>KV006929.1:65381-80491 GCA_001598015.1 Dorcoceras hygrometricum
GCCGATGTTGAGGGGTAAAACGGTCATTATGCACTGGGGTTCTGAAAAATGGTTTTTCAGATCATAGTATTCAGTTTTGGAAACTGAGTCTATCGGTCCGATCTGATCGGCGATCGGAGTTACGATGAAGTCTCGGTGATGGGGATGAACCGAATGTTCATCCGTTGGACCCGGGCCCGTTGGGCCGGATCCAAATCCATCACTAAGTCTACTTAATGTAGACTTAGACTAACTCATAACACAATACTCTCCTAAACCTAACCCTAAGAGCTTCGGCCGCCTCCCTCCTCTCTCTCAAAGCCGCCACCGTCGCCGCCTAGCGCCGCCGTCGCCGTCGCCGCCTCCTTCGCCGGAAATTATTCCGGCCAACTTGACGAGGAGAATCCATCCTCTCCGATCTCATCAGGCCTTCTAGTGCAGGCTGACGAAGGAGTCTCGTATCCGGTCGTGGACCTGATAGACGTTATCTACCGCCGCCTACCGTGAAGTGCCGGTTTCCTCGCGAACCTGGTCGGAGCCAGGCACGAGTTGCCAGCAAGGTATTCTACAAAACACCCTATGAATGTCATAGATTGATTTGTTTATTGAATTTTATTGATCATCTTCTGGCCAATTTTTGTTCTTCTGTTGCCTCGCCGGGAGGCGCGATCCGGATCCGACGCGGTTCCCCAACAGTGTCTGTGTCTACTCCTGCTGGTGTGAGTCATTGGTCCCGAGAGGTAGTGATTGATTGTCTGATTAGATTTGATGAGCATGTTTTGGTCTCCAATCTGATTGTTTTGGGGATTAGAGATTTTGATTGTATCTTGGTGATGGATGTGCTGTCTAGCTATAAGGCTACTGTTGATTGCTTCCATGGTGTTGTGAGATCTCGCCCTGATTCGGGTGAGAAGTGGGATTTCTACGGTGTTGATTCGCGCCCGAAGATTCCGCTAGTTTCTTCCATGGAGATGTTTAGCCTGCTATCGCTAGGTAACGTTGGATTCATGATCTACGTGCTTGACGATTCCCAAGAGCAGTGATTGGAGTTGAGCGATATCCCGATCATCCGAGAGTTTCCCGACGTGTTTCCAGATGAGATTTCTGGATTCCCTCGGAGACGTGAGATCGACTTCAGTATCGAGTTGGTGCCCGGTACCGCCCCGATTTCTAGAGCTCCTTATCGGTTGGCGCCAGCAGAGTTGAGAGGGCTGAAGGATCAGCTGAGAGATCTCTTGGAGAAAGGCTTCATCAGACCGAGTATGTCGCCTTGGGGAGCTCCGATTCTTTTTGTGAAGAAGAAGGATGGATCCATGAGGATGTGTGTGGATTTCAGACAGTTGAATAAAGCAACCGTGAAGAACAAGTATCCTTTGCCAAGGATTGATGACTTGTTCGATCAGTTGCAGGGATCGGTCGTGTACTCGAAGATTGATTTGCGCTCTGGTTATCACCAGTTGCGGATTAGAGACGCTGACGTGGCGAAGACAGCTTTCCGGACTAGATATGGGCATTATGAGTTTCTTGTCATGCCGTTTGGGTTGACGAATGCCCCAGCTGTGTTCATAGATTTGATGAACCGCGTCTTCAGCGAGTATATTGATTGGTTCGTGATCGTCTTCATTGATGACATCCTGGTTTATTCGAGGAGCTTGAGAGAGCATAAGGAGCATCTTAGACTGGTGTTACAGAGATTGAGTGACTCGCAGCTCTATGCCAAGTTCAGCAAGTGTGAATTTTGGCTGGACAGAATTATCTTTTTGGGTCATGTGATTTCAGCACAAGGAATTTCGGTAGATCCGAGCAAGGTCGAAGTAGTTCTTAACTGGGAGAGACCTAGGAATGTTTCTGAGATCCATAGTTTCTTGGGTTTGGCTGGCTATTATAGGCATTTTATCGAGAAGTTCTATTCGATAGCTAAGCCTCTGACTCAGTTGACTCAGAAGGATAAGAGATTTGAGTGGACAGATGAGTGCGAGAACAGTTTTCAGACGTTGAAGGAGAAGTTGACTACTGCTCCTGTGTTGGCTCTACCGTCTGGATCCGGAGGATTCGTGGTGTGCGCCGATGCTTCTCTCAATGGTTTAGGGTGTGTTCTGATGCAGAACGGGTACGTGATTGCCTATGCGTCTCGACAGTTGAAGCCTCATGAGACGAGGTACCTTGTTCACGATTTGGAGTTGGCTGCGATAGTGTTTGCCTTGAAGATTTGGCGACATTATCTTTATGGTGAATAATTTGTGGTACACCAACCACAAGTGCCTGAAATATATCTTCACGCAGTCTGATTTGAACATGAGGCAGCGACGATGGATGGAATTGCTCAAGGACTTTAACTGTGAGATTCAGTATCAGCCTGGGCGGATGAACTCAGTTGCCGATGCATTGAGTAGGAAGACCCAGCCTGTGATGCTTTCGTTTTTTAATGCTTCGAGAGTCTATGAGAAATTGAGTACTTCCGATTGGAGATTTCAGCCGAGTGATCAGTACTTCATGGTTTCTACGATTCAGGTTGAGCCACAGATTTTTCATGACATCAGGGAAGCACAGAGGACTGATCCCTATATCCATGAGTTGAGGATTAAGGCCCAGAATGGTCAGTCTGACGATTTATCCGTTTCTTTGGATGGATGTTTGCATTTTCGACGGAGATTAGTGGTTCCGAACCTGATTGATTTGAAAGAGACCATCATGAATGAAGCACATTGTAGTCGGTACAGTGTGCATCCAGGCGAGAGGAAGATGTATCATGCCTTGAAGTCTCACTATTGGTAGGCAGGTATGAAGAGCGACATCTCTGGTTTTGTTGCTCGATGTCTGAATTGCCAGTAGGTCAAGGCTGAGAGAATGAGACCTGGTCATTTGCTGCAGAGTTTAGAGGTGCCCCAATGGAATTGGGAGCACATCGCCATAGATTTCGTGACTCATCTACCTCGATCGAGCAGGGGATGCGATGCTATTTGGGTTGTGATTGATAGACTTTCGAAGTCAGTTCATTTCATTCCCTATGATGTGAGGTGCTCTATGAATAAAATGGCAAAGCTGTACATCGACCATGTGGTTAGATTGCATGGAGTTCCGGTTTCGATAGTGTCCGATAGAGACCGAGGTTCACCTCTCGATTTTGGAAGAGTTTGCAGGCAGCGATGGGTTCGAGATTGGCTATGAGTACGGCCTATCACCCACAAACAGACGGACAGTCTGAGCGGACTATCCAGACTTTAGAGGATATGCTGCGTGCAATTGTGATGGATTTCAGCGGTGGCTGGCAGGATTCGCTATCTTTGGTTGAGTTTTCATATAACAACAGCTACCAGGTGACTATCGGAATGGCTCCGTTTGAAGCTTTGTATGGTCGAAAGTGCAGATCCCCGATTTGTTGGGAAGAAGTTGGTGAGAGACAGCTTTCGAGATTGGCTATGAGTACGGCCTATCACCCACAGACATACGGACAGTCTGAGCGGACTATCCAGACTTTAGAGGATATGCTGCGTGCAATTGTGATGGATTTCAGCGGTGGCTGGCAGGATTCGCTATCTTTGGTTGAGTTTTCATATAACAACAGCTACCAGGTGACTATCGCAATGACTCCGTTTGAAGCTTTGTATGGTCGAAAGTGCAGATCCCCGATTTATTGGGAAGAAGTTGGTGAGAGACAGCTTTCTACACTGGAGTTTGTTCAGCACATGAAGGATCATATTGACTTGATTCGAGTAGAATGAAAGCTGCTCAAGACCGTTTCTCTAGCTACGCTAATAGAAGACGTCGACCGTTAGAGTTTGAGGTTGGCGATCGTCTGTTTCTCAAGATTTCTCCTTTCAAGAGTGTTATGCGATTCATATTTAAAGGCAAACTGGCTCCCAGATTCGTTGGTCCTTTTGAGATTGTTGAGCGGATTGGACAGTTGGCTTATAGATTGAGGCTGCCCGAGGAGTTAGCGGCGATGCATGATGTCTTTCATGTGTCTATGTTGAGAAAATATGAGCCAGATCCGTCCCATGTTTTGAGAACCGACGAAGTTGAGCTGGATTCTGCCTTGAGCTATGTCGAATATCCGGTGCAGATTCTGGATAGGAAGGAGAAGCAGCTGAGAAACAAGATAATTCCGTTGGTGATGGTACAATGGAGCAAGCATGGCCGAGAAGAAGCAACCTGGGAAGTTGAGGAGAAGATGAGACAAGACTGGCCTCATCTGTTTGAGCACTGATCGTGCAGATTTTTCCAGGTAATTTTCTGGTTTTTGCTTCGAATTTGAGTAGCTGTTCGTGTTGATTTGAATGTTTGATTGTTTCTGCCTTGGTTTGCCTTTGATTTCGAGGAAGAAATATCTTAAGGTGGGGAGAATGTGAGGAATCAGATTTCAAGATTTGTGATTAATCGTATTATTGGGTTAGATTAGTCACGGGAATTAAGATTTTGATTTCTGGAATTTCGGATTTTTGGTGAATCTGATTTGAGGAAATTCAGATCTCTAGTTGGAGTTGTCCAGATTTTAGTTCGGGTTTATCGGGTGAAATCTGGTTGAGAATTTGGAACGAATTGATTTGATTTTTGATAGGAATCTGGTTCATTGAGTGTTAGCGTGTTTTGCCGCGAGAAGTAGGTAAAACGCTGCGTTTTTTGTGAGATATGGATTGAAGAGAGTGGCGCGAGAGAGCAGCTATTTTGTTTCGTGATTTTCAGATGTCAACGTTGGTCAACGGAACTGTAGCGGGTGATCGCTGGATTGAGAGATCTGGTTTCGTTGTATAGAACCCGGGTGATAGTTCGCGTGAAGAGATCTGCTGACGTAAGCAGATTTCACGTGCTAGTCAACATGTAGAGTTGACGTCTGATGGACCACGCTTAGTGGAGAGATCCGTTTTGAGCGCTAGCGTGGTATTTCGAGGAGAGATCTGTTTGGAATGATGCGGCGTCGTTCCAGTTAGTTGATGCGTCGTCGTTTTGGATTTCCAGCACTTAGCGTGTTTTGTATCACGAGCGAGAGATCTGGTTGTATTATCGTTGGAGCGACCAGATGTCACCCATACGCCGTCGTTTTAACTAACGATGAGATCTGTTGCGTTGAGCGATGAGATCTGTTTTACCGAAAAGCTGTCGTTTTGATTTGCGAGCGAGCGTTTGTTGTTAACGCAGGGATCTGATGATTTAAGCGCTGGATTGCGAAATCTGATTGGCGCTATTTTGCGTTGCAGGAATCTGTTTTTGTCGGTGTTTGACTTAGACAGTAGCCACTGAATTGAGGAACAAATAGAAGTGTCGAACTACACTTAGAATATTTCTCAACCCGTCATTTCTTATTATCTTCTCTGTTGAAACCCTCGACTTGCTACTGTTCACCGTAGCTTTCCACCGCTGATTCCCGTCGCTTCCAGCCTCTGTTTTTGATAATCTTGGTGGCGTTGAACTCCCCTAGCTTAGCTCTTTCGATTGCTACCCATTTTAGACCTTCAATTAACGCTGAATTTGGAAGCGTGGAGTTTCTAGCGTTCGAAGTTTTTGGGAGAAACCTGTGCCGTTTTTTCCTCCTGCTAGCGTGAACTTCTGGATTTGAGATCGCATGAAGTGTCTGCCGTGAATTGCAAAGCCAGGAGAAAGCTGGTTGCTGGCCGTGAGTTCTGCCGTGCCTTTTTGTGAAATCTGTGAGGTAGAATTTGTGGAATTGAGGTACGAATTGAGCAGCCTTAGCAGCTTTAGGCTTGAACATGCTATGATTGATGTTGTGAGACTTGCTACTGTGTCTTACATGAAACTGACATGTTGAATTGATTGATATATGTTCTGTTTTACGTATTGTGCATTGTATGCATTGAGCATTGATATTGATTGGCATACATGCATACATATTGAGTGAGGTAGAATTTGTGGAATTGAGGTACGAATTGAGCAGCCTTAGCAGCTTTAGGCTTGAACATGCTATGATTGATGTTGTGAGACTTGCTACTGTGTCTTACATGAAACTGACATGTTGAATTGATTGATATATGTTCTGTTTTACGTATTGTGCATTGTATGCATTGAGCATTGATATTGATTGGCATACATGCATACATATTGAGCCTTGACAGATTGATTGGATGACCTGATTGGATGCCACGTTGTGACTGGCCGACTGATGAGTCGTGCTCGAAAAGTCCAACGCTATCATCGGAGTGGTGACTACCGGATTCGAGTACCATCGAGATGTGATGGCTGACGGGCCCCGATGATCACGGACCGATGATTTCCACCGGCTGATTGGCTGTGCATGGTATAGAGGCTTGATTTGATTTGCCAGTTGATGGACTGGTCTAGCTATCCGATCCTTTGATAGCCTTCATGCATTCATGACATTGATTTATAGCATGTTGCATGTTTAGCTGTTTTGATAGCTCTTCGTACTGAGGCTTGACCTCGTATTTGTTTTCCTGCTTTTGTGTCTTGGGTCTACGTTACCCATTTGCAGGATCTTCAGGTAGACAGGCTGGACAGAGTGGAGGTTCAGCTGGTCGATCCCCTTTCCCATGAGTCCCAGTTATATTTATGATATGTACTGAACCGGGGGATGCCCCGCATTTTTGTGTATTGGGGATCTGTATTCGATTTGAATTGTTGCTGTTACCTGATTGTATAAGTTTGAGTTAACTTATATTTGATTATCGATATTTTGAATGTATGTTTTCACGTTCGGGCCAAAATGATTTCGAAAAATTTTTAAGCCTTGATTTTATGCTTCCGTGTTTATGCATTATTTAAGTGTTAATTGTGAGTAATTAGCACGGGGCCTGACATATAGGATCTATTTGACCAGTTGCAGGGAGCTTCGGTGTTCTTGAAGATTGATTTGAGATCTGGCTACCATCAGCTGAGAGTTAGAGAGGAGGACGTGTCCAAAACTGCTTTTAGGACACGCTACGGCCACTACGAGTTCTTGGTGATGCCGTTTGGCCTGATGAATGCCCCAGCGATTGTCATGGATCTGATGAACAGGGTATTCAGGAAGAATCTAGACCAGTTCATCATAGTTTTCATCGACGACATTCTGGTATATTCGAGGAGCTTGGAGGAGCATAGGCAGCACTTGCAGATGGCCTTGCAGACTTTGAGGGAGCATATATTGTATGCCAAGTTCAGCAAGTGCGAGTTTTGGCCGGAGCAGGTGGCATTTTTAGGGCATATTGTGTCGAGAGATGGGATTTCAGTTGACCCATCGAAGGTGGAGGCAGTGCAGAACTGGGGGATTCCAAGGAATGCAGCGGATATTCGTAGTTTCTTGGGCTTGGTAGGTTATTATCGCAAGTTTATCAAGGGCTTTTCTTCTATTTCAGTGCCCTTTACAGCCTTGACCAAGAAGAATATGAAGTATGTGTGGATTCTCGTGTGTCAGAGGAGCTTTGATCAGCTGAAGGAGGCCCTTACTTCAGCACCAGTATTAGCTATGCAAATGGACCACGAGGAGTTTGTGGTTTATACAGACGCTTCTCTGAGAGGTTTGGGTGCAGTTCTGATGCAGGGTGGTAAGGTTATTGCTTATGCGTCGAGGCAGCTGAAGAGTTATGAGCTGAACTATCCAACGCATGATTTGGAGCTGGCAGCTATAGTGTTTGCATTGAAGATTTGGAGGCACTATTTGTACGACGAGAAGTGTCAGATATTCACCGACCACAAGAGCCTCAAGTACTTCTTCACCCAGAAGGAGCTAAACATGAGGCTGCGAAGATGGTTAGAGTTGGTGAAGGACTATGACTGTGACATTAGCTACCATCCGGGTAAGGCTAATGTAGTGGCAGACGCTTTGAGCCGGAATACTGCAGTAGGGCCTTGTTTGTCAGTTGAGAGGCAACTACAGGCTGAGATTCAGAGTTTCGGCCTAGAGTTCTATTCAGGAGGCTGTGCGCCGAGTTTAGCAGCGCTCACGATTCAGCCGACTCTTCGAGAGCGGGTCAGAGAGGGGCAGGCCTCCGACGAGCAGTTACTGCAGTGGAGACAACGTGATGAGGACAGAGGACAAGGTCTGTACACTGTTTAGTACGGGGATAGTTCATTTAAGAGGCCGTATGTGGGTGCCGAGCACTGGACAGTTGAGAACCGAGATCTTATCTGAGGCTCATGCATCGACGTACTCCATCCACCTAGGGAGTACGAAGATGTACAGAGATTTACAGACATTGTACTGGTGGCCAGGGATGAAGAAGGACATTGAGAGATTCGTGTCTGAGTGCTTGACTTGTCAGCAGGTCAAAGAAGAGCATCAGGGACCGACAGGATTGTTGCAGCCACTCCCTATTCCTGAGTGGAAGTGGGAGCATATTACGATTGATTTCGTGGTTGGATTGCCTAGGAGTCCCAGAGGGTACACGGCTATATGGGTGATTGTGAACAGACTCACCAAGTCCGCGCATTTCTTACCGGTGAAGACTACTTTCACCCTGACGCAGTACACAGAGCTTTACATCAGAGAGATTGTGAGACTGCATGGCATACCAGTCTCGATAGTGTCAGACAGAGATACCATATTTACATCTGCGTTCTGGAGGAGTTTGCATACCGCTTTGGGGACTAGACTGTCGTTCAGCACAGATTCATCCGCAGACAGACGGACAGTCAGAGAGGGTCATTCATATTTTGGAGGATTTGCTGAGAGCTTGCGTCATATATTTCCAGGGTACGTGGGACTCGAGATTGCCGCTGGTAGATGCAACAACAGCTTTCAGGCATCGATAAGGATGGCTCCGTATGAGGCTCTATATGGGAGGAGATTCAGATCTCCCGTACACTGGGACGAGGTTGGTGAGAGAGTGCTTACTGGGCCGGAGTTAGTGTAGAAGACAGCGGACATTGTTACGAGGATTTGAGATAAGATGAGGATAGCCCAGAGTCGTCAGAAGAGTTATGCCGATCAGAAGCGACAGGATCTGGAGCTAGCTGTGGGAGATCATGTGTTTGTGAGGATATCTCCCATGAAGGGCGTGATGCACTTTGGCCGGAGAGGCAAGCTTAGACCGGGGTTTATTGGCAGAAGAGTTATGCCGATCAGAAGCGACAGGATCTGGAGCTAGCTGTGGGAGATCATGTGTTTGTGAGGATATCTCCCATGAAGGGCGTGATGCACTTTGGCCGGAGAGGCAAGCTTAGACCGAGGTTTATTGGGCCGTTTGAGATTTTCGAGAGGGTTGGTACTCTGGCTTACCGAGTAGCATTACCACCCAGCTTATCAGCAGTGCATAATGTCTTCCACATCGCGATGTTACGGAAGTATGTTCCGAATCCATCTCATGTGTTGGACTTCAAGCCACTCCAGTTCACCAGATTTATCTTTTGAGGAGCGACCCGTGCAGATTCTTGCTAGGGAGGAGCGCAGGCTGAGAGCGCGGAGTATTCAATGGTCAAGGTCTGATGGCAGAATCACTCAGAGGATGAAGCTACCTGGGAGACTGAGGCAGATATGCGGACGCGCTACCCGGATTTCTTTGGTACGTACTCAATTTCGGGGACGAAATTCCTATAAGGGTGGGAGATTTGTAACGCCTAGAAATTTCCTGAATACGTAGAAATGAGTGCATGACTAGGGGGAAAATATTTTTAGATGATTAAATGCTATTTTATATGATTTATTTATGATTTTATGCTGCATGGTATGCATGTGTTGTTTTTCAGCCTGTTTGAGTTACAGACGCGTGAACGATATTAGAGCCGATCGGAATGAAAATAATTTGAGATTTTGAAGTTAGTGGATTTTTAAGAATGAAATTATTTTGATTTAAGTAACAAGTTCTGAAAATTTGAGTTTTTATGATTATTTTGGAGGGGAACCCGTTTTTTGCCTATACGGGCTGTTTTACTGAATTTTAAGGTGTTTTAAATTTTGAGGAGGCTTCAATTTCAAAATTTTAAGCCATTTTCAAGGCCAAGATAAAGTTTAATTATCTTTTCAATTAAATGGAGGGGCTAAAATGTCATTTTCCATTTTCTTTACTTAATTAAATCATATTGGTCATTTGTGTCACATTGTATTATATCTAAACACAAAGTTTAACCACAACCTAGCCCCTAAATCACAACCAGCCGTCCTTCCCTTCCCCTCAAGTACAAAAAAAATTCGAACACTCCATTCTTGGTCAAGTTTGGTGATCCAAAGCCGGTGGTGCCCCGATCTCGTGTCTACAGCGTCGGTAACTCGCAGATCTCTACTCCAACCAAACCAGGCATGTGATATCAACTTATTTTCTCGCTATTTAAACTATATTAGACTGTTTTTAGGAAAATTGGTATGAATTGAATGTGTTCTTTTCGGATCTATGCATTATCGGTTGAACCTCACGCATGACTCACGGTTTTTCTCATGATCTCGGTTGTTTTTGTTAGAGTAGATGCCCAACTAGCCAACTTGTGGCGTATGGGTTTTATAGACTCTTGTACAAACAGTCTTTATATATGATATTCGCATTCTTTTATATGGCTTTCTTTACTTTCATTATGTGTGTAATGATTTACAATTGCGTTGAGTAAAGACCTAGAATGCACTAGCGCGTATGTTAGATGTGATAGTGGGTATGACGGCTATCATGAAACACGTCTAATAGTCGCTGTGTATTCTGAACATGTTCCTAGTCGATTGGACCGTCAAAATGAGGATAAGGCCGCCCGAGTTCAAGACTAGTATCTGCGATGCGAAGTACCATGTTTCATTGGTAGGGAACATTGTGATGTTCTGAGCATGCAGATAGATAGTGACCTGGTGATCTATCGAACTACCCTCGTTCGGACTTTCCAAGTGGTTACCATTTGTCGAGTGGATAAGTCCGAGGTCTTGGTTGTACTGATTAGTCCTCACGACTCGAAACGTCATTGAGGCTCTACATGATAGACGTCTCACTTTGACCCGTTTGCCGACTCACTTGGGGTCATAAGGCGTCGGGATTGGGTGAGACCCCGATGCATCTAAAAGTCTACAGGGGTCAAACAGGGGTTTCCCGCTGTTGAGGGGCAAAACGGTCATTTTGCACTGGGGTTCTGAAAAAACGGTTTTTCAGATCACATTATTCAGTTTCAGAAACTGAATCGATCGGTCCGATCTGATCGGCGATCGGAGTTACGATGAATTCTCGGTGGAGGAGATGAACTGAATGTTCATCGTTGGACCCGGGCCCGTTGGGCCGGGCCAAGTCCAACACTTAAGCTTATTTAATTAAGCTTATCAAGACTTCACCAGACACACAACACATCAACCCTAAACCTAGTGCTAGCCGCCTCCCTCCTCTCCACACACACGCCGCCGCCGCCGCCGCCGCCTTGCGCCGCCGCCGCCGCGAGTCGCCGGAATTCGTTCCGGCCGATTCGACGAGGAGAATCCGTTCGTGCAGAATTCGTCAGTGCTTCTAGTGCAGCCTGACGAAGGAGTCTCGGTTCTGGTCGTGGACCGGATTGGCGATTATCTACCGCAATCTACCGAGAAGAGCCGGGTTCTTGTAATACCGGTTGGAGCCAGGCACAAGTGCCATCAAGGTAATCGCTTAAACATCCTATGAATGTCGTAGTTTGTTTTGAATTTTTCGTATTGATCGTCTCCCGACTGTCTATTGTATGTTCTTCCGCTGCCTCGCCGGGGGGCGGATCCGGATCCCCAACAGTGGTATCAGAGCCAGTGTTTTTCCGGATCTGATCATACGAATTGCCATATTGTATCTAACTTTCGAATTTTCAGAATTGAAATCAAGACCTTGAGATTGGCCGCCCGGCCGCCGCCATGCACGGCGGCCCCCTCATCTCCGCGCCGCGCGCACTTGCGCGCACTGGCCGCGCGCATGGCCGCGCGCCTGCCATGCGAAAGGTACCGAGAGATGCTGCAACAGGCGCAAGAAGTTGCGCCAACGAGCGGCGCGCTTGCCGCGCTGTGTGCGGCCTATGATGGGCGCCGCCTCTTGCATTTCGTCTCGCGCGGCCGTGCATGTGTTGCGCTGCTGGCCGCCCGCTTCCGCCTCCTGGATGCGCCGCTTGGTCGACGCTGCGCGACACTCGCGCACGCGATGTTGCGCCGGGCACGCCTTGCGTCGCGCGAGAATTTTTCGTGTGGCGGTCGTCGTCCGGCCGCCGCTCCGACGATGCTCCGGCGAGTCTCCGGTGATGTCGTGAAGGCTGGTCTGAATTCTTCTAGGGTTTGGTTCTGGCCTGTCCCGGGCAGCCCGTGAAGTTTTCGGGCCGGTATGCGATGTCGGGACCGGTTTTGATCGATTTTGAAATTTTAAGTTTTTGGGCCTAAATTTGTTTTAAACCCAATATTGATGCAATTAAAATTAGTAAGATGTGATTTTAATTATGAAATGTGATTTTGTAATAAATATGATTTTGTTGATTAAATATGTTTTTCGGCAAAATACGACTTTATTATAAAATACGATTTCGTAATTAGAATATGATTTTACGATAAATAATTAGATTATTTAATTATGCATGTTAATTAGATTAATTGCATGATTGGGGTGATCGAGAGCCGTGCCCAATGTGTTAGGTGTATGCAATAGGTTTTATTTGATTTCGGTTTTTAATATATTTGATTATCATTTAAAGTGGGCCTGTTTGTGGCCCGTTCCCACCCCTTGATAAATGTATCCCTTATCTGTCATAGTACATTTAAATGTAAATTACTAGATTTAGTGGGAGTATATCCGAAGACGGTGGACAATGACGATCAAGATATTGAAGACCGAAGATCTGTAAAACCGGAAAGCATTGTAATAGGATTGCAATGCATATTGCATTACCCCTAGGATTGGACCCAGGTCCGTGACTGGCAACCACGGACCGCATAGCTCTCGCGATCGATCATCCCAATGTTTATTTATATATTTGATATATAGATTAAATGAATCCGCAAGTTTGCATGTTTTAAATTAGATTTAAATATGCATGAGACCAAAATGTTTTTCAAAATAAAATCCCTCGTTTTAAATTTGATTTAAAACTTATATCAAGATAAAATGTTTATTCGATAAACAAAAGGGTATTTAAAATTGTTTAAATTAACCCTACCTTCCATCAACAATGGGTGTACGTCGATGCTACCCGTATACATGGCCCGGCTCATATTATTGAGGGGATCTTGACACGTGATAGTAAACGGCGTCATATTATTGGGCCCTTACTGGACGTGAGGTGAATACATGGGGGTTGCAATCGGAAACTACCTTTTGGGGGTCATGGATGGCTGATATTATTCGGGTCCATGGTCGCTTGATTGGGCTCCGTGTACCCACTAAAGAAACCTGTTTTCTCGATTTCATTAGAGGGTGGTGAAATCGTTAAAATAGTGGGAGGGTAATTCATAGAACTAAATGACCATGTTTTATGTCTTAGCGTTTATTTTTATATAGTCAGTAATACATGTCTGTTTTCTTTTCAGTATAACTGCTATAAAAATGGTTTCGATGAAAAACCCGCTTGCTGCTATACTGGATAGCAACAGGTTCACTGGTCTTAACTACCAAGACTGGCTCCGCAACCATAATCTTGTACTGGCTTCGCAGAAGCTTCTCTATACGATAGAGAAGTCTCCTCCGGAGGAAACCCCTGCCAATATCAGCCCTGAGGAGCTTATTACGCTTAACCAATGGCGTGACGACGAGGTTAAAACTCGATGCTATGTGATGGCATCGATGTCCAATGAAATGCAACGGCGTTTTGAGAAGACGAAGTATGCTGCTGACATACTTCATCATCTCAAAGAGCTGTACGGGGAGAACTCTCGACATGATAGGTTCACGGCTGTCAAGCAGCTGATGACGAGCCGCATGCGCGATGGGACTTCGGTCCGCGAGCATGGGGTTCGTATGATTGGGCTCGTTGAAAAGCTGTCGGGCCTTGATATCGCACTTCCACATGAGCTGTCTGTGGATGTACTTCTCCTCTCACTACCCGCTGCATTTGACCCCTTTGTGGTCAACTTCAACATGAACAAGCTGGAGGCCACCCTTGAAAAGGTGGTGAACATGCTTGTAGTGTTTGAGGGGACCATAAAGAAGGACAAACCCGTCCTCCTTCTCGGTTCTTCTTCCTCTGCGAAGAAAGGGCCTAGACGCAAGAGCAAGAAGCGTTCTGCTCCTGCGAAAGAGGAGAAGTCTGCCAAGAAGCAGAAGGCAAGGGCTTCTAAGCCTAACAAGAGCGAGGACGTTTGCCACCACTGCCACAAGGCTGGGAATTGGAGGAGGAACTGCAAGGAGTACCTCGAGCAGTTGCGAACTGCAAAAGGTATGTTCTATATTGAAATAAATATGTCTCTAAATTCAACTTCTTGGGTACTTGATACCGGATGTGGATCTCATATCTGCAATGATTTGCAGGTGATGACAAGAAGTCGACGTCTTAGAGAGGGTGAGACCCACTTGAGGCTTGGCAATGGAGCAAGAGTTGCTGCAGTAACTATAGGAGATATTAGTTTATTTCTGTCTTCAAATTTTAAGTTGTTGTTACGAGACGTTTTATTTGTTCCTGAATTAATTAAAAACATTATTTCTATTCCTATGCTTGATAGAGATGTATATTCTTGTATGTTTACTAATACGATTTGCAATATTTACAAGAATGAACGTTTAATTGGAATTGGTGAACGCGAAAATGATCTATACACCTTAAGATTAAAAGACGTTCCAACTCGCGATGTCGAAACACACACAACAACGATTAAACGGAAACACGATAACTTAAACCCAGCACAACTTTGGCACGCTAGGCTAGGTCACATTTCCCTAAGCAGGATGAACAAGCTGGTTAGGAGCGACTTGTTTGATCTGTCAGACATCAACTCCCTACCGACTTGTGAATCCTGTCTGAAAGGAAAAATGACCAAGCAACCCTTCAAGGGCAAGGGTGAACGTGCCCAAGGCCTATTGGATTTGATCCATACTGATGTGTGCAGCCCATTTAGTATCGGTAAAATACGGCCACACATACTTCATCACATTCACCGATGATTACTCTCGGTACGGGTACTTGTACTTGATGAAGCACAAGTCTGAATCCTTTGAAAGGTTCAAAGAATTCAAGGCTGAAGTAGAAAATCAGTTAGGCAAAAGTATTAAGGCACTTCGATCTGATCGAGGTGGCGAATACTTGAGTACTGAGTTTCAAGATTATCTGAAAGAAAATGGGATTCTCTC
>KV006929.1:126775-137675 GCA_001598015.1 Dorcoceras hygrometricum
TATGATATTCGCATTTTATTTATGGCATTCTTTACTTTCATTGTGTTGTATGATGATTAACAATTGCGTTGAGTAATGACCTAGAATGCACTATAGTGTATGTTAGATGTGATAGTGGGTATGACGGCTATCATGAAACACATCTAATAGTCACTGTGTATTCTGAATTAGTTCCTAGTCGATTGGGCCGTCAAAATGAGGATAAGGCCGCCCGAGATCGAGACTAGTATCTACGATGCGAAGTACCATGTTTCATTGGTAGGGAATATTGTGATGTTCTGAGCATGCAGATAGATAGTGACCTGGTGATCTATCGAACTACCCTCGTTCGGACTTTCCAAGTGGTTACCATTTTTCGAGTGGATAAGTCCGAGCTCTTGGTTGTACTGATTAGTATCACGACTCGAAAATGTCATTAAGACTCTACATGATAGGCGTCTCACTTTGACTCGTTTTCCGACTCACTTGGGGTCATTAGGCGGCGGGATTGGGTGAGATCCCGATGCATGTAGGAGTCGATGCATCGTTGTCGAGGATTCACCACTCGCAGACATGCGTGGATATCCTATGCTATCTGAGGGGATAATAGTGTATAAATCTCTGGCCAGAGTACTAGAAGTGTTTTAGGTAAATGGGTTTACCTAGTTACACTCACGATGTCACTATTCGATCTCCAAGATGTATGCATAGCTATCGGATCTTTAGCGACTCTCGATTTACCAATGATCGTTGATCTGATCGGGATATATGGATTGAAAGGACCGTACTGTACGCTAACCATGACCAACTGGTTCTTGTAGGCACTATCAGTGATACCTAGGGGATAATGGGGCGATGTTGCTAGACGCTCTTACCATGATCCTGTTGGGCAAATCCGGAATTGTGATTCCGGAGCCACAATGGTTGTGGGCCCACGGCTAGCTGTATCCCTGAACCATTGAGGGTCACACAAGTACTGTATTCGAGATTCCCGCATGGATACTGAGCTCAATATGTTGAGCATGGGAAGAGGATTTTGGGGAGTGCGACTTCCTAAAAGTCAATAGGGGTCAAATCGTGATTTCCCGCTGTTGAGGGGCAAAACGGTCATTTTGCACTGGGGTTCTGAAAAAATGGTTTTTCAGATCATAGTATCAGTTTTGGAAATTGAGTCGATCGGTACGATCTGATCGGCGATTGGAGTTATGATTAAGTCACGGTGATAGGGATGAACCGAATGTTCATACATTGGACCCGGGCCCGTTGGGCCGGTCCAAGTTTATCACTAGTCTATTTAATTAGACTTAAGGCCTTGATCATAACATGAGATACACTACAAACCTAACCCTAGAGCTCCTAAGTGCGCCGCCCCCTTCCTCTCCCAAAAGCCGCCGCCGCCGCCGGCCTCCACCGCCGCTGCCGCCGCTAATTGATCGGACTTGCTCCGATCAGTTTTTCATGGAGAATCCGTCCGCACTGATCTCGTCAGGACTTCTAGTGCAGGCTGACGAAGGAGTCTCCCTTCCGGTCGTGGACCTGATTGACGAATCTACAGCCGCCTACCGTGAAGCGCCGGTCTTCTTGTAATTCTGGTTGGAGCCAGGCGCAAGTCGCCAGCAAGGTAATACCCCGAGAAACACCCTATGAATGGTTCATATTGTGTTATTATTGAATTGTATTGAACGTTTCCCGGCCTAATTTTGTTCTTCCGCTGCCTCGCCGGGAGACGGGATCCGGATCCGCCACGGTTCCCCAACAAGATCTTGATTGCTGGTATGCCCTCCGTAGCATTGATAGATTCAGGAGCTACCCATTCATTCATAGCAGCCAAGTTTGCTATGAAGTTGTCCGTCAGACCCGACCAAGTAACTATAGGCTTTTGTGTAATGGTACCCTCAGGAGAAGAGTTAGTATCCTATGATTTGTTTCGAGATTTAGAACTTAGTCTTCAAGGGAGATTAATTACCACAGATTTGATTGTGCTGCCAATGCCAGAGTTTGATATGATTTTGGGAATGGACTTGTTGACCAAGTATGGAGTAGTGATTGTCTTTAAGTTCCGAACAGTAGTGGTTAACCCACCTAGAGGAGACCCGTTTACGTTTGAGGCCAATCAGATTTGGAGGATTCCGCGCATTATTTCAGCTCTTAAGGCTCAAAGCTATTTAAGGAAAGGTGGGGTAGGATTTTTGGCATGTCTATCGTCCTTAGCTATGAATAGAAAACCCCAACTTTCAGATATGGAGGTAGTAAGTGAGTTTCCAGAGGTTTTCCCAGGAGATATCCATTGGCTACCACCGGATAGGAGCTAGAATTCGCAATTGACTTAGTACCAGGAGCAGCACCGGTATCTAAACCACCCTATCGCCTAGTTCCATCTGAGATGAAGGAATTAAAGGAACAGATACAAGATCTGTTGGATAAGGGATTCAATAGCCCGAGTACTTCCTCCTAGGGAGCCCCTGTTTTATTTGTTAAGAAGAAAGATGGGAGTTTGAGGTTATGTATAGATTATCGAGAACTGAATAAGCTGACCATTAAGAATAAGTATCCCCTTCCCAGGATCGAGGACCCGTTTGACCAGCTGAAGGGATCGATGGTCTTTTCTAAGATCGACTTAAGATCTGGTTACCATCAATTAAAGATTAAGCCAGCGGATATCTATAAGACAGCTTTTAAAACTCGCTATGGTCACTATGAGTTTCTAGTAATGCCCTTTGGACTTACTAATGCACCCTCGGCTTTCATGGATTTAATGAATAGAGTTTTCCAGCCATTTTGGATCAGTTCATATTTGTATTCATATATGATATCTTAGTGTACTCTAAGACCAGATCTGAGCATGCCGACCATCTGAGAACAGTGCTCCAAGTTTTGAAGAATAAGCGATTGTTTGCCAAGTTCAGTAAATGTGATTTTTGGTTGGAGAAAGTAGCCTTTCTAGGTCATATTATATCTAAGGATGGACTGGAGGTAGATCCAGCTAAGGTAGAAGCCGTTCGTGAGTGGCCAGTTCCCAAGTCTGTTTCGGAAGTAAGGAGTTTCTTGGGTTTAGCCAGATACTATAGGCGATTCATTCAAGGATTTTCGAAGATAGCGGTCCCCTTGACCTTGCTAACAAGAAAGCAGGTTAAGTATGATTGGACACCAGAATGTCAACTCAGCTTTAATAAGTTAAAACAAGCGTTGATAGAAGCCCCCGTGCTAACCATGCCATCTGATCAAGGGAAGTTTGTGATTTACACAGATGAGTCCAAGTTGGGTTTAGGTGATGTACTGATGCAGGACCGTAGAGTAATTTCTTATGCCTCCAGACAACTTAAGGATCATGAAAAAAATTATCCCACCCATGACTTAGAATTGGCAGCTGTAGTCTTTGCCTTGAAGATCTGAAGACATTACCTTTATGGGGAGAAGTTGTTAAAGTAGATGCCCAACTAGCCAACTTGTGGCGTGTGGGTTTTATAGACTCTTGTACAAACAATCTTTATATATGATATTCGCATTTTCTTATATGGCATTCTTTACTTTCATTATGTGTGTAATGATTTACAATTGTGTTGAGTAAAGACCTACAATGCACTGATGCGTATGTTTGCCCAACTAGCCAACTTGTGGCGTGTGGGTTTTATAGACTCTTGTACAAACAATCTTTATATATGATATTCGCATTTTCTTATATGGCATTCTTTACTTTCATTATGTGTGTAATGATTTACAATTGTGTTGAGTAAAGACCTAGAATGCACTGATGCGTATGTTAGATGCGATAGTGGGTATGACGGCTATCATGAAACACATCTAATAGTCGCGGTGTATTCTGAACATGTTCCTAGTCGTGGACCGGATTGGCGTGAACTACCGCAATCTACCGAGAAGAGCCGGATTATTGTAATCACGGTTGGAGCCAGGCACAAGTGCCAGCGAGGTAACATGCTAAAACGCCCTATGTATGACGATTATTGAATTGTCTGATCTTTCGTATTGATCGCCTCCCGGCACCTGTTTCTTGTTCTTCCGCTGCCTAGCTGGGGGGCGGATTCGGATCCCCAACAGAAGTGTGAGATATTCACAGATCGTAAGAGCCTCAAATACTTTTTCACCCAGAAGGAACTCAATATGAGACAGAGGAGATGGCTAGAGCTGGTGAAGGATTACGATTGTACAATCAGCTATCACCCAGGAAAAGCCAACGTAGTAGCGGATGCTCTAAGTAGGAAATCTGTTGGAATAGCCCAACTTAGCGTCCAGAGACCATTGGCGCATGATATTGAGAAGTTTGGAATTGAATTGGTGCCCAGTGGTAGTACTGTGATTTTGGCAGATCTCACCATACGATCGAATCTGATAGACCAGATCCGAGAGAGACAGCTGAAAGATGAGCAGCTTCAGAAGTGGGTTAAGCAAGATAGAGAGAGAGGTAGTAGTCTCTACTTTTCGGAAGAAGGAATAGTCAGATTTCATGGCTGGATGTGGGTGCCCCAAGTAGACACCCTGAGATCAGATCTGATGACAGAAGCCCATACAGCCCCATACTCTGTGCACCCGGGGAGTACTAAGATGTATAAGGACCTCCAGTAGTTGTATTGGTGTCCGGGAATGAATAGGGATATATCCAGATTTGTATCTGAATTTTTGACGTGTCAATTGGTGAAAGATGAACACCAAAGACCAGCAGGAATGTTTAAGCCCCTGCCTATTCCCGAATGGAAATGGGAGTGCATAGCTATGGATTTTGTGGTTGGATTACCCAGGACTGTTCAAGGATATAATTCTATTTGGGTTATAGTAGATAGACTCACTAAGTCAGCTCACTTCTTACCAGTTAAGACAACATACGATGTGAGCAGATATGCAGATCTTTATGTAAAGGAAATAGTGAGGCAGCATGGAGTTCCCGTTTCGATAGTATCTGATAGAGATCCGAAGTTTACGTCACTGGAAGAGTTTGCATAGAGCTTTGGGTACAAAATTGACTTTTATCACAGCCTTTCACCCGTAAACAGATGGTCAATCTAAAAGGGTGATTCAGATTTTAGAAGATTTACTTAGAGCTTGTATTGTGGATTTTTCACATTCAAAGCTACCGTTGGTAGAACGCGTATAACAACATTTTCCAATCTGCTATCCAGATGGCCCCATACGAAGCTCTCTGTGGTCGCAAGTGTAGAACACCTCTTCACTGGGATGAGGTAGGAGAGCGAGCTGGTTTAGGACCATATGTGGTAGACCAAACAGTTGCGGCTGTTAGAAGGATTAGAGAGTGGATGAGAGCTGCTCGGAGCAGACAGAAGAGTTATGCAGAGATTAGGCGTCGGGACCTGAGTTTTGAGGTTGGTGACCATGTATTCTTGAGTGTAGCTCCGATGAAGGGAGTGACGCGTTTCGGGAAGAGGGAAAGCTGAGTCCCAGATATATTGGGCCATATGAGATTCTGGAACGAGCAGGAACATTGGCTTATCGTTTAGCATTGCCCCCGCATCTGTCCGCAGTGCATAATGTTTTTCACGTATCATCTTTGAGGAAGTATATTCCTAACCCGTCGCACGTACTGACCCATTAGCCAATTCAGTTAGCACCAGATCTGAGTTACGAAGAGAAACCCGAGAGGATTCTTCGAGAGAGATTAGGAAGTTGAGAAACCGTAGTATCCCTATGGTTAAGGTGCAATGGACTAACCAAACAGAACAAAAGCTACGTGGGAGACCGAAGCTGATATGCTTAGTCTTTACCCAGACCTATTTGGTAAGTAAATTTCGAGGACGAAATTTCAATAAGGAGGGTGGAGTTGTAGCACCCCAAAATCCATAAGGCCACATCTATGAACCCTTTTTATTTTTAAGGACCAGTTTGTTAATGCGAGAATTTAGATTTCAACTTGACTTATTTTGATTGTTTAAAAAGCAGATTCCAGATATGAGATACGGCGCAGAAGGTTTCTGGGCAGATTTCGTCTCAATCACAAGGCACGAGCAGATTTCAGATTTTGTTCGAAAATTCTTTCAAATTGGGCAAATTGTCCTCTTCAAAATCCCTTGGTAAATTCCTATATTTAAAACAGTAGATGGGAGCTTTTACAAATATTTCAAAAAGGACAAATAGTTGGTAGGAATCACATGCCTACTCAAGTGTTTTCACCTAATGACAATCATGCTCTTTTATATGATTGTTTACGAGAAAATGAGTTCACTTTCATTAGTAAAAGAAAAATCTTTCATTCTCTCAAAACTGTCTGGAGCTCGTCGCAGTGCTTGAGAAGGAATTCTGCAGGAACCAACTGTCATCGTGTATCCAGTGTTAAGGCAAGTTAAAGCTGATCCTTGCTACACCATTTTAAAGCATATATTGTTTTCTTTCCTCAGTTTTGTTTGCTTGCCTGATTATGTTAAAGATATAGTAATGTTCAAGAATGTTTATGAAAATGAAAGATCAGGTTCACTGTTGTTTTCTGTTTTAAAAAGAATCCCAGTATGTTTTAAGCGCAGGTGTTGATGTTGTTTTTAAAACATTGAGCATTCAGGTTCTAGTTCCCTAAAAGATTATGAAGTTCTTCTTCTTGGTGAATGGAGATGTCTGGACTTGACTCCAAGTAATCGGTGATGGTGGTCCAATCGGGATGTTGTTCCCGTTAGATAAGCGGAGCTGGTATCTTGGGTGTCGTCGAGATATTTCAGCACTAAGTCTCATAGCCAAATCGGTTTTCCTATGCTAGTAACTAGATCCTATCTTCAAGTCTGAAATCCCATATCAAGTCTGCCTTGCAGATGTCAAATCTGTTTTCACGCCAGCAGTGCCAGTTCGTTAGCCAAGTATGTTTCTTTAAAACTAGCGATATATCATTTCCTTTAGCAGAATCTGTTTACCCGCTAGCAATGGTGTTTCTATGGTCACATCTGAATTCCCCGCAAGCGATAGCGCTTCTAGAGTCAAATCTGTTTTCACACCAAGCGATGCCTTCCCGATAGTCGGGTCTGTTTCCCGCTAACGACACTGTTCCTCTATACCACATCTGTTTCAGCGTTAGCGATACTACTTCTATAGTCGAGTCTGTTTTTACGACTAGGATCTGTTTTGTACTAGAGCACTATTTTGTTAGCCAAATTTGATCTTCACTTCAGCGATAGGTCCCCAATAGTCGAATCTGATGCTCAGGGAGATTTAAAAAAAAGGAAATGAGCTTCAAAATGTAGCGAACCCCGATAAATTTCAAATCTGTTTTCACTCAGATATGATTTTAAAGGAAGAAATGTTTAGTTTTAAAGGATTTATGGTGTAGATAACATACGGTCACCATGAAATGGTGGGCAGCTCTCCAGATGTCAGTTGCCCCTTCACCACGGAAGGGTGAGCAGTCGTCGAGAGTGTCGGTTGCCCCTTCATATAGGGCTTCATGCCATAAAGACTGAATTCAGAAGTAACTTGATCAAGTGCCTACGGACCTAAGGAGAGCTTCTAAGCCATAAATCACAAGAAAATAATGATGAGATCTGGGTTATATCCCGAATCTGTTTTACTAAAGATGTTTTGAGTTAAATGCCTTCCTTTAAACTACGTTATGTTCAGATATGAGATGTTTTCCTGCATTAAGTGAATTTGTTATTCTCAGATTTTACTTGATGAGCCTCTAGGCTCATTAGCTTTTGAAATGGTGCAGGTGACATAGATCTGGGGCAGACGGGCGGTGGGAGCTGAACCAGCTGTGGTGATTGTGTTTATCAATGGCCGATGTTTTTCGCGCAGCTGTTGTTGTTTTTGATCTTTTGACAAATCTATATTAGATCCATTACAACAATGATTGAATTCATATAGAAATTCAGATGTTGTAATATCGCACTTTGCATTTTATATCTTGTGGTTCAGATCTGTCTCCGCTAGTTTTTTTTATTTGGCGCCAAGTGTGTTTGTGTCTTGAAAATTTTTATGTTGTAAGAAATACAGCTTACAATATTTCATTTCAGCCCTTCTTTTCTTTTGTTATTTAAATTATTCCAACTCTGTTGATGCCCATGGGCGTGGGCTTCACACTAGGGGCTCAGCAAGTAAAACCGAGGATAACAAGATCACATAATGCAGGCATACTGTACAAAAGCTCAAGACACAAAATAAAAGGAAGTCAACTAAAGCTCAAATCTTCTCAAGAAACCAGATCGGGATATCAACCCAGATCGTACTTAGTTTTTTCTTTGTGACTTATGGCCTAGAAGCTCTCTGTTGGTCCTGGCGCTTGATCAAGCTAACATCTGAATTAAGGAATCTGGGGAAATCCATCCCAACTTAACTGTGAAAGGGAATTATAGTTTTCTAACCATAATTCTGCCCCTTTCCTATGACCGGGTCCTCTATGTCATAAATCCTTCAACTGAAAATCACTTCCTTTAAACTGAAAGAAATAACTTTAAAAAAAACTCTTGATCGGAGGCCGATCACTTAAACTTGCTGGGGTTCACTAATTTAAAACTCATTTAAATTTTAAAACCACACTGAGCATACAGCTGGGCTGCGAGCTGGGGTAATTGAAAACCAGCTCGGGTGAATAGTTGAAGAACAGGGTGTCAGAAGTTAACAATAATCTCAATAAGGGTAATGGAATATCGATTACAGGTATTGGAAATTATTGTGAAATATGTTTAATGAAAGTGAAGAACAGAACTCAAGAAAAGTAGTCCAGCACAGACGCAAGTTGGACCAGCTCACGACGAGATAACCAGATTGGGTAAAAAGGGCTTGAATGCTTCAAGGGTAGACTGGATCAGCTTAGAGAAGATAAAAGTACTGTAGCACCTTGGAAATATACCAGCTCGGCTGGAGTGTACTGTACCAGCACGGGACAACCTCTAATCAGACCAGCTTAGCCTATCTAACCTGAACATAAATCCCGATCAAACCAGCATCGTCTATCCTTTCAGAGCCATATCCAGAACTCTACAGCACACCAGAAGTACGAAGCTTTTTCTATGGTTCAAACGTAAACTCAAACCTGTATGTTTTAAAATACAACTTATTTCTTGTTGTAAAACAAACTGATGAGTTTTCTCAAAACTTAGAACAACGCTGCTGTGAATCCATAACTTTCTTGCTTCAAACTTTAACTTTAAACATGAACATGAACTGAACTAAACTGAAATATGCATCAGGCAAGCAAAAAATAGGAAACAAAGAACAGTATATGTTTTCCAGATGCGGCAAAGAATCAGCTTTACTTGCCTAAACTGAGAATCTCGAAGAACAGAGAACCTCGGCTGGATGTCACCACAAGCACAAATTATTGGACTTCTAAGTATTTTGGAGAACTGGAGTTTGCTAACGTGAAAGTGAGCTCAAAAACTGTCAAAAATATCATTTATATATGAAGTATGATTGGTAGTAGGTAATTAGTACAAAAAGAGGCATGGTCACCATACCTAACTCACATAATTTGCCAAAAGCCCCCTACCACCATTTAAACTTTGAAATTTACTACTATAATTTTATTGAAAACTGAACTCACATCCACATTTATATAAAACCAAAACCAGCTCAGGGTTGTACTTGGGGCGAAATCCTTACGAAAATCATCTGGATCGTGCTTCTAAGCTGGAAGAAAAGAAATCAGCTTAGGTAAAAGAAACCAGCTCGATCTATGACTGGATGCATAAATAGCAAAGCAGCCCTTCAAAAAGAAAAAGGCTAACAAATGTGGTCCTGTAGATTTTTTGTGGCGTTACAACTAACATGTAGAGTTTGAATGATATTTTGAGTAATGAGGACTGATATGTACAACCATGACCTAGGAATTAATCCACTTGATAAATGATAACCACTTGAAAAGTCCGAACGATCTGAGTGGTCATGGGATAGCAGCTGCAGCGGACGATCAGAGGTTCTCACCACCAGTCGGAATAAAATCATCTGCAGTATCACCTACACCATTTAAACCTAGTGAGCTAAAGGCCTAGCATGCTCTATCTGATAATAACAAGATACATATAATAAAATCACATGCAATCACATACAAATCGTAAAATAGCTTCAAAATATGCATGAATGAGTGACTAAATCATGGCATCAAAACTATTCGTAACAGTACATGATCGTATAACATAACATAATGAGGCATGAACATAGCATAACATAAAAGACGTGTGTGTCATATCCATGATGTGGGGACCATTACATTAACGATTGATCAATCATAAGAACCAACGTACGTGTGAGACCTGGATTTGTAATTTAGATTTATCGTTGGAATGAATCGATTTATAGAGGTTTTAGATCTCTTTTCTGAGTGATTGAGTTGCATTTTCGGGTTCCTTTTCGTGTGTTGAACAATTCTAGAGATTTTGTATTTTTCGCATATTAGAGGTACCTGCTGGTTGGTGTGTCAGCTGATGTTAATAGCTAGCTGCTGGTCGGTGATAAATCCAGCAGAAGCCCGTTTTAGCGCGAGATTCCTGAAACGCTGTCGTTTCGTGAGGTTTGGTTACGCGTGTGTTGTGATCAGCAGGTGCGTTAGTAGATTTGCGTTGAGGGCAAAACGACTGCGTTTAGGTTAGTTGGCGCGACGTCGTCGTGATGTTGCGACTGGTACCAGCTGGTAGATCGCATGTATGTTCCTGCTGGTTGATCAGCAGATGTCGATGTCAACGCGAGTCAACTTTCCTGTAGCGCAAGGAGGATACGTCGTCGTTTAGCTATTGCTAGGAGTTTCAGCAGATGATTGGTTTTGGGTAAAGTGCTTCTGCTGGTCTTTGCCAACGTCTGTGGAGCGACGTCGTTTGAGTAAGTGGCAACGCTGCGTTTTGATGTTGCTGCTGGAATCAGCAGGAGGAAGCGCTTTGCGTGGTTTTGTGTGTTGCTGCTGGATGACCAGCAGTTGGTATTTAGAATCGCGTATTCTAAGCGACATCGTTTGGATTAGTTGTTGCGACGCCGTTTTGGAGAA
>KV006929.1:146033-157655 GCA_001598015.1 Dorcoceras hygrometricum
TGTTTTCTTACCAGGATGTGAGGGCGAGCGGTAATACCGCACTCTCATCTCCCTGCTGGGATCGTAGCCACCATGCGTCGAGTGGTTAACTACCACAGTTCATGGGCGAGGCAACAGTAGGTTGAGTTGTTTGATGCATCCGGTAAGTGGGTGTTGTATCATGGCGAGTGGCTCACTACCACACTGTGAACACACCCCGTGGCCATTGTTCGTTGTCGATGATTCTTGGAGCTATGTTTGAGTTCCTTAGCTCCCTTGTGGGTCGAGCTTTCCTTTGTTCCTTGGCGTCTCATGCATAGCACCTGCATTTTATTCCTTGCTGTTTATTGCTGTTATATTGTTGCTCTCCGTACTGGGGTTTGACCCCATGTCCCTCCGGGGCTTGGTTTGTTTCTTTGTTGCGTTGTTTTTTCAGGAAACCCAGGTTCTACAGCTGGTCGTGGTTTCAACCCAGCTGGTGGTGCCCCAGGAGGTGGCTAGTGTGTGTCCCAATAGCATATAGCATATATAAATATGTATCAGTTAGCCAGGGGGATGCCCTGTGCTTTGTTGTTGTACCCGTAGGGTGAGATATGATACATGTTGATCTTATGTATGCTTTGTTGTTAAATGTTTATGATTTGAGAAACTTATTTTAAGTATTGTTGTATTTTAAATTATACGTTTAAAACCGTCGGGCCTAAAAGCGAAAATTTTACCCTCTTTTTGATAGCTTCCGCATGTTTTTATCTGTTGTGAGCACGAGGCCTGACAGTACGTGGCGATGTGGTTCACCCGACCTTACCTCGGGATCCCTCACACCTCTATGCTGCCACTTCATCATGCCGTGAACACATGGATCCATAAGCACATTATAACATTAACAGAGGTTCATCGGGCCCGATATCCTGATTTCGCTCATCATTACTTGCCAGAAACAACTTCAATCCTTCAAACAATATTTTATTTTCTTCCATGCCTTTAACGCTTCGTAAAACTTTCATGATGCGTGTACGTCATCAATATGCAATTTAAAAGGATTAACCCTTCAATATATATTTAATTCCTTCATTAAACATTAACATATTCATACACATAAAATACTACATATATAATTAAATATATATTCACGGACTTCTATATTTTTACTTCATCCCCCGATCAAGGACTGATTCAAGTGACTGGCACAGTAATTCTAAGCCCAAAATCCTAGACCTGGATCTTAAACTGTAACTTAACCCCAAACTCAAATTGACCCATTAAACTCAAATTTAATTACAAATTTGATAAAAGTATTCGGTCCTTCAACTTAAAATCAGACATTAAAACTTGACAAAATAACAATCCCATTGACTAGAAATTAGAATTTAAAATTTGACATAATTATTGTGAGACCCGAGAGTTTATAAGATTAATTGAGTTAATTAATCGGGTTTAACATAGACCAGATTTGGCTTGAATCGATCTAGGATGATCCAACTTTGAGTTGGTATGCTTGGCGAAGTTATCGGGTCCGTATAAGTCCTTGAATCAGTTCTAGAGAGTTGGAGAATTTCCGTGGGAACTGATCAGATGTGAGCGTTGATCAGCGCTGGGTGCTCGCGTTCAATTTTGGCGATAGAATCTGATATCACAGGTGTTCAGAGGTGAGCTAGCGGGTCTCTGTAGCAAGTAGCTAAACTACGTCGTTTGGATTAGTTGGAACGACAGCGTTTTGGCTTAGTGGTGGAGACTCAGCAATTTTGGCGATAGAATCTGATATCACAGGTGTTCAGAGGTGAGCTAGCGGGTCTCTGTAGCAAGTAGCTAAACTACGTCGTTTGGATTAGTTGGAACGACAGCGTTTTGGCTTAGTGGTGGAGACTCAGCTGTGAGTAGCGTTGGTCTTATATTTGGATAGGATCTGAGTGTTTCGATGCGATGTGTTTAGCATTTCAGATTTGAGTAGCGGGTGACGTGTCCAGATGCGAGTGTGGACTCTGTGCGACGTCGTTTTGGTTAAGTCGGGATCTGTTTTGGCGTAGAGCTAGATCTGATGTGAGATTCAGATCCGCGTGGGAAACTCAGCTTTGAGACTTATGTGTCGGTGGGTTTTGTTCTTCAGATTTGAGCAGATTTAACCTTTAATAGAGGACTTTGCCTTCGTTCTTTATTATTCAGCTTCGACATTTACAATATTTCCCGATAGCGAATCATGTCGCGTTACCCTAGCTACTGTTCACCGAACCTTATCTTCTCCGATTGCCGATGGTAGAAAGCTCCGATTGAAGTAAGAGTGGTAGTGCTGGACTCCTCTTTCTAAGACGCTTCGTTTGGTACAGCTTTTGGAAGCTTGCGTGAAGCTTGGAGAGATTGTGAAGACATCTCCCTTCTGTAGTCTGTTAGCATAAGCGTGGCTTTGGTTCTGACGTTTAGGTAGCTCGTTGGGTAAGTGCTAAGATCCTACCTTGTGCTTCGTTTAGAGCCTTCTGTTGTGTTATAAGGGTAGTACAGATTTGGTTGAGCTCGTAGCTCCCAATTCGCAGTTTCTGTGCTACTGTCCCTGAGCTAGTATCTGTGTTTGGCTTAGTAGGTGTGAGATCTATGTTGCTCGGGACTATTTTGTGGTAATTGTAGCTCAGAAGACTTGAGGTACAGATGTGAGCTTGTTTTACAGCTTTGGATTGAGCATGGGTGATAATTCGTGCTGCTGTGTATGCCTTGTATCGTTGTATATGTTCTGTGTTGGACATTTATCTGTTGCATACACGCATTTGTCATATTGAGCTCAGGTCTTGTTTAGTCGTGCCTTGTTGCATTGATCTGTGTGTACCAGGATTCTTGTTTAGAGGCCGAGCGGTTAACTCCCGTCACCCTCATCTCCCTGCTGGGATCTGTTAGCCGCTATGAGCAGAGTGGGTAGCTCCCACACCTCATGAGTTGGGCAACAGTAGGTTGAGCTGTGTTTTGCATTTGGTACCGTGTGTGGAGACGAGTGGGTAGCTCCCATATACTCACACACCCCGTGGCCACTGTTGTTTAGTTGATCTGATTCGTTTGTTGAGCATTTCTTGAGATCCTTTGGCTCTCTGCTTTCGGTTGTAGCCTTGTTCTCATGCATAGCATTTGCATATTACTTGTTGCTTTCCATTTTCTATTTTATGCTGCTCTCCGTACTGGGTTTGACCCCGTGTCCCTCTGGGGCTGGTGTTTGTTTTGCCTGTGTATTGTTCAGGTTTTCCAGGTTACTCAGCTGGTCATGGAGTTGACCCAGCTGGAGGTGCCCCATGAGGTGGTTAGTCCCAGTTAGCGTATATCATATATGTATCATTACTGTTAGCCAGGGGATGCACTGTGCTCTATTGTATTCAGTTGTAGTGTTGTTGATTGGTGTTTGATGCATGCTGTACTGTTGTACTGTGGCTTTTTGCCTTGCGTATTTTGTAAACTGGGATATTTTGAGTATTGCAGTATTTTAAATTATGTTATCTTTCAGTCAGGCCAAAAGCAAAAATTTTAGCCACTATTTTATTGCTTCCGCTATAGTTTTTGCGTGGTTTAACTCTGAGTTGAGCACGAGGCCTGACATTTTTGGTATCAGAGCTTAAGCTGGGATAAGATCGATTTATTTTGATCACACTTGAGTCTAGGCACTGTGTTGTTTGTTTCATGTGCATGACTATGTGATTTATTTGTTATGTGACATTTTTGCGTGGTTTAACTCTGAGTTGAGCACGAGGCCTGACATTTTTGGTATCAGAGCTTAAGCTGGGATAAGATCGATTTATTTTGATCACACTTGAGTCTAGGCACTGTGTTGTTTGTTTCATGTGCATGACTATGTGATTTATTTGTTATGTGACATAATTGCTGCTGTGTGACCTACCCTCTTAGTGCCTTCGTAGATGCCGCCTAGACGTAGGGGTAGAGGTAGAGGGCAGTTTCAGGAAGAGTCCGAAGGTCAGAACGAGGAAGTGCAGCGTAGTGTTCCTCATCATGGTCGTGATAGACAGGTTGAGATTGAGGTTGATGAGCTGGCAGCCCGTGTGGACGACATGTAACTGGTGATGGCGAGGTTTCAGTTGATGAATCATCAGACGTTTAACGAGGATGAGCCTAGTTCCAATGCTGAGTCCTGGTTGCAGCACGTAATCGGGTTGTTTGACCATGTCAGGTATGACGATAAGCGTAGGCTGAGTTTGGCTACGTTTCAGTTGAGGATAGGTGCCGAGCGTTGGTGCAGAGGTGCTTCTCGTGTGCTAGAGGAGACTGGTGTAGGGATTTCGTGGAACAGTTTCTGTACTGCCTTTCGACAGGAGCATGTCCCTGAGTCCTATGTTAACGCCAGGGAGCATGAGTTTGATAACCTGGTGCAGAGATCTATGTCCGTGGGAGAGTATGCCCGGAGATTTTCTTCTGTTTTTGCATATGTTCCACATGTTTCTGGCCGAGAGAGGGCGAAAAGAAACAAGTTCTTGAAAGGACTGAATGAGGATTTGTATTCTCTGTTGTTGGCGGGTTCACCGACGAGTTATGCGGATGCGGTGGACAAGGCTATGGATATTGAGGAGGGACTACAGAACCGTAGGTCTCGTGTTAGACCGCAAGTGGTTCAAGGTAACCGTCCCATGGTTTCGGGGGTGCAACCTTCCCAGTCTGTGCAGTCATCCCAGCCACACCAGCAGCAGGTAGCCCAACCGTCGGGACACCATCGGTTTAGACCTCGTGGTCTTCAGTTCAAGAAGAAGTCTGGTTCTAGTTCTTCTGGCTCGGGTAGTTCTAGTAGCAGCAGTAGTTCCAAGGTCGAGTTTTGTGTCCAGTGTGGAGGAAGGCATCCTACAGCGCAGTGTGTTGGTGTGCAGGGTTCGTGTAACGTTTGTGGACGGTATGGACACTTTGCGAGAGTGTGTCCTTTGGCTGGATCTCAGCATACCGCCGCCCCACGGCAGGGTCGAGGTGGATCGTCTAGAGGTCGTTCTTTTCCTGTTCAGCAGCAGAGGTTGGGAGGGCCCCAGTACAGGCCGTTTCATCAACCTGGTCCTTTGCGGTTTGGACAGTCTTCCCATCCCCAGTTTTCAGGACCTCAGTTTGCCCAGGTGAATGCCATGACGAGGGAGCAAGCGGAGGGCACGCCAACCGAAGTGATCGCAGGTACTTGCTTTGTCTTTGATTTTTCTGCACGTGTGTTATTTGATACAGGAGCATCGCATTCGTTTATTGCTGATGCATTTGTGGTTGAGCATGGTTTGTATACCATTTCTTTGAGTGATGTTGTGTCTGTTGCAACCCCTGTCGACGCGAGCCTGTACTCCCAAGAGATGTTGTTGAATGGCATTCTTAGGTTTGGTGAGAATGTGTTGTTAGCGAATTTTATTAGGCTTGTGATGTGGGATTTCGATTGTATAGTGGGTATGGATGTGTTGTCTAGTTATAGGGCCACCGTGGACTGTTTTCATGGAGTTGTGCGTTTTAGGCCCTAGTCTGGCGAGAAGTGGGACTTCTATGGTTTTGATTCCCGATCGAAGATTCCATTAATCTCTACGATGGAGATGTTTAGCCTGTTGTCATTGGAGAATGCTGGATTTATGATCTATGCTTTGGATGCGTCTTCTTCTTTGCTCGTAGAGCTTAGTGATGTCCCGTTGCTCGCCATTTCCCTGATGTGTTTCCGGACGAGATTCCTGGTTTTCCTTCGAAGAGGGAAATAGACTTGAACATTAATTTGGTACCTGGTACAGCTCCTATCTCGAGAACCCCGTATCGTTAGCGCCTACTAAGTTGAGGGAGCTTAAGGTTCAGCTTAGTGATTTGCTGGAGAAGGGATCCATTAGGCCGAGTATGTCTCCGTGGGGAGTGCCTATCTTGTTTGTAAAGAAAAAGGACGGGTCGATGAGGATGTGCATCGACTTTAGGCAATTGAATAAGGCGACAGTGAAGAATAAGTACCCTTTGCCAAGGATCGATAACTTGTTTGATCAGCTTCAGGGTTCGGCTGTGTTTTCTGAGATCGATCTGCGTTCGGGGTACCATCAGTTGAGCATTCGAGAACAGATGTTGCGAAAACTGCTTTTCGTATGAGGTACGGGCATTATGAGTTTTTAGTTATGCCTTTTGGTTTGACGAATGGCCCCGTAGTTTTCATGGACCTGATGAATCGATTCTTTAGAGAGTTCATCGATCAGTTTGTGATTGTGTTTATCGATGATATCTTGGTGTACTCTAAGACTCCGATGCAGCACAAAGAGCATTTGAAGTTGGTTCTCCAGACACTTCGAGACTCGCAGCTGTATGCTAAGTTCTCCAAGTGCGAGTTTTGGTTGGATAGAGTTGTTTTTCTGGGTCATGTCATTTCAGTGGAAGGTATCTCTGTGGATCCCAGTAAAGTTGAGGCAGTTGTTAACTGGGAGCGTCCCAAGAATGTTGCTGAGATTCGTAGTTTCTTGGGCTTGGCTGGCTATTATAGGCGTTTTATTGAGGGATTCTCTAATATAGCTAAGCCTATGACGCAGTTGACTCAGAAAAACAAGAGGTTTGTTTGGACTGAGCAGCGTGAGAACAGTTTTCTGTTTCTCAAAGAGAAGCTAACTTCTGCACCTGTGTTAGCTTTCTGGTTCAGGTGGTTTTGTCGTTTGTTCGGATGCTTCCTTGAATGAATTGGGTTGTGTGTTGATGCAGAATGGTCGATTCATTGGGTATGCCTCTCGTCAGTTGAAACCGCATGAGACTCGTTACCCAGTTCATGATTTGGAGTTGGCAGCAGTGGTTTTACCTTGAAGATTTGGCGCCACTATCTGTATGGCGAACAGTTTGTGGTGTATTCAGATCATAAGAGCCTTCAGTATCTGTTTTCTCAGTCGGATTTGAACATGAGACAGCGTAGATGGATGGAGCTGCTTAAGGATTTTGATTGTGAGATCCAATCAGCCTGGGAAAGTGAATATAGTTGCTAATGCATTGAGCAGAAAGGCTCAAGTGGCGATGCTGGCTTCGGTGCAGATTTCGAAGGTCGATGAGCATCTAAGCACTACTGGTTGACGATTTTACCCAGGTGAGGATTATGTTGTGGTGTCTTCTTTCAAAGTTGAGCCACAGATTTTTGCGAATGTTAGAGCATCTCAGAGAACAGTATCTATCCATGAGTTGAAGCTGAAGGTTAAAGCCGGACAGTTATAGGATTATACTGTCTCGTCTGATGGTTGTTTGAGATTCCGTGGCAGGTTGGTTCTGCCAAATCTGGTCGATGTAAAGGATGAGATCTTGAGAGAAGCACACTGTAGTAGACACAGTGTCCATCCTGGTACAAGTAAGATGTATCATGCCTTGAAGCAGCATTACTGGTGGGCAGGTTTGAAGAGTGATGTTGCTGGTTTTGTAGCCCGTTTTCTGAATTGTCAGCAAGTCTAGGCTGAGAGGATGAGACCTGGTGGTTTGTTGCAGGGTTTGGAGATTCTCCAATGGAATTGGGAGCACATATCTATGGACTTTGTCACAAATTTGCCTCGTTCCAGCAGAGGGTGTGATGCTGTGTGGGTTATAGGTTGTCGAAGTCTGCGCACTTCATTCCTTACAGTATGACCTATTCCTTGAAGAATATGGCGAAGCTGTACATAGATTTTGTGGTGCGTTTGCATGGTGTGCCAGTTTCTATCGTTTCAGATCGTGATCCGAGGTTTACTTCCAGATTTTGGAAGAGTTTGCAAACAACTTTGGGTACCAGATTGGCGATGAGCACAACATATCATCCCCAGACAGATGGCCAATCTGAGAGAACTATCCAGATTTTAGAGGATATGTTGAGAGCTGTTGTGATGGATTTTAGTGGTAGCTGGCAAGAATCGTTGTCTTTGGTTGAGTTTTCCTACAATAAAAGCTATCAGGTCACGATTGGTATGGCACCATTTGAAGCTTTGTATGGCAGGAAGTACAGATCGCCTGTGTGTGGGGAAGAAGTGGGGGAGAAGCAGCTGTCTTCTCCAGAATTTGTGCAGCAGATGAGAGATCAAGTAGATCTTATCACAAGATCGCCAAGCCAGTTATGCGAATAAGAGATGTAGACGTTTATAATTTCAGGTTGGTGATCTGGTTTTCCTAAAAGTTTCTCCTTTTCGCAGTGTTTTGAGATTTGGTCTCAAGGAAAAGTTAGCTCCTCGTTATGTTGAACCATATGAGATTGCTGAGGAATTGGTCCTTTGGCTTATCGGTTGTTGTTGCCGCCAATCTGTCTTCCTAACATGATGTTTTTCATGCGCAGTGTTTTGAGATTTGGTCTCAAGGAAAAGTTAGCTCCTCGTTATGTTGAACCATATGAGATTGCTGAGGAATTGGTCCTTTGGCTTATCGGTTGTTGTTGCCGCCAATCTGTCTTCCTAACATGATGTTTTTCATGTGTCGATGTTGAGCAAGTATGAGTCAGATCATTCGCATGTATTGAGAACTGACGAGGTAGAGCTAGATCGGACTTTGAGTTATGTTGAGTATCCCTTGCAGATCTTGGAAAGAAAAGACAAACAGCTGAGGAATAAGACCATTCCTTTGGTGATGGTTCAATGGAGCAAACATGGTAGAGAAGAAGCTACGTGGGAATCGGAAGACAAGATGCAGCGTGAGTGGCCGCATCTGTTTGAATAAGTGCTGTATCAGATTCCAGTAGTTGTTTTGTTTCTTGTTGTTCCCAGTAGATGTTTGTTTGTGGTTTTCCAGTATCTTGAACTCTTGGTTTTGTTGAGTTCTGTTCATATCCAGAGTAGTTTGATTTCGAGGACGAAATCCTGTTTTAGTGGGGGAGGAATGTGATACCCGAGAGTTTATAAGATTAATTGAGTTAATTAATCGTGTTCAACATAGACCAGATTTGGCTTGAACAGATCTGGGATGAGCCAGCTTTGAGTTGGTATGCTTGACGAAGTTATCGGGTTCGTATAAGTCCTTGAATCAGTTCTAGAGAGTTGGAGAATTTCCGCGGGAACTGATCAGATGTGAGCGTTGATCAGCCCTGGGTGCTTGCGTTCAGTTTTGGCGATGGAATCTGATATCGCAGGTGTTCAGAGGTGAGCTAGCGGGTTTCTGTAACGAGTAGCTAAACTACGTCGTTTGGATTAGTTGGAACGACAGCGTTTTGGCTTAGCGGGGAGACTCAGTTGTGAGTAGCGTTGGTCTCAGATTTCGATAGGATCTGAGTGTTGCGATGCGATGTGTTTAGCATTTCAGATTTGAGTAGCGGGTGACGTGTCCAGATGCGAGTGTGGACTCTGTGCAACGTCGTTTGGTTAAGTCGGGATCTGTTTTGGCGTAGAGCCAGATCTGATGTGAGATTCAGATCCGAGTGGGAAACTCAGCTATGAGACTTAAGTGTTGGTGGGTTCTGTTCTTCAGATTTGAGCAGATTTAACCTTTAATAGAGGACTTTACCTTCGTTCTTTATTATTCAGCTTCGACACTTAGAATATTTCCCGATAGCGAATCCTGACACGTTACCCTAGCTATTGTTCACCGAACCTTATCTTCTCCGATTGCCGACGGTAGACAGCTCTGATTGAAGTAAGAGTGGTAGCGCTGGACTTCTCTTGCTAAGACGCTTCGTTTGGTACAGATTTTGGAAGCTTGCGTGAAGCTTGGAGAGATTGTGAAGACATATCCCTTCTGTAGTATGTTAGCATAAGCGTGGCTTTGTTTCTGTCGTTTAGGTAGCTCGTTGGGTAAGTGCTAGGATCCTACCTTGTGCTTCGTTTAGAGCCTTCTGTTGTGTTAGAAGGTTAGGACATATTTGGTTGAGCTCGTAGCTCCCAATTCGTAGTTTCTGTGCTACTGTCCCTGAGCTAGTATCTGTGTTTGGCTTAGCAGGTGTGAGATCTGTGTTGCTCGGGACTGCTTTGTGGTAATTGTAGCTCAGAAGCAGTACGGATGTGAGCTTGTTTTAATGCTATGGATTGAGCATGGGTGATATTGCGTGCTGCTGTGTATGCCTTGCATCGTTGTATATGTTCTGTGTTGGACATTTATCTGTTGCATACACGCATTTGTCATATTGAGCTCAGGTCTTTTTTAACCGTGCCTTTTTGTATTGATCTGTGTGTACCAGGATGCTTGTTTACAGGCCGAGCGGGTAACTCCCGTCACCCTCATCTCCTGCTGGGATCTGTTAGCCACTATGAGCAGAGTGGGTATCTCCCACACCTCATGAGTTGGGCAACAGCAGGTTGAGCTGTGTTTTGCATCTGGTACCATGTGTGGAGACGAGTGGGTAGCTCCCACATACTCACACACCCCATGGCCACTGTTGTTCAGTTGATCTGATTCGTTTGTTGAGCAGTTCTTGAGATCCTTTGGATCCCTGCTTTCGGTTGTAGCCTTATTCTCATGCATAGCATTTGCATATTACTTGTTGCTTTCCATTTGCTGTTTTATGCTGCTCTCCGTACTGGGGTTTGACCCCGTGTCCCTATGGGGCTGGTGTTTGTTTTTCCTATGTATTGTTCAGGTTTTCCAGGTTACTCAGCTGGTCGTGGAGTTGACCTAGCTGGAGGTGCTCCAGGAGGTGGTTAGAGTGTCCCAGTTAGCGTATAGCATATATGTATCATTACTGTTAGCCGGGGGATGCCCTGTGCTCTACTTTATTCAGTTGTAGTGTTGTTGATTGGTGTTTGATGCATGTTGTACTGTTGTACTGTGGCTTTTAGCCTTGCGTATTTTGTAAACTGAGATATTTTGAGTATTGCAGTATTTTAAATTATGTTATCTTTCAGTCAGGCCAAAAGAGAAAATTTTGGCCACTATTTTATTGTTTCCGCTATTGTTTTTGCGTGGTTTAACTCTTAGTTGAGCACAAGGCCTGACAATTATTAGGCGCATAAATAAACCAGATTTTGACTTTAAAAGTTTACTTAAAAATATTCGGCTCAAAACGCTTAAAATAGACTTTAAACTTTAAAATAAGAATACCCGATCCAGAAATAAAATAACTCGCACCCAACTTAAAATAATTTTACCCGATCCTCGATTGACCCGACCCGGTCCATCTGGACCGACCAAACTGGCCCAACCGAACCGAAACCACTAAACCCTAGCCGCCGTCGCCAACAACCACCCACAACTTCTTCCCTTCGTTCGCACTGTTCCGGCCACCCTTGGTTGGAACTTCGTCGACAGGACCACCCACAGGTTCGGCCGGTTCCCCTGAACCGAGCCATGGACAAACCTGGCTCGCATGGTCCGGTCAATGCATGAAAAGGAGGCCGCCGAGCGCCCCACGAGAAAGCGGACAACTTGTCTCGACCTTGGCTCGACCAGGTGGTCGAGACTGTTAGAGTAGATGCCCAACTAGCCAACTTGTGGCATGTGGGTTTTCATTGACTCTTGTACAAACGATCTTTATATATGATATTCGCATTCTTTTATATGGCATTCTTTACTTTCATTATGTGTGTAATGATTTACAATTGTGTTGAGTAAAGACCTAGATTACACTAAAGCGTATGTTAGATGTGATAGTGGGTATGACGGCTATCATGAAACACATCTAATAGTCGCTGTGTATTCTAAACATGTTCCTAGTCGATCGGGCCGTCAAAATGAGGATAAGGCCGCCCGAGTTCGAGACTAGTATATGCGATGCGAAGTACCATGTTTCATTGGTAGGGAACATTGTGATGTTCTGAGCATGCAGAT
>KV006929.1:173076-184044 GCA_001598015.1 Dorcoceras hygrometricum
TTCTCTCACAGTGGACCCCTCCGGCCACACCACAGCTCAATGGTGTAGCGGAGCGTCGTAATCGGACCTTGTTGGACATGGTTCGATCTATGATGAGCTTCACTGAACTTCCTACCTCGTTTTGGGGCTATGCGCTCAAAACGGCGGTAATTTTGTTGAACAATGTCCACACCAAGGCAGTGGATAAGACTCCATATGAGATATGGATGGGCAAACCACCCAAATACTCATTTATGAGGATTTGGGGATGTCCTGCTTACGTGAAGCAGACAGTGGGAGATAAGTTGGATAAGAGATCCATATTATGCTACTTCATTGGGTATCCAAAGAATTCCATTGGATACTACTTCTACTATCTGAGCGAAACAAAATTGTTTGTTTCTAGGAATGCCACCTTTATGGAAAGGGAATTTCTACTTGATAGAAAAGGCAAAATAGTAGAACTCGAAGAGGTTCGAGATCCAATCGAAGTACCAGGTGAGTCTCCTGCACCTAAAGATCCAGTACCAGAAATGGTCGCACCTAGGAGATCCGAAAGGGTTCCTAGGGCTCCTGAGAGATATGGTTTTCTCCTTGAAGATGATCAAATGGTCGCACCTAGGAGGTCCGAAAGGATTCCTAGGGCTCCTGAGAGATATGGTTTTCTCCTTGAAGATGATCAAAGTGATCAAGTTATTGGATCTGATCCAAGAACTTTCAAGGAGGCAATTTCCGATGCTGATTCTAATTTGTGGCTTGAAGCAATGCAGTCTGAGTTTGACTCAATGCATGCTAACCAAGTTTGGACTCTCGTTAACCCTCCCGAAGGAATTGTTCCTATTGTGTGCAAATGGGTGTACAAGAGGAAATTTGGACCTGATGGTAAGGTAATGACCTACAAGGCACGACTGGTCGCGAAAAGTTACACTCAAAGGCAAGGTGTTGACTATGATGAAACCTTCTCGCCGGTCGCAATGTTCAAGTCAATTAGAATTTTGTTAGCCATAGCCGCATGGTACGACTATGAGATATGGCAAATGGATGTGAAAACTGCGTTCCTTAATGGAAACATTAAGGAAGAGATCTATATGACGCAGCCTGAGGGTTTCACATCTGTTGGAAGCGAGCATAAGGTATGCAAGCTTCAGAGATCGATCTACGGTCTCAAACAAGCATCGCGAAGTTGGAACCTGAGATTCGATGAAACAATTAAGGAATTTGGTTTCATCAAGAATCCCGAGGAGCCATGTGTCTATAAAAAGGTATTTAAAAGCGCTGTGACGTTCCTCGTACTTTATGTTGACGACATTCTACTCATTGGGAATGATGTAGGAATGCTGCAGTCAACTAAAGTATGGCTGTCTAGCAAATTTTCGATGAAGGACATGGGTGAAGCATCCTATATTCTTGGAATACAGATCTATCGGGATAGATCTAAACGGATGCTCGGACTCACCCAAGCTACCTACATCGATACCATACTTAAGAGGTTCTCTATGGAAGAGTCCAAGAGAGTGACACCTACCTATGTGCCACGGGGTCACTCTATCCAAGTCTATGTGTCCAAAGACTGATGAGGAGATAGAGAGTATGGCACGTGTACCATATGCCTCGGCAATAGGTAGTATTATGTATGGCATGATTTCGACTAGACCGGATGTCGCATATGCTCTGAGTGTCACGAACCGCTACCAGGCCAACCCCGGCCAATTGCATTGGAAGGCTGTGAAGGATATTCTTAAGTACTTGCGAAGGACTAAGAATATGTTCATGGTCTACGGGGGTGGTGGACTGAAACTGGAAGGCTACACTGACTCTAGCTTCCAGTGTGACGTGGATGATTCGAAATCAACCTCTGGATTTGTATTCATGCTCAATGGTGGTGCTGTCTCTTGGAAGAGTTCCAAGCAAGACACCATCGCGGATTCAACCACTGAGGCTGAGTACATTGCAGCATCAGCTGCTGCTAAGGAGGACGTTTGGATAAGGAATTTCGTCCAAGAGTTGGGCGTCATTCCTAATGGAGTTGGTCCAGTCCCGATGTACTGCGACAACACGGGTGCCGTTGCGCAAGCAAAGGAGCCTAGGTCTCACCAAAGATCCAAACACATACTGAGGAAATACCACATAATCCGGGATATTGTGGCTAGAGGTGACATAGCAGTTGAGAGAGTCGCCTCTGCGGACAACGTTGCTGATCCACTTATGAAGCCCTTGCCAGGACCGTTGTTTGAAAAACATCGCGAAACAATGGGACTGCGTCTGATGAGTAGTTGGCTTTAGGGCAAGTGGGAGATTGTTAGAGTAGTGCCCAACTAGCCAACTTGTGGCGTGTGGGTTATAGACTCTTGTATACGACAATCTTTATATATATGACATTTGAATTTATTATATGGCATTCTTTACTTTCATTGTGTGTATGATGATTTACAATTGCGTTGAGTAAAGACCTAGAATACACTAAAGTGTATGTTAGATGTGATAGTGGGTATGACGGCTATCATGAAACACATCTAATAGTCACTGTGTATTCTGAACATGTTCCTAGTCTATTGTGCCGTCAAAATGAGGATAAGGCCGCCCGAGTTCGAGACTAGTATCTGCGATGCGAAGTACCATGTTTCATTGGTAGGGAGAATTGTGATGTTTTGAGCATGCAGATAGATAGTGACCTGGTGATCTATCGAACTACCCTCGTTCGGACTTTCCAAGTGGTTACCATTTGTCGAGTGGATAAGTCCGAGGTCTTGGTTGTACTGATTAGTCCTCACGACTCGAAACGTCATTGAGACTCTACATGATAGGCGTCTCACTTTGCCCCGTTTGCCGACTCACTTGGGATCATAAGGCGTCGGGATTGGGTGAGACCCCGATGCATGTAGGAGTCGATGCATCGTTGTCGAGGATTCACCGCTCGCAGACATGCGTGGATATCCTATGCTATCTGAGGGGATAATAGTGTATAAATCTCTGGCCAGAGTACTAGAAGTGTTTTAGGTAAATGTGTTTATCTAGCTACACTCGCGATGTCACTATTCGATCTCCAAGATGTATGCATAGCTATCGGATCTATAACGACTCTCGATTTACCATGATCCGATGGGCAAGTCCGGAATTGTGATTCCGGAGCCACAATGGTTGTGGGCCCACGGCTAGCTGTATCCCTGAACCATTGAGGGTCACACAAGTACTGGATTCGAGATTCCCACATGGATACTCAGCTCAATTTTTTGAGCACGAGAAGAGGATTTTAGGGAGTGCGACTTCCTGAAAGTCAACAGGGGTCAAACCGGGGTTTCTCGCTGTTGAGGGGCAAAACCGTCATTTTGCACTGGGGTTCTGAAAAACGGTTTTTTAGATCATAGTGTTCAGTTTTGGAAACTGAATCGATCAGTCCGATCTGATCGGCGATCGGAGTTACGATGAAGTCTCGGTGGTGGAGATGAACTGAATGTTCATCCGTTGGACCCGGGCCCGTTGGGCCGGTCCAAGTCCAACACTTAAGTCTATATAATTTGACTTAACTTCAATCATAACATACTAGATAACATTATTAACCCTAACCCTAATCAATAGCCGCCCCTCCTCTCTCTCAAAGAGCCGCCGCCGCCCGCCGCCGCCTCTTCGCCGGAATTTGTTCTGGCCAAATTTGACGAGGAGAATCCGTCCGCGCAGATCTCGTCAGCTCTTCTAGTGCAGGTGACGACGGAACCTAGTCTCCGGTCGTGGACCTGATTGGCGTTAACTACCGCAGTCTACCGTGAAGTGCCGTTTTCTTTACGAAACCGGTCGGAGCCAGGCACGAGTTGCCAGCAAGGTAGTGTTTTGAACACCCTATGAATGTCATGATTTTTGTATTATATCGTATTGATCGCCTCCCGGACATGTAATTTCTGTTCTTCCGCTGCCTTGCCGGGGGGCGCGATCCGGATCCCAACAGTAGATCCTCCAATCAGGTCCACGACCGGAATCAATCTTCCTCCATCAATCTTCACTAGAAGACTTGACGGATTTGCCACGGACGAAATCACCTCAGCACGACGATCGGAGCAAGTCGGATGCTTGTGGAGGCTAGGTTTAGGTTTCATACAAGAGTCTATAAAACCCACAAGCCACAAGTTGGCTAGTTGGGCATCTACTCTAACACGGGATACTATGCGTTTTAAGCCTGCGCTCCTCTCGAGCCAAGATCTGAACTAGTCGCTCCTCAAAAGATAGATCTGGTGATAACTGAAGCGGCTCAAAATCCAACACATGCGACGGATTTGAGACATACTTCTGTATCATTGAAACATGAAAACACATTATGCACTGCTGACAGACTGGGTGGTAGTGCTCCCCGATTCGCCAACGTACCGACCCTCTCCAAAATCTCAAAAGGTCCAATGAATCTCGGACTGAGATTGCCTCTCCGGCCAAAATGCATCACGCACTTCATGGGTGATATCCTCACGAACACGTGATCCCCTACGGCCAACTCCAGATCTCGTCGTCTATGATTGGCTTAACTCTTCTGACGACTCTGGGCTGTCCTCATCCGATCTCGTATCCTAGTCACAATGTTCGTTGTCTGCTGCACCATCTCTGGTCAAGTCAATACTCTCTCTCAACCTCGTCCCAATGCACGGGAGACCTACACCTTCTCCCGTACAGAGCCTCATAGGGAGCCATCCCAATCGATTCCTGAAAGCTTTTATTGTACGTGAACTCTACCAAGGGCAATCTAGATTCTCACGTACCCTGAAATCTATCACGCAAAGCTCTCAGAAAATCCTCTAAAATCTGAATGGATATCTTGGACTGGACATCTGTCTGTGGGTGAAAAGTTGTACTGAACAACAACTTAGTCCCCAACGCTTTGTGCAAGCTCCTCCAAAATACAGATGTAAATCTAGCGTCCCGGTAGACACTATAGTGACTGGTATACCATGCCGCCTGACAATATCTCTAATGTGTAGCCATGCATACTACGTCAAGGTAAAAGTATCTTCACCGATATAAAATGCACGGACTTGGTGAGTTTGTCCACAATCACCCAAATCGCTGTGTAGCCTCTGGGACTCCTGGGTAATCCAACCACAAAATCCATCGTAATGTTCTCCCATTTCCATTCAGGGATATGGAGTGGCTGTAGCAACCCTGCTGGTCGCTGGTGCTCTGCCTTGACCTACTAACATGTCAAACACTCGGATACAAATCACCCAATGCCCTTCTTCATCCTCGGACACCAATAAAGAGTCTTTGAATCCCTGTCATCTTTGTACTCCCTGGGTGGAAGAAGTACGTCGATGCATGAGCCTCTGCTAAAATCTCAGCTCTCAAATGCTCAGTATTCAGCACCCACATACGACCCCTGAAACGAGTAATCTCATCCTCAACTGTATACAGACCCCGACCTCTGGCCTCATCTCCCTGTCTCCACTATTGTAACTGCTCGTCAGTGGCCTGACCGTCCATAATCCGATCTCGAAGAGTCGGCTGAACTTTGAGCGTTGCTAGACTCGCTGCACAGCCCCCTGAATAAAACTCCAATCCAAACCTCTGAATCTCAGTCTATAGTGGTCACTCGACTGATAATCATGCCACCACTGAAGTCTTCCGGCTCAATGCGTCTGCTACCACATTAGCTTTACCCGGACGGTAGATAATATCACAATCGTAGTCCTTAATAGCTCCAGCCATCTGCGCTGCCTCATATTCAGTTCCTTCTGTGTGAAGAAGTACTTGAGGGTCTTATGATCGGTGAAGATCTGACATTTCTCACCGTACATGTAGTGTCTCCATATCTTCAGTGCGAACACTACTGCTGCAAGCTCCAGATCATGCGTCGGATAATTCTGCTATAACTATTCAGCTGTCTCGACGCATACGCAATGACTTTGCCACCCTGCATCAGAACTACACCTAAACCTCTCAGGGAAGCATCTGTATACACCACAAACTTCTCCTGATCCACTGGCATCGCTAAGACTGGCGCTGAAGTGAGGGCCTCTTTCAACTGATCGAAGCTCCTTTGACACTCGGGACTCCACACGTATTTCACATTCTTCTTGGTCAGGGCTGTCTAGGGCACTGAAATTGAAGAGACTCCCTTGATGAACTAACGGTAATATCCAGCTAAACCCAAGAAACTGCAAAACTCTGCTGCATTCTTGGAATCCCCCAGTTCTGTACTACCTCGACTTTTGATGGGTCGACTGAAATCCCATCTCTAGAAATGATATGCCCCAAAAACGCCACCTGCTCAATCCAAAACTCGCACTTACTGAACTTAGCATACAATCTATGCTCTCTCAGAGTCTGTAGTGCGGTCTTCAAATGTTGTCTATGCTCCTCTAAGCTCCTCGCGTAGACTAAGATGTCGTCGATGAATATGATGATGAACTGGTCTAAGTACTGTCTGAAAACCCGGTTCATCAAATCCATGAAGATTGTTGGGGCATTCGTCAGTCCAAACGATATCACCAAAAACTCGTAGTGGCTGTAACACGTCCGGAATGCAATCTTGGACACGTCCTCCTCTCTGACTCGTAAGTGATGGTAACCAAATCTCATATCAATCTTGGAGAAACCCGAAGCCCCCTGCAACTGATCAAACAAATCCTCGATCCTCGGTAGTGGTTACTTGTTCTTTACTGTAACTCGATTCAACTCCCGGTAGTCTATGCACAACCTCATACTGCCATGCTTCTTCTTCACGAACAGTACTGGTGTGCCCTATGGTGAAAAGCTAGGGCGAATAAATCCCTTGTCGAGCAACTCCTGAATCTGTTCCTTCAGTTCTTTCATCTCAGTAGGAGCCATTCGGTATGGTGCTTTAGAGATGGGCACTGTACCTGGCACCAGCTCAATCGAAAACTCCACCTCTCGCTCCGGTGGAACTCACACAAATCATAAGGGAAAACGTCTGCAAAGTCCTTGACTACCTCCACCTCAGACAGTGAAGGGCCTGCTGAATCTACTGAGGTGGTAACACTGGCTAAGAACGCCTGACACCCAAGATCGACTAGCTTCCTGGCCTGCAGAAAAGAGATAAATCTAGGCTCCGCTATCCCTTCGCTACCTCGAAGAGGAAAGCCTCCTGTCCTGGCGGCCTGATCGCCACTGACCTCTGATGGAAATCAATCACTTCTCCATACTCCATCAACCAGTCCATCCCTAGAATGAGGTCAAATCCTGACATCGGAAGTACAATCAAGTCTGTCCTGACTGCATGATCCTGAAACATCATCACCAATGCCTGAACAACATTGGTGACCTCTGATGGAAATCAATCACTTCTCCATACTCCATCAACCAGTCCATCCCTAGAATGAGGTCAAATCCTGACATCGGAAGTACAATCAAGTCTGTCCTGACTGCATGATCCTGAAACATCATCACCAATGCCTGAACAACATTGGTTGTCAATAACTCCTCCCCTGACGGGATCATCACTACGAGAGCCACACCCAAGCTCTCTGGGATAATACTCATCCTCTGAATGAATGCACTCGAGATGAACGATTGAGTCGCCCCTGAATCTAGTAAGGCAATGATAGTGACATCCAGAACACGGATCCTACCTGAAATTGAAACATCAACATAGGCACGCGTTTACAATCAATATAGATTTCCATAAGCAGTTTAGATGCCTAAAACATTTATAGGTTCGCTAGTCCTACCCATCTAAATTTCCAAGGCAAGTCCTAGAAGGTCTAACAGTTCTACTTAGATTCAACACAGCAACCTAAGGCATAGAATCTCCTAGCAGTGCTCTACTCAACATGCAATTTAGAACGCAACAATTACCAAATTTCCAGAATCACGGAACGATGGAAATCCTAAATTGGAATACCTATGATCAATGTCGTGTCTGGATCTGCAGCCTCCGCCTACATCACATAAAAAAGATCTGAGGACTGTCTCTTGTTAGGGCAATCCCTAGAAATATGCCCCGGTTCCTTGCAGTCGTAACACCTGCCTGATTCTGCCATGCACGGTCCTGGATGCTACTTCTGGCACTCCTTGCAAACTGATGTGCCTCCAGGTCTAGGGGTAGTTTCCCCCTACTGCTACAGCCTCTGCTGGCCCTATGGCCTAAACTGTTGTGGCCTCTGAGTAGTTGGGCCCTTAGGAGGCCCCTGGTAAGGTCTCTTCACTGACTGCTGCGAAGACTGTCCCATGGCGGACTGCTGTAACTGCCGCTTCCCCTGGAATTCATCTCTCATGTCCTTTCGGCCCCTCTTAGACCGGTAAGCTCGGATAACTGCATCCATGTACAAAGTCACGTCCGCCATGTTGACATCGTGGCGGATGTCTGGTCTCAGCCCATCAGTAAATTGCCTCAACTTCTCGCTTTCCACCACGCGATCGAGGGCACAAAGTGACACCCCCGCTTGAACTGTCGGACATACGCGGCTACAGACTTGTCTCCCTAACGGAGACTCATTAACTCCCTAATCAGCTGACTCTGTGTGTCCGCAGGGAAGTACTTCTCGAAGAAGACAGTTCTGAAACTCACCCAGGTCATGTCCTCCAAACCAATCCGACCACTGCACTCTCCCACCATAGTGCAGCGTCACCCTTCATCATGAAGATGGCGCACCGAACCTTGTCGGCATCCTGGAGGCCCATATAAGTGAAGATGGTCTCCAGAGAACGGATCCACTCCTTAGCAACTAGCAGATCTGTAGTCCCGGAAAACTCCTTGTGTAACGCCCCAAAATCCATAGGACCACATATTTAACCCTTTCTATTTCAAGGGCTTATTTGATATTGCGTATTTCAGCCTTAAGTTTATTTCGTTTGTTTTAACAGCTGATTTCAGTTGTTGCTTTGAGACATGACGCGGAAGGTTTCCAGGCAGCTGTCGCCCGAGCATAAACACGAGCAGATTAAGATTTTGGTTTAAAATGCCCTCAGCTGGACAAAAATAGTTCTTTTAAAATGTTTTGGTAAAGTTTTCAAATTCAAAATAGTAGTAGGGAATATTTGACAAATTCTTTTGAAAAGGACACGGGTTGGTAGGATCCCATGCCTACTCGAGTGTTAATACCTACTACAAGTCATATCCCGTATATGATTGTTTTCATAACAAGAGAGTTTCATTATTGTCCAGAAAATCTCTCTTTTTCTCTAAAAACTTCAAAGTGCTCGTATTGGTGCTTGTGGAGAACTCCTGTTGAGACCCGCTGCTTCTGTGTTTCGCAGGTTTAAGGCAAGTAAAGACTGATTCTTTCTGTTGGGAAAGCGGTGGCGGATCCGGATCCCGTCTCCCGGCGGCGCAGCGGAAGATTAAAATTAGCGCCGGGAAACATTCAATACAATAAAACAGCGCTATAAACTGCGAACCATTCATAGGGCGCTTAGTAGATTACCTTGCTGGCGACTTGCGCCTGGCTCCAATCGGAATTACAAGAAGACCGGCTCTTCACGGTAGGCGGCTATAGATTCGTCAATCAGGTCCACGACCGGAAGGGATACTCCTTCGTCAGCCTGCACTAGAAGGCCTGTCGAGATCAACGCGGACGTATTCTCCTCGAAAAATTGATCGGAGCAAGTCCGATCAATCAACAGCGGGCGGCGGCCGACGGCGGGAAGCGACGGCAGCGGCGGCGGCGTGGGAGGAGAGGGAGAGGGGGCGGCCGTGCTTTAGGGTTAGGGTTAAAGAGTTGTGTAATCTGAATCACTTGTTAAGTTCTCACCAATTAAGCCTTAAGTCTAATTAAATAGACTAGCAATGGACTTGACCCGCCCAACGGGCCCGGGTCCAAATGACGATATCCATCACTACGACTTCATCGTAACTTCGATCGCCGATCAGATCGGACCGATCGACTCAGTTTCCACGATATCCATCACTACGACTTCATCGTAACTTCGATCGCCGATCAGATCGGACCGATCGACTCAGTTTCCAAAACTAAATGTTATGATATGAAAAACAATTTTTCAGATCATCAAACCCTAAATTGCAATTTAGTCCTCCAACTTTTGAAAATTGCAATTTGACCCCTGTTGACTTTTGGGAAGTCGCACTCCCTAAAATCCTCCTCCTATGCTCAACACATTGAGCTCAGTATCCGTGCGGGAATCTCAAATCCAGTACTTGTGTGACCCTCAATGGTTCAGGGATACAGCTAGCCGTGGGCCCACAACCATTGTGGCTCCGGAGTCACAATTCCGGACTTGCCCATCGGATCATGGTAAGAGCGTCTAGCAACATCGCCCCATGATCCCCTAGGTATCACTGATAGTGCCTGCAAGAACCAGTTGGTCGTGGTTAGCGTACAGTACGGTCCCTTCAATCCTTATATCCCGATCAGATCAACGATCATTGATAAATCGAGAGTCGTTATAGATCCGATAGCTATGCACACATCTTGGAGATCGAATAGTGACATCGCGAGTGTAACTAGGTAAACCCATTTACCAAAAACACTTCTAGTACTCTGGCCAGAGATTTATACACTATCGTCTCCTCAGATACCATAGGATATCCACGCATGTCTGCGAGCGGTGAATCCTCGATAACGATGCATCGACTCCTACATGCATCGGGACCTCACCCAATCCCGCCGCCTAACGATCCCAAGTGAGTCGGCAAACGGGTCAAAGTGAGGCGCCTATCACGTAGAGTCTCAATGACGTTTCGAGTCGTGAGGACTAATCAATACAACCAAGACCTCGGACTTATCCACTCGACAAATGGTAACCACTTGGAAAGTCCGAACGAGGGTAGTTCGATAGATCACCAGGTCACTATCTATCTGTATGCTCAGAACATCATAATGTTCCCTACCAATGAAACATGGTACTTCGCATCGCAGATACTAGTCTCGAGCTCGGGCGGCCTTATCCTCGTTTTGACGGCCCAATCGACTAGGAACGTGTTCAGAATACACAGTGACTATTAGATGTGTTTCATGATAGCCGTCATACCCACTATCACATCTAACATATACTATAGTGCATTCTAGGTCTTTACTTAACGCAATTGTTAATCAT
>KV006929.1:188788-213761 GCA_001598015.1 Dorcoceras hygrometricum
TCATCTCCACCGTCTTCGGATGTCCTCCCACTAAATCTAGTAATTTACATTTAAATTAACCATGACATACAAGGGATACATTTATCAAGGGGTGGGAACGGGCCACAAACAGGCCCACTTTAAATGATAATCAAATATTTACAAACCGAAATACCATGACATACAAGGGATACATTTATAAGGGGTGGGAACGGGCCACAAACAGGCCCATTTTAAATGATAATCAAATATTTACAAACCGAAATCATAAAAACCTATCGCATACACCTAACACATTGGGCACGGCTCTCGATCATCCCAATCATGCAGATAATCTAATTAACATGTATAAATTAAATAATCAAATTATTTATCGCAAAATCATATTTTAATCATAAAATCGCTATTTTATAATAAATCGCATTTTGTCGATAAAATCAAATTTTAATCAACAAAATCATATTTAATTATAAAATAATATTTTACAATCAAAATCGTATTTTGCAATTTTAATTGCATCATATTGGGCCAAAAACAATTTTGGGCCCAAAATCTCAAAAATTTCAAAATTGACCAAAATCGGCCCGACATCGAATATCGGCCCGAAAATTTCATGGGCTGCCCGGGATAGGCCCGAACAAGACCTAGAAGAAATCAGCTGTCGCAACGCTGCCAGAGACATCGCCGCACGGCGGCCGCACGACGGCGGCCGCCGCCATCAAATCGCACGCGGCACAAGGCCGCGCGCGGCCGCGACTTGAGCGGCGCAGCCGCGCAATGCGATGCGTGACCAGCGCATCTCCGCGCGCAGCTTCCTCGCATCGTGCCCGACGATGTGCGCAACCAATTGCGCATGGAACGGCCGGAAATCACAGGCCAGCGCGCGACAAGAAGCTGGCCAGCGCGCGATCACCCGCGCGCATTTCCGCTCGTTGTGGCCTTGACACAGCGGGAAAGACATGGAGTATAAGAATAAAGCCCGAGTTCCTAGAAAGTGGAGACTGGTTGGCTAGAAGGAAGGGGTCGGGGTGGCTGGTGGTTTCGGGATCCCGTAGAAAATGCTTCTTTTATGCCTCGGGTATTAGCCACAGCTTGTATTCATTCAGTAATTCAACCCTTCTCAGCAACTCGTGTAATGTCGTCGGTTATCTATGAGGTGATTGATCTCTATGGTTCTCTCCGAAGGTTCAACAAGCTATGCGAGGGCCTAGCCAATTGGGTTGTTAGGTTCCTGATTACTGCCCTAAGTAAGACTTTCGTTCAGTGACATCACAAGGGTTGGTTTGCACGCTTAGGGCCATTGGTCCATGCGCGGCGGCGCCGCGGCCATCTTCATCAAAAAATTTCTTTTTTTGTTTCAATCTGAAAATCGAGATTAGATACAATTATGGCAACAATTGTATTGAAGGATCCGAGCCATAGCTCTGATACCACTGTTGGGAAAGCGGTGGCGGATCTGGATCCCGTCTCCCGACGGCGCAGCAGAAGATTAAAATTAGCTCCGGGAAACGTTCAATACAATAAAACAGCGCTATAAACTATGAACCATTCATAGGGCGCTTAGTAGATTACCTTGCTGGCGACTTGCGCCTGGCTCCAACCGGAATTACAAGAAGACCGGCTCTTCACGGTAGGCGGCTATAGATTCGTCAATCAGGTCCACGATCGGAAGGGAGACTCCTTCGTCAGCCTACACTAGAAGGCCTGACGAGATCAACTCGGATGGATTCTCCTCGAAAAACTGATCGAGTTGTGTAATCTGAATCACTTGTTAAGTTCTCACCAATTAAGCCTTAAGTCTAATTAAATAGACTAGCAATGGACTTGGACCGGCCCAACGGGCCCGGGTCCAAATGACGATATCCATCGTGCGACTTCATCGTAACTCCGATCGCCGATCAGATTAGACCGATCGACTCAGTTTCCAAAACTGAATGTTATGATATGAAAAACAATTTTTCAGATCATCTAACCCTAAATTGCAATTTAGTCCTCCAACTATTGAAAATTGCAATTTGACCCCTGTTGACTTTTGGGAAGTCGCACTCCCTAAAATCCTCCTCCTATGCTCAACACATTGAGCTCAGTATCCGTGCGGGAATCTCGAATCCAGTACTTGTGTGACCCTCAATGGTTCAGGGATACAGCTAGCCGTGGCCCCACAACCATTGTGGCTCCGGAGTCACAATTCCGGACTTGCCCATCAGATCATGGTAAGAGCGTCTAGCAACATCGCCCCATGATCCCCTAGGTATCACTGATAGTGCCTACAAGAACCAGTTGGTCGTGGTTAGCGTACAGTACGGTCCCTTCAATCCATATATCCCGATCAGATCAACGACCATTGGTAAATCGAGAGTCGTTATAGATCCGATAGCTATGCACACATCTTGGAGATGTCGGAAAACGGGTCAAAGTGAGGCGCCTATCACGTAGAGTCTCAATGACGTTTCGAGTCGTGAGGACTAATCAGTACAACCAAGACCTCGGACTTATCCACTCGACAAATGGTAACCACTTGGAAAGTCCGAACGAGGGTAGTTCGATAGATCACCAGGTCACTATCTATCTACATGCTCAGAACATCACAATGTTCCCTACCAATGAAACATGGTACTTCGCATCACAGATACTAGTCTCGAGCTCGGGCGGCCTTATCCTCGTTTTGACGGTCCAATCGACTAGGAACGTGTTCAGAATACACAGTGACTATTAGATGTGTTTCATGATAGCCTTCATACCCACTATCACATCTAACATACACTATAGTGCATTCTAGGTCTTTACTTAACGCAATTGTTAATCATTATACAACACAATGAAAGTAAAGAATGCCATAAATAAATGCGAATATCATATATAAAGATCGTTTCATACAAGAGTCTATGAACCCACATGCCACAAGTTGGCTAGTTGGGCATCTACTCTAACACTTTCTACGCCATTTTAAAGCATATATTTCTCTTCAGTGCATGATTGTTGCCTGTTTATGTTAAGATAATTTATGTTCATGTTTAAGCACGTTTTAGGAAATGCTTGGATGATCGGGTTCAAGTTTTGCTTCCGTTGCAAATTTTAAAGAGTGCTTCGATGAAGAAGATGAAAATGTTGTTTTAAAATGTTGAGCAATCGGGTTTAAGTAGTATGTTCATGAATGTTCTTCCTTCCGGTGGATGGTAACATCGGAACTTGACGCTATGTAATCGGAGTTGCTAGTCGAATCAGAAGTTAAGTCTGGTTTGATAGGCAACAGCTGATACCGCAGCCGTCGTTTTGATGTTACAACACCAAGTTATATTCAGTAGTTCCCCTTTTCAGCAGTTATCATTGTGTTAAGAAAATTCTAAGTGTTGCGTTCAGCCGTTGATATTTGTATACGTTCAGCCGTGAGTTGTCTTGCGTCTGAGTTGGGTTAGTCCTTCATTATTGTTTATCTTACAGCTGAGTTGACTACGGTCAACAACCAACAGCTGATTTTTATCCAACAGCTAATTTTCTTAGAACCAACAGCTGATTTTCTTAGAACCAGCAGCTGATTTTCTTAGAACCAACAGTTGATTCTTACCCAACGTCTGATTCTTACACTAACGACGTCGTTTCATTTAATGCCTCTGTTTCAATGTTATCGAATATCCTTGCGTCTGTTTTACTATAATCATATTGTTTCCCTTAGCAACAGCTGATTCCTTTTAGCGATAAGTCTCAGTAGTAGAACCAAATACTCGACAAAGTTTTAAAGAAGTTTTAAAGAAAGAATTTCGAAGCACTGTGAACCCGAACGATGATTTCAAAATCAAATTTCAACCAGCTATGAGTTTAAAGGAATAACATTTCAATTTAAGGATTATGGCATAGATAACAGACGGTCACCGTGGAGGGGTGAGCAGCTGTCCAGATGTCAGTTGCCCCTTCACCACGAGCTAAATGCTAAGGCTGATATCAGTAGTCACTTGATCAGGTGCACCACGGACCTAGGAGAGCTTCTAAGTCATAAATTTTAAGAAAATAAGAATGGGATCTGGTTCATCTTCCCCATTTCCAAGTTTAACGAAATAAAGTTTATGAAAGCTGATGAATGACTTCCTTTAAACTGTTTTGTTAAGTTACGATATGATTAGATGTCTGCCTGCGTTATGCGAAATTGTTATCTTCAGATTTTACTTGCTGATCCCCTAGGCTCATTAGTTTTAAAATCGTGCAGGGGGGACAGAGCTGGGGCAGGCGGAAGGCAGCGACTGAACCAGCTGTGGTGATTGTGTTTATCTACGGCCGATGTTTTTCCGCAGCAGCTGTTGTTGTTTTTTATCTTAAACTCCTAAGGTAAAACTAATGCAGAAATAGAACATGCATCATGCGAAAATATGAATCGTAAAAACCTTAGAACTTACAAACTAGCAGTGCGACTTTTGAGCTCCACGCAGCAGGCTAGTACCCCACCAGAACCACCGCTCTGATACCAACTGAAACGAACCGTACTCCAGAAATTTATTTTTTTGAAATAAAATGCGAAATAAACATTCTTTAAAGTATATAAATTTCAACCCTTCATAATCTTTCCTCAACATCTTAGATATCTCAAAAGGTCAAATCATTCATACTGGCTTAAAAATCAGAGTAAGTAAAAATTTATGGAAAACTGAACATGTCTAATAAAATAAGTGAAAGCATCTAAGTGGTACATGATCGTAAAAGTACATGATCGTATAACATAACATAATGAGGCATGAACATAACATAACATAAAAGATGTGTGAGTCGTATCCATGATGTGGGGATCATTACATTGACATTGATCAATCATAAGAACCAATGTACGTGGCGATGCGGTTCACCAGACCTTACCTCGGGATCCCTCACACCTCTATGCTACCACTTCACCATGCCGTGAACACATGGATCAATAAGCTATTATAACATTAACAGAGGTTCATCGGGCCCGGTATCCCGATTCCTCATCATTACTTGCCACAAACCACTTCAATCCCTCAAAAAATATTTCTTTTCTTCTATGCCTTTAACGTTTTGTAAAACTTTCATAATGCGTGTACGTCATAAATATGCAATTTTGAAAGGATTATCCCGTCAATATATATTTAATTCCTTCATTAAACATTAACATATTCACAGACGTAAAATACTCTATATATATTAAATATATATTCACAAGCTTCTACATTTTTCCTTCATCCCCCGGTGAATTACTGGCCCACTAATTCCATTGACTAAAAATTAGACTTTCAAATTTGACACAATTATTAGGCCTATAAATAAAACAGATTTTGACTTTAAAAGTTGACTTAAAAATATTCGGCCCAAAACGCTTAAAATAGACTTTAAACTTTAAAATAATAATACCTGGTCCAGAAATAAAATAACTTGGACCTGACTTAAAATAATTCTACTCGATCCTCGACTGACCCGACCCTGTCCAGCTGGATCGACCGAACCGGCCCAACCGAACCGGCCCAACCATTAAACCATAGCCGCCGCCGCCAACAACCGCCTGCGACTTCTTCCCTTCGTTCGCATTGTTCCGGCCGCCCTTGGCCAGAACCCCGTCAACAGGACCACTCCTAGGTCTGGCCGATTCCCCTGGACCGAGCCATGGCTCAAACGATGACTCGGTCAACGCATGCAAAGGAGGCAGCCGAGCGCCGCACGAGGAAGCGGCCAACGAACCTCTTCCACCAAGCCTTGGACCACCACTGAACCACCATGACTCGTATCCAAGCTCCATGAATCGTCCATGATCGAAGCACATCAAGAAATGAATCAAATACGTGTTAAAAGTTGTGATACATGCATGGATCTCAACAACAAGCATAGATCTAATCATAACACATACAAATCATGCAACATCATTTAGAAACTGTGAAATATGATTTAAATGGTGAGAAAGAGAAAGAATAGAGCGTGCCTTTTTGAAGAATTACGTAAATACGCGTTACCGGCACGGAGGACTCGAGATAGGGGCGATCAAACTTGAAACCACACCAAAAAATTGATGAAACTCAAGCTAAAGATGAGGTGTGGCGGCGTGACGATGAGAGGGAGAGGGAGGCTAGGGTTTTCAAAAATAATTAGGGTTACAAGAAATGAATAATATTCCAGAAGACCCTCTCAATATTTTATGTTAGGAAAATAAAAGAGTAATATAAAATTCTCTAATTTTTAAAAGGTAGAAAAGTTCATTAAAATAGCTCGTATAGGCGAAAAACGGGTTCTCCTCGACAACTATACATAGAAATCTTATTTTTCGTAAATACTGCTTAAAATATAAATTTTAGCTCTTAAAAATATGAGGGCTTAAAAATTCAAATAAACTTACACCTCGATCGTCCCCATTCTCGTCCCCGCGTCCGAAATTTAATCAGGCTAATAACATGGCATGAACACCTTAAAACATTAAACTAACACTTAATCACATAAAATGACATATAATTTTCTAAATAATAATTTTCCCCCTAGTCATGCACCTATTCTCACGTAATCAGGATTTCTGGGCATTACACATTTTTACAGTAGAGTCAACAAAGGCAACTAATAACAGTTGGTTAGGTGGGCACCTACTCTAACAAGATGGTGGTGGGTAGTTGCAGTACACTTGGCATTCCATGTGGCCGGTCGAGTAGAGCCGGTCTTTGTGTCGACGACAAGCCACATCTATTTTTCGTTGGGAATTCCCTGGTAGCACCAGAATCCTCGATGATGTTGCCACATATTGTTGATGATCGTTCGTTTGGCTTCCAGTTTGTTATCCAATGTTTTGCTATCGGACATGCATTTGCATAGCACGTTGCATATATAATATATATTATGCTTGCTGTATTACTTTGTTCTCCGTACTGGGGTTGAACCGTTGTCCTTCCGGGGTTGTTTGGTTGTTTTGTTGTTATTCGGGTTACTCGGGTACGTTAGCTGACCCAGGAGGTGCGTCAGCTAGTGGAGCCCCCAGGGGTTGATCGAGTGTCTCAGATACATATCTATATAGTTTCAATCGAGTCGATTACCGTGGAATGCCCTGTGTAGTTGTTACTGTTTAGATTCGATGTTTGTATTATTGTGATACATTGTTTCTATTGAATTCTTTATGATGTTTTATGTATGGTTTTCGTTATAAAACTTTTATTTTGAGTATCGGTGGATTTTTTGAGTTGAAATTTCTGTTCAGGCCAAAAAACATTTTAATCAATTTTAAGCTTCCGTGTTTTAGCGTTAATTGCATGCTTATGATTTGATTAAAATCACCGGGCCTGAAAAGTGTGCTGGTTGGGTTTTGACATTTTTTAGTATTCTCGTTGCCGAAGAAAAGAAATTCAAGACCGTCAATGTTTAATGGAAACTCAACATTCGTTTGAGGAACAATAGATTTTCCTTTACCACCACGACGACCACTTGTTCCGCTATTTATAATGTATCATAGATTTGAGAGATTGAAGAAATAAGAGATTAGGGATTTAGGAGAGCTTAAGCAGTGTTTGCCGAACCAGATCGGACCGACCGGTCGAACCGCGAACCGGGGGCTAGACTGGTCCGATCAACACCTTAAACCCGGAAAAGCGGTTGAAGCGCTAAAAAACCGATTCGAACCGGGTTTAACCGAAAAAACGGCCAGTTCTTACTAACCGGCAGGTTCTTTATGATTTTATTTTTTAAGCCGAAATCAAATATTTCCCTCATTCCCTACCAATCCCTAATCTGCTCTGCATCGTCTACTTTCTAGTTTCAAGTTTCACATACGTGCTACGAGCTACTGACTTCAACAAACGAGCTATTGTGTACCTCTTCAAATTCAGTCTTCAGACGTTCAAGGTAGTCTGTTTGGTCTCACTTAGATTTTCGAGGTAGTCTATTTAGATTTGTAGGCATAGAATGCTTATTACAATATAAGTACGGAGGTTGGGTAAATTTGAACATCAAATTTCATGGAAGATATGAAAGTTCATAGGAAAATCTAGAATATGAAATCAAGCACGGCTGGAACTCTTTTGTAGCGCCCCAAAATCTTTAGGACCACAATCGATCAGCCTATCTTTTCTAAGGGCTGTTTTGACATTTCGAGCATTTAAGATTTCAATTCAAATCTGATTTTTTTTTCTTTGTTCTATCTTTGAAGCAACGGCCCAAAAGGTTCCGGAAGGATTTCGCCCCAAGCACAAATCTGAAATGGTCCATATTTGAAGTTATTTTAAAAACAAAACAAATTCAGTTGGGATAACTGTTTTTAATAAATTGTGTAGCAAGATTTCAAATTTAAAATAGTACTAGGGAGTTTTTAGCAAATTTTTTAAAAGGACAAGAGTTGGCATGGCAACCATGCCTACTCAAGTGTTTTTACCTACTACCCAATCAATCTTTCTTGTATAAAATATTTTACGTGAGGTTCTGGATTCATTTTGGTTTCAAGAAAACGTTAAGTTCTTTCAAAATACTAAGAAGTTATCAGAAGTGTGCTTGAGGAGACTTCAAGCCGCGGCATACGTTGCGATCTTCATTCAGGCAAGTGAAATTGATTATTGCTACATCTGGAAAACATATATTACTTCGTTGTTTTTTGTGTATGCTTGCCTGTTTCAGTTTCAGTTAATGTTTGAGTGAGTTATGGATCACTGCTTTGATGCTTTAGTTTTGAGGAAACTCACCAGAAGGTTTAGCAAGCAGCCGAGTTTTTAAATATACTGAGTTGTACAGATTCCAGTTAAGATAAATCCAAGAGAAGTTTCTTCTTGTTCCTAAGTATTGCGAAGGCTCTGGACATCGAATCTAAATAGATAGGCAACGCTGGTTCAATCGGGAGTAAGTTTCGATTTGATAAGCGAAGCTAGTCTGTTTAGGGATTGTCTGAGTCGAAGCAGTATTTCGTGGTTCTTAGCCAAATCTGTTGTTTGGGTTTCTCACAGCTGAGTAACCTGCCAAATCTGAAATACCTGCTCCGAAGCTCCTGTTATAGTTTTCTCAATCAGATCTGTTTTGTTCAGTCAAATATGTTTCCCTATGTCAAATCTGTTTTCAAAGAACCAGATCTATCTTTCCCATTCACAAGCCATTCTCTTTAGTCAAAGCTGTTATTCACATCTATGTACAGCTTCCTACACCTAAGATATGTTTATATAATCAAAGTTGACCTTTGCGTATAAGATCTGTTTTCTTTAAACCACATCTGATTGCACGTTCGAGTCGTTCCTTCAGAGCTGGTCCTCGCTACCATCAGCTCCGAGTCCAGCTGTACACTCAGTAGTGCTTTTAAAGATAAAATGAGTTTCATAGCAGTAAATCTACTAGATTTCAGTGATCGACTTTTAATCAAGAGCCAGTATATAGCTATTTCAGTTAAAGGAAGTAAAGTTTCAGATTTAAGGATTTATGGTATAGAGGACCCGGTCACTCAGGAAGTGACAAGATTACAGTAGGACCGTAATCCCTTCATGGAAGGGACAGGATTATGGAAATATTGTAATCCCTTCACAGAGAAACATGCTTCATGCACAAGAACCACCAGAGAGCCTCTAAACCATAAGTCATCTAGTATAAGCAATTCAGATCCAAATTCAGAGTTGTCTTTCAGTAGCGAGATTTCAGATTCAGATGTCTTCCTTTAATTTATGTATTACGATCCAGATATGCCTGCATTTATGTGATCTTTGTTACCCTCAGTATTACTTGCTGAGCCCTTAGGCTCACTAGTTTTCCCGATGCAGGTGAGGCAGCTCAATGGCAGGCGGGTGGTGCAAGTTGAACTAGATCTGGGGGCTGCATGTGTTTGTCAATGGCCAGCGTTTTCTGCACAGTCACAGTTGTTGTTGTTTTTGATCTTTTGTCAAACTGTATTAAGATCCATTACAACAATAGAGAATTCATATAGAGTTCCATTAGTTGTAATATCTGATTTTTTTTAATCGAATTTGAAGTCTTATAATTCAAATCTGTTTCTACTGTGTACCTTTGGCGTCATCTGCTCGTTTCAGCTTTGTTTAACAACTTACCTTATTTCAAATTTGGTCCTTCTATTTCTTTCAAATTTTAAATTTACTCCAATTCCTTTGACTCCCATGGATATGGGCGTCACATCTTTCCTCCTACTATCTTATTTTCTTTGATTCGAATCTTTTCAGGATGCAGCATCTTTTGATACTATCTCGCTTGGGTCTTTGGCGAACTTTTTATTATTTGTTAGTTGTGATTACAAAAGTTCCGTTGACTATTATGAATCAAGTTGGTTGGAAGAATTTAAATCAACAAAATTTTCTAGGATGATATATCTTAGTATAGAATCTAAACACATGAATTGAGCAATGTTGGAACGCTCATTTCCCGCAGATATTAGCTTTCTTGAGTCCTGTTTGAATCATTATACAATGTAATATTTTTTCTTATTTTTGAGAAGTTCACAGAAATGTTACCCAAATCTGAAGAAAATATTGGAGACCGAGGAAGTTATTTTTTTACTAGAACATGTGTATCTATGTATTTTAATTTTTTCCATAAGTCCTTAAATTGATGTTAAGGATTTGATGACTTGGATTTGAGTATTAATTGATTGGATTTGGAATTACAACTCTAGAATTACTTGATTCCAGGGTGAAATAAAATTATTTATGTCTTTGTTCTTTCAATTTTTGTATAGATGGATTCATCAAGCGGTTTTCAGCAATCTAATTCCACAACTAATTCTGTTTCCTCGTCAAGAAACAAAATTGATCCAGCATGGGCTCATTTTAAAGAGGATGTAGGTGTTGATGGGAAAAAAGTTAGACTTGTTTGCATTGCAATAATGCGTGGAGGGGTGGAGGGATCAATAGGATGAAAAAACACTTTGCATTTTAGAGTTTTTTCTATGATTAAACTTGATGTTCTCTCGCGAACTTAAACTTTGCAATCACTATTGGGTTGTTACTAGTATGATATTTAATTTATAATTTGAAATGTGATGTTGGTTTGGATATTTATTGTATTTTTCAGCTGAAAGTTAAAGTAAACCATAAAATAATTAATTTTAAATATATTCATTGTTTTATTTGTGAGACCTGGAATTGTTGATTGATATTAATTGTTGGAATTAATCGGTTGATTGAGATTTTCGTGGTTTAAAATCTCTGTTTTGAGGTTTGAGTTGCGTTTTCTGGTCAAATTCCTCACTCAGAACAATTCTGGAGATTTTCGTAAATTTGAGATTTTTGGGGCAAAAGCTGGTTGATTTGATAAAACCAGTCGCAGCGTGTTTTGGCGTGAGATTCCTAAACGTCGTCGTTTGGGAGAGATCGAGTTGCGCGCCTGGTAATCCAGCCGTTGCATTTGTATATTTTTGCATTGAGGTCAAACGACAGCGTTTTGATAAGTTGGCGCGACGTCGTTTGGATGTTGCGACTGATTGTCCAGCTGCAAGGATTGTTCGTGTGTGTGCGACTGATTTTCCAGCTGAGAGCAAAGGACAACGCGAGTCAACTTTACTGTAGCCGCGGCTAGTGTTTCACTCGAGAGTGGTCGACTGGATTTGCTGACAGTAGAGCGACCTCGTTTGAGTTAGTTGAAACGATGCGTTTCGATGATTGCGACTGGTACCAGCAGAGAGAGAAGGGTTGCGCGTTATATCTTGCGACTGGAAGACCAGCTACTGGTAGAAAGGATTATGTATCCTATGCGACGTCGTTTGGTTAAGTGGATGCGACGCTGTTTTGAGGACCAGTCGATGATTTGCCTTGCGATTGATTTTAGTATCCAGTCGACTGGTTGTCTCGCTTATGGTATGGAACCAGTCGTAGGTAGAGTTCTACGACGTCATTTTGTGTGTTTGGAAATTTTGCATTGCGGGGTTCGACCAGCCGATGATTTTTGGGTACCTGCTGGTTTGGGAAATTGGTGGTGTCGACTGGTTTTGTCGGTGGAAAATTGTTGAATTGATTTCCAGTCGTTGCGAGTGCTATTTATAGGAAGACTTGGTCTTCGATTTTGGGCATCTATTTCCACACTTAGAATATTTTCCCGACATTCGTTCTTTGTTTTTAGAACCCTCGACTACTGTTCACCGTGAGCTTCTCGGTAGATTCCTGTTGATTCCGGCCACCGTTTTTCACGATTGAGGTAGCGTTGGACTCCTCTTGGAAAGCTCTTTCACCCTATACCAGTTTCAGAGGCTAGTGTTCGCTGGGGAGAGATCGCGAAGCTACTGCTTTCGGCCTTGTGTTGTGCGTGCAGGTAGTTTCGAGTTAGTTGTTGAGATCTCGTTTCCTAGCTGTGATTTAGCTCCCTGTTAAGTTGTATTAGGGTGGTGTTTGCTGGTTGAGCGTGGGACTCCCAGCCGTGAGCTTTATGTGTGTTGGCCGTGAGTTTTGGGTTGATGATTCCCTGTATCCTGCGTATGTTTTACAGGTTGGAGTCAGTATTCTAAGGCTTTGTATTCGGTAATTGTTGCTCAGTGTTAAGGTATGGATTCGAGCTTGTATTACAGCTAGATAATGGCTTGGATGATTTGTATTTGCTGGTGTGTGGAATGGCCGTGCCTGCTGGTTGTGTCCTGTTGAGGATTGTGTATGCTATTGTGTTATTGCTGTGTTGCATATGTTTATATGCCTGCGTTCCAGCATGTTTCATACACGCATGATATTCCATTTCCGCTTTGTAGCCTTTGTACCTTGTCGTATTGCTGTTATTTCTTACCAGGATTCGAAGGCGAGCGGCAATACCGCACTCTCATCTCCCTGCTGGGTGTTGATAGCCCCTATGTGCCGAGTGGCTAACTACCACAGTTCATAGGTTGGGCAACCGCGGGTTGAGTGATTGATGCACCTGGTATTGGTGAGCGAGTAGGGGTGAGTGGGTAACTCCCATATGTCCTACACTCACAGTGGCCACACATCATTTGCAGATTCGTTTGAACTATGCTTCGAGTTCTTTGGCTCCCTTGTCGGTCGAAGCCTCCCGTTGTTGTTCCGCATCTCATGCATAGCATCTGCATTTTATTCCTGGCTGTTTATTGTTGTTTTATAGTTGCTCTCCGTACTGGGGTTTGACCCCATGTCCCTCTGGGGCTTGGTTTGTTTCTTGCCTGTTGCGTTGTCCAGGTCATACAGCTGGTCGAGGAGGTAACCCAGCTGGCGGTGCCCCAGGAGGTGGTTGAGTGTCCCAGTAGCGTATAGCATATATGTATGTATCAGTCTAGTAGCCGGGGGGATGCCCTGTGCTTCGTTGTTGTATTTTGTTGAGGATTCTGATACATGTTTATTTGTGTATTGATGCTATACTTGTGTTTTGTAAACTGGGATTCTATTTATTATTGTTGTATTTTAAATTATATGTTTTAAACCGTCGGGCCTAAACGCGATATTTTACCCACTTTTTGATAAGCTTCCGCATGTGTTTGGGTTTTTACTCTGTTTAGAGCACGAGGCCTGACATTTTTGGTATCAGAGCTTAAGCTGGGATAAGCTCAATTCCTTTGATCACACTTGAGTCTAGGCACAGTGTTGTGTGTTGCATGTGCTTGACTTATGTAATGCACGAAATAATTAAGAAGATAATTATGAAGCTTGATTATGAGCTCGGATTTCTTCTGGAAGTGTTGGGTAATTAAGGAACTTTGTATCGTTGAATTGTGCGAAGTGTGGGAACCAGACGAAGCGATTTTGATAAAATCGTTCAGCAGCAGGTTACTGTAGCAAAGTCAATGCGGGTCAACACTACTGTAGCTCGCGACTGGTCGAATTTTGAAATTCAGTCGAAGCGCTAGTGTTGGTTGCAGCTGGAAGCAGACGCGCGAATACAAGGATCAACGAGGAAGCGCCACGTGTTGGTTAATGTTACGCACGTGGGAACCAGCAGCAAGAATTCTTTGTGTATCTGCTGGTGTATTAATGTGTCGACTGGTTTTAATGACGTGGGCACGACGTCGTCGTTTTGAGGTTAAACGCAAACCAGTCGAGGCGAGTATGTGAAATTTGGTTCCAGTCGAGAAAGCAACGCGACATCATTTTGATTTATGAACAAGAACCTCGATACGATGTCGTTTTGTATGAATTATTAATCAGTCGAAGGAACAATACGATGTCGTTTTGAATAATGTAGCGAAATCAGTCGTTGGAGTATTAGAGCGACCAGCTGCTGGTTACTTTCAATGAAGAATTGTTACCAGACGTGGGTACGTTACGACGTCGTTGGAATTAATTTTAACGACATCGTTTTGATTTTCGAAGTGTTGCGACTGGATTCTTGTTGCGACTGGTTGCTACTGCGGCTGGTTGTTGCTTCTGCTGTATAACAAGAGAATGATGATTGTTTCGAACAACGACTGAGGAAGATAAACAACAGTTGAGGAATCTGTTTAACGTTATCCACTTTGGAAGCGGTGGGAGTATATCCTGTTTGAATACTCAGCATGACACGTGGAATTCGAATTGAACACGTTGGAAATGCTTCAGAGAAACAGAGACCGTTGTCTATAAATAAGAGTGAATTCGAAATATTGAGATTATTTGTGATTTTGCGAGTATCTCGGGAAGTGCTGAACAGAACTTAAGAACACTGAGTGAGGTACTTTGAAAACAGAGGAACGAAGGTATAATTTGACAGAAGAGTCAGGGATTAGATTACTCGAGAATGATATTTCTTGAGTATCCCGATAAAATCACATACATGTTTGATTACTGTTCTTGATTTAGAACTTGAGTTATGTATGTGTCGATCCATCACAGGTAGTGGATCTTTTATATCTGCATGACATTGCATAACGAAGAGAATTGAATTGATTCTAATGCCCAGGACTGAGTTGGCCTGATTTTCGAAGCCGGAGATGATTTCGATAGATGAATATTCATGTCAAGATCGGATACGAATCTTGATGGCATCGAACTGAAATGGAATCAATTCTGAGATCGAAGAAGAGGAATGAAATCATTTCATTGCATTGCATTTGTTTTACAGTTGATAAATTGTTATTCATTTTATTGCTATGGTTCATGCCTGCTGATTATACTGAGATGATTCTCACCGGAGTTTATCCGGCTGTTGTTTTGTTTTGTATGTGTGCATTACAACAGGAGGAAGGAACTAGTGGGGGAGCAACCCCGGGTAGCGAGAGATAACTACCTAGACGCTGGATCAGCAGCAGGAAGAATAAACACCAGCCGATAGTCTATGTTTTTAGACAGTTGATCTTAGGTTGCTCAAGTCTGGTTTTGTATATAAGAACCAAGCGTGTACTAGTAAACTTAGCTTGTAACCACCATGGACCATGAAGTATTCTTATAAATGAATAATATTACGATACAAGCTGAACCCTTTACGCTTCTGCTGATTTAAGCTTCTGCTGGTTGAAAAAAAAAATTTCTTTATCTTATATATGAACCAGATTAGATTTCATAAACTTGTTTAGTTTAAATTAATAACCCACTGATTGAGATTAGAGGATTAATTGTGAGCAGAGAGCCTCACAACTTATGTGACTACGTGCTGCATATTTGTGCTATATGCTTTCTATGCTGTATCTGTTCTGTTTTTCCTTATCCTGTTGAGTGTATTTTAGATGCCGCCTAGACGTCGTGGTAGAGGTAGGGGAAGTTCCAGGAGTCAGGAGGTCAGAACGAGGAGCAGTATAGTGCTCCTAGTCATACTCATGAGAGTAGCGAAGAGGGGGAAGCTGATGCTCCACCGGCTCCGGTGGAGAGAATGGATATTGTTATAGCTCGTTTTTAGAGGATGAACCCTCCTGTCTTTAATGGCGACGAGTCGAGTGAGGATGCTGATTCGTGGCTCCATAACGTCATTCATCTTTTTGATCGGGCTCAGTATGACGATGAACTCCGGTTGAGGTTAGTGACCCTGTTGTTGAGGAAGGCCGCAGAGCGCTGGTGGTGAGGCGCGTCTAGTACCTTAGTGGAGGCTGGAGTTGGTATCACTTGGGACACCTTCTGTGAGACCTTCAGGCAGGAGTATATCCCCGATTCGTATGTGGCTGCCCGTGAGCGGGAGTTTGAGTTTTTGGAGCAGGACTCGATGACTGTGCGCGAGTATGCTCGCAAGTTTTCTGCGTTGTTGGCTTATGTTCTGCATGTTGCTGGCCGGGAGAGGGCCAATAGTACCTGAATCGTGGAGGGCTTGAATGAAGAACTGTACCAGAGTGTTTTGACGAGCAAGCCCAAGTCGTATGCTGAGGCCGTTGATACTGCTATCCACATTGAGGAGGACATGAGGAGCCATCGTACGCGCAGAGCGTAGGTAGTGCAGGCAGTGCAGGGTGGTAGACCTGTTGGTCAGGGAGCTCAGTCGTCTCAGAGTTCTCAGTCCGCTCATTATCCCCATCAGCAGCAGCAACAGGTGGCTCAGCAGTCCGGCCGCCAGAGTTTCGACCCCGCGGTCAACAATTCAAGAAAAAGTTTGGTTCAGGGTCTTCCGGTTCAGGCAGTTCGAGTCGCAGTGGATCTCGGACTGAGTTTTGTGGCTTTTGCGGTGGAAAGCATCCTTCCACGCAGTGTGTAGGTGTGCAGGGCTCCTGCAACCTTTGTGGTCAGTACGGGCATTTTGCGAGAGTGTGTCCGTCAGCTGGATCACAGCAGACGGTGGCCCAGCCTCAGGGTCGTGGGGGTCAGCCTAGGGGCCGTTCTCAACAGTTTCAGCAGCCCCGCGTGGGTGAGACTCCATTTAGGCCATTTCAGCAGCCTGGCCCTTCGCGCTTTGGGCAATCGTCTCAGCCTTTCTTCCCAGGACCCCAGCATGCTCAGGTTAATGCCATCACGAGGGAGCAGGTCGAGGAGACACCGAGCCGAGTGATTGGAGGTACATGTCTTGTCTTTGACTTTCCTGCTCGTGTGTTGTTTGATACCGGTGCATCGCATTCATTTATTTCTGATTTGTTTGTTGTTGAGCATGGTCTGTGTACCGTCCCTTTGCGCGATGCCGTTTCTGTTTCTACCCCTGGTGGTATGAGCCTGTTCTCCCAGGAGGTTTTGTTGAATGGTGTGTTGCGGTTTGGTGAGCATGTTTTGTTAGCGAATTTGATCCGTTTGATGCTTTGGGATTTCGATTGCATAGTTGGAATGGATGTGCTGTCCAACTATAGGGCCTCCGTGGACTGCTTCCATGGGATTGTGCGCTTTAGGCCTTTGTCTAGCGAGAAGTGGGACTTCTACGGCCAGGATTCGTGATCGAAGATTCCGTTGGTTTCCGCGATGGAAATGTTTAGCTTGTTGTCTTTGGGAAATGCTGGCTTTATGATCTACGCTTTGGATGCGTATTCTTCTTCCAGTGTTCAGCTTAGTGACGTTCCCGTGGTGCGACACTTCCCCGACGTGTTTTCGGAGGAGATTCCTGGTTTTCCTCTGAGGCGGAAGATAGACTTCAGCATAGAGTTGGTGCCTGGCACAGCTCCGATTTCTCGTGCCCCGTATCGTCTGGCGCCTGCGGAGTTGAGAGAACTCAAGTTCAGCTTAGTGACGTTCCCGTGGTGCGACACTTCCCCGACGTGTTTTCGGAGGAGATTCCTGGTTTTCCTCTGAGGCGGAAGATAGACTTCAGCATAGAGTTGGTGCCTGGCACAGCTCCGATTTCTCGTGCCCCGTATCGTCTGGCGCCTGCGGAGTTGAGAGAACTCAAGGTACAGTTAGATGATTTTCTGGAGAAAGGTTTTATTCGCCCTAGTATGTCGCCGTGGGGAGCGCCCATTTTGTTCTTAAAGAAGAAGGATGGCTCAATGCGGATGTGCATTGATTTTCGCCAGTTGAATAAAGCCACTGTCAAGAATAAGTACCCGTTGCCGAGAATCGATGATCTGTTTGATCAGTTGCAGGGTTCTGCGGTGTATTCTAAGATTGATCTTCGTTCCGAGTACCATCAGCTCAGAGTAAAAGAACAAGATGTCGCGAAGACTGCGTTTCGTACGAGGTACGGACATTTTGAGTTTTTGGTGATGCCGTTTGGGTTGACAAACGCGCCTGCAGTCTTTATGGATCTGATGAACCGAGTTTTTAGAGAGTTCATAGACCAGTTTGTGATTGTTTTTATTGACGACATCTTGGTTTACTCGAAGACTCCGAGGGAGCACAAGGAGCACTTGGGAATGGTTCTTCAGAGGTTGAGAGAGTAGCAGTTGTATGCGAAATTTTCCAAGTTCGAGTTTTGGTTAGATCGTGTTGTATTTCTGGGCCATGTCATTTCAGCGGATGGCATTTCTGTGGATCCCAGTAAAGTGGATGCTGTTTTGAACTGGGAGCGACCGAGAAATGTGTCTGAGATTCGCAGTTTCTTAGGTATGTCTGGCTATTATCGTCGCTTCATTGAAGGATTTTCCAGTATAGCGAAGCCGATGACCCAATTGACCCAGAAGGATAGTCGGTTTGTTTGGACTGAGCAGTGTGAGAATGCGTTTCAACTGCTCAAGGAAAAGTTGACTACTGCGCCTGTATTGGCTCTGCCGTCCGGATCAGGTGGTTTCGTTGTTTGTTCTGACGCTTCGCTTAATGGATTGGGTTGTGTGTTAATGCAGAATGGTAGAGTCATTGCGTATGCCTCACGGCAGTTGAAACCGCACGAGACTCGTTACCCAGTTCATGATTTGGAGTTAGCAGCGGTGGTATTTGCGTTAAAGATCTGGCATCACTACCTGTATGGCGAGCAGTTTGTGGTGTACTCCGACCACAAAAGTTTGCAATATCTGTTCTCGCAGCCTGACTTGAACATGAGACAGCGTCGGTTGATGGAGCTGCTTAAGGATTTTGATTGTGATATTAAATACCAGCCTGGGAAGTCGAACGTAGTGGCTGATGCTTTAAACAGGAAGGCTAGTGAGATGCTTGCCTCGTTGTACATCTCCAAGGACCAAGTGCATCTTAACACTATGGGTTGGAGATTTTACCCGGCTGAGGATTGTGTGATGGTTTCATCGTTCCAAGTGGAACCGCAGATTGTTTCGATGATTCGAGCAGCTCAGAGGACCGATCCCTCCATCCATGAGTTGAAGATGAAAGTCAGGGCTGGCGAACTTGAGGATTACTCTGTCTCGTCCGATGGTTGCTTGAGGTTCCGGGGCAGGTTGGTTGTGCCCAATTTGATTGATTTGAAGGAGGAGATCCTTCGCGAGGCGCATTGCAGCAGGCATAGTGTTCATCCTGGTGCACGGAAGATGTACCATGCTTTGAAGCCGCACTTTTGGTGGGCTGGCCTGAAGAGTGACGTTGCGGGTTTCGTTGCTCGTTGTTTGAATTGTCAGATGGTAAAGGCCGAAAGGATGAGACCCGGTGGTCTGTTGCAGAGTTTAGAGGTGCCCCAATGGAATTGGGAGGAGCACATTGTGATGGATTTTGTGACGCATCTGCCTCGTTCCAGCCGAGGATGCGACGCTATTTGGGTATTTGTAGACCATTTGTCGAAGTCTGCACACTTCATTCCCTATGGGATGACCTTCTCGTTGAAGAAGATGGCGAAGCTGTACGTTGATTTCGTTGTTAGACTGCACGGTGTGCCTGTTTCAATCGTGTCCGACCGAGATCCGAGGTTTACTTCCAGGTTTTGGAAGAGTTTGAAAATAGCTTTGGGGACCAGATTGGCGATGAGTACAGCGTATCACCCCCAGACAGATGGCCAATCTGAGCGAACTATCCAGACGTTAGAGGATATGTTGCGCGTTGTTGTGTTGGATTTCGGAGGTAGCTGGCAAGACGTGTTGTCTTTGGTTGAGTTTTCGTACAATAACAGCTACCAAGTGACGATTGGCATGGCGCCTTTCGAGGCTTTGTATGGCCGCAAGTGCAGATCGCCAGTGTGTTGGGAAGAAGTGGGGGAGAAGCAGCTATCTGCCCCTGACTTTGTGCAGCAGATGAAAGATCACGTGGATCTTATCAGACAGCGGATGAAGGCTGCTCAGGATCGCCAAGCCAGTTATGCGAATAAGTGGCGTCGACCTCTTGAGTTTCAGGTTGGTGATCGTGTATTTCTCAAGGTTTCTCCGTTTCGTAGTGTGATGCGCTTTGGACGCAAGGGAAAGTTAGCCCCTCGTTATGTTGGTCCGTATGAGATTGTCGAGAGGATTGGCCCTTTAGCGTATCGGTTGTTGTTGCCGTCAGAGTTGTCCTCTCTTCACGATGTGTTTCATGTGTCGATGTTGAGGAAATATGAGCCAGATCCTTCTCATGTGCTTGGAACTGACGAGGTATAGCTAGATCAGTCGTTGAGCTATCAGGAGTATCCTTTGCAAATCCTTGGCAGAAAAGAGAAACAGTTGAGGAATAAGACCATTCCTTTGGTAATGGTGCAGTGGAGCAAACACGGAAGGGAAGAAGCTACTTGGGAGCTGGAAGAAAAGATGCAGCGCGAGTGGCCGCATCTGTTTGAGTAGCCGTTGGGCTATATTTTCCAGTAGGTTGTAGCTTTTATTTGTATTTATTCCTTAGATATTGTAAATTTTTTGCCCAGTTATCTTGAACTCTTGGCCTGTGTTGGGCGAGTTCCTGTTTTGTACCTTGCTGCTGTGTTGTATTTCAGAATTGTTGTTGATTTCGAGAACGAAATCCTTTTTAGTGGGGGAGAAATGTGAGACCTGGAATTGTTGATTGAGATTAATTGTTGGAATTAATCGGTTGATTGAGATTTTCGTGGTTTAAAATCTCTGTTTTGAGGTTTGAGTTGCGTTTTCTGGTCAAATTCCTCACTCAGAACAATTCTGGAGATTTTCGTAAATTTGAGATTTTTGGGGCAAAAGCTGGTTGATTTGATAAAACCAGTCGCAGCGTGTTTTGGCGTGAGATTCCTAAACGTCGTCGTTTGGGAGAGATCGAGTTGCGCGCCTGGTAATCCAGCCGTTGCATTTGTATATTTTTGCATTGAGGGCAAACGACAGCGTTTTGATAAGTTGGCGCGACGTCGTTTGGATGTTGCGACTGATTGTCCAGCTGCAAGGATTGTTCGTGTGTGTGCGACTGATTGTCCAGCTGAGAGCAAAGGTCAACGCGAGTCAACTTTACTGTAGCCGCGGCTAGTGTTGCACTCGAGAGTGGTCGACTGGATTTGCTGACGTCAGTAGAGCGACGTCGTTTGAGTTAGTTGAAATGATGCGTTTCGATGATTGCGACTGGTACCAGCAGAGAGAGAAGGGTTGCGCGTTATATCTTGCGACTGGAAGACCAGCTGCTGGTAGAAAGGATTATGTATCCTATGCGACGTCGTTTGGTTAAGTGGATGCGACGCTGTTTTGAGGACCAGTCGATGATTTGCCTTGCGATTGATTTTAGTATCCAGTCGACTGGTTGTCTCGCTTATGGTATGGAACCAGTCGTAGGTAGAGTTCTACGACGTCGTTTTGTGTGTTTGGGAATTTTGCGTTGCGGGGTTTCGACCAGACGATGTTTTTTTTTGGGTACCTGCTGGTTTGGGAAATTGGTGGTGTCGACTGGTTTTGTCGGTGGAAAATTGTTGAATTGATTTCCAGTCGTTGCGAGTGCTATTTATAGGAAGACTTGGTCTTCGATTTTGGGCATCTATTTCCACACTTAGAATATTTTCCCGACATTCGTTCTTTGTTTTTAGAACCCTCGACTAATATTCACCGTGAGCTTCTCCGGTAGATTCCTGTTGATTCCGGCCACCGTTTTTTCACGATTGAGGTAGCGTTGGACTCCTCTTGGAAAGCTCTTTCACCCTATACCAATTTCAGAGGCTAGTGTTCGCTGGGGAGAGATCGCGAAGCTACTACTTTCGGCCTTGTGTTGTGCGTGCAGGTAGTTTCGAGTTAGTTGTTGAGATCTCGTTTCCTAGCTGTGATTTAGCTCCCTGTTAAGTTGTATTAGTGTAACGCCCCAAAATCCATAGGACCACTAATTCTAATCCCTGTGAATTTAGAACCTAATTCTGATTTCAAGATTTCAGCCTTTGCTATTTGTTTGAAGGACTGATTTCTAATTTCTAGAGTTCATAAGGTGCAGAGGTCCGATCAGTTGTCAACCAAGCGCGGCCAAGCAATTTTAAACTTTACAAAATGTCATGGCTGGTATGAGAGGATGGTTAAATTCTCCATTTATGTAGCACTTTTGCAAATCAAAATAGTAACAGGGGATTTTAAGTAAATTTTTGAGATTTAGGCGTGGGACACCATGCTTACTCAAGTGTTTTTCCCTGTAACAAATCAGACTCCCATGCCACTGTCCTTGTGAAATATAAGTTCAATTATTTGCAAGAAAATGTTCATTTTTGGCACCAAAGAAAATAGATAACACATTGCTGCGCTGGGGAAGACTCTCTGTTAGTGGCCTGCTATGTCTTGTGATTTTCCTTCTCCTTAAGCAGGTGCCTTCTTTGTTAGAAACCAGCAGGTACCCTTCTTTGCGAGAAACCAGCAGGTGCCTTCTTTGTTAGAAACCAGCAGGTACCCTTCTTTGCGAGAAACCAGCAGGTGCCTTCTTTGTTAGAAACCAGCAGGTACCCGTCTCCGTTAGAAACCAGCAGGTACCCTTCTTTGTTAGAATCCAGCAGTGCACTGTTCACTGCGACTGGTTTTAAAGTTAGAGTATTTCTTGTGTCTTGCGACTGGTGGTTCATGAACCAGCAGCTCGTTGTTTACTGTTACTCCGTTGACCTTTTAACTTCGTTGACCACCGAATTAAATATACCCAGCGACTGGCTGTCTCTTGTTTTGCAACTGGTTCATACCTGCAACCATTTAACTCTTCCAGCGATTGATTTCCTATGTCTCAACTGGATGCTCAATGAAAAATGTTTTGATGAAAAGTGATTTTACGATTTAAATGAAGTGAACCCTGACATCAAGATTTGATTGTTCCCAGTAATGTTTAGAGAAGGAAATGTTCAAACTTTAGGATTTATGGCGAAGATAACATACGGTCACCATGGAAGGGTGAGCAGCTGTTTAGATATCAGTTGCACGGCCGCTCGTCGCACAATTTCTTCTCGCTGGATGGCACGCTGCTGCCGCTCGACGTTGTTAGTAATGTTTAGAGAAGGAAATGTTCAAACTTTAGGATTTATGGCGAAGATAACATACGGTCACCATGGAAGGGTGAGCATCTGTTTAGATATCAGTTGCCCCTTCACCACGAGTTATACGCTAAGGCTGATATCAGTAGACACTTGATCAGGTTCACACGGACCTAAGTAGAGCTTCTGAGCCATAAATCTAACGAAAATGTTAACGCTGGGATTTGAATTTTTATTCCCAGAACAGAATGTTATGATGTTATATGCCTTCTTTTCAAACTACGTTAATACATGTATTACGCCTGCATATTTTGTGCCTTGTTACTCTCAGTTTTGCTTGCTGAGCCCCTAGGCTCACTAGCTTTCGTGGTGCAGGTGAGTCCGCGCCGGAGAAGACGGGAGGTGGAGTTTGAACCAGTGGCGGCGTGTTAGTGTTTATCGAAGGCCTGCGTTTCCGCGATGTCTATTTTGTACTTGCTGTTTTTGTTGTATTTGATCTTAGTTAAGTCTGTATTAAGATCCGTTACAACAAGAATGAATTCATATAGAGTTCGGTAGTTGTAATATCGTGATTTCGCAACTTTTGTACTTCGAAATTTTAATGAAATCTGGTTTTCTTCTATTGGCGCCGACGGTTGTATTTTGATTTTTCTTTTGAACAAGGCAATACAGCATGTTCTAATTATCATTCAGCCCTTCTATTTCCTCTTTATTCCATTTTCTTCGATCCCGTGACTGCCATGGGGTTGGGCGTCACAAACATGGTATCAGAGCATGGTCCAGAGATAAACACACGCACTCCTCGCTGGAACAGATTTCATCGACTGTCTCTTCGATGTAGTAAGTTTTTTTTTCCCTTTGTGTTTTAGAGCATGTATTCTTGATTCTTGCGTGTTCTGATGTTCTTATGTGGTGGATTACGGGCTATAGATTAAGATGTCTGGGCGAGGAAGAGGGAGGAGAAGTGCCCCTGAAGATGAACCTAGTCCTGATAGCAACGCTAGTATTGCCCAACTTTTAAGATTTCTAGTAGAGCAGCAGAACAGAGGCAATGGTCAATCCTCCAGTAGTAGAGGACCTAACAACGATGATCCTCAAGAATGGTTTCGAAGACAAAAGCCAAGGGAGTTTAGCGGCACAACAGATCCTTTTGTTGCCGAAAGTTGGATTAAAGCAATAGAGGTAATATTTGAGTACCTTCAGACGCCAGACTTAGAAAGATCCCGGTGTGCAATTTATATGTTGAGGGATGATGCGATGCTCTGGTGGGAAGGAGTAAAGCTAACAGTAGATGTGACAAACCTTCCCTGGGAAGAATTCAAGCGGGTGTTCTTCGAACAGTATTTTACAGAAGATAAGAGGTCTGAATTGAAAAGAGAGTTTTTAATGATCAAGGAAGGGGACATGACTGTCCCGGAATATGTTCGAAAGTTCGAACGTGGATGTTATTTTGTACCATTGATTGGAGCTGATCCTAAGGATAAATTGCGACATTTTTTCGATGGATTGAAAAACCAGCGCTCAGTTATGATGTGAGACTGGTAGAACCAAAAGATTATCGAGGAGCGGTGGACAAGGCTCTAAGAGCTGATCAGGATTGGAAAGCAGTTGTGGAGGAGCGAAAACTGAAGAGGCAGGCTTTCCAACAGAAAGACCAGCGACCACCCAAGAAACCATACAAGAATCAGCAGAGATCACAGGAACAAAAGCCTCAGGAGCTGAAGCCGTTGGCTGTGCAACCCATTAGTGCAATTTCAGCAGTTGGCAAAAGACCTCAGTGTCCCAAGTGTCAGAAGACCCATCTTGGTCCATGTAGAAAGGGACAGAATGTTTGTTACAAATGTGGATTGCCAGGGCATGTTATGAAGAACTGCCCAAAGTCGAAACAGTTGGTGACTAGTAGAGCTTACGTTATGACGACGAAGCAAGCCAACCCAGATTCCACAGTTGTTACGGGTAAGATCTTGATTGCTGGTTTGCCCTCTTCGGCCTTAATAGATTCAGGCGCGACGCATTCATTCATATCAGTAGCTTTTGCTAAGAAATTACCTGTTAGACCCGACCAGGTGACTATGGGATTTTGCGA
>KV006930.1:0-10136 GCA_001598015.1 Dorcoceras hygrometricum
CCAGGAGGTGTATTTCTTTGTTAACACCAGCAGGTGCATCTTTCTTTTGTTAGAATTCAGCAGTTGCATTCTTTTGTTAGAATTCAGCAGTTGCGTTTCCAAAATTCAGCAGACGCATTTCCTAGTAAATTTCCAGCAGTTCACTGTTCACCAGCAGATGTATTCCATTTCAATATTTCAGCAGTTGCTTTATTTGTTTCTAAGTACTGTTCATTTCAGCCGGTATTAGTCTCGCGACTGGTACTGTTCATTTCAGTTGGTTACTGTTCATCCTTCGTTTTCTTCAACAGATAACGAAATTTTAGAATTAGATTCTTTATTCAATTCCGAATTATTTCAAAGATTTTATTCGACTTAACTGACAGATTCAACTAGTATTTTTATTCAGTTTTCATCTTTGCAAGATTTACAGAGAAATCCCTTGAAGTTCCAGAACATCATTAGACAAAAGAAAAACCAGTAATTCGTGCAAGAGAGAAAGAAAACAGATTTTAGAAAGAAAAGAAAGAGCAGAACGATGTTTTAGAAAATATTTTAAGTTATGACAACAAAGAGGGTCCCCAGAAGAAGGGTGAGTGCGCGGCTGACGAACCGTGTGCCCTTTCAACAGAGGAAGGATCAGGTATATAGGTCGACGGATCTGTATATCCCTTCACCATGAGCCATAGTGCTAGAGACTGATATCAGGAGTTTGATCAAACGAATTGGACCAAAATGTTTAAAGTGTTGTCATAATTTCAGAAGAGCGCAAGTGTGATTTTAATCACAGCTCCAGAGAATGTTTAAAGAAAATGTTTTCAGAATTTGATTATGTTTTATGCTTTCAGAATTCTCAGATATACATATATATTGCGCTTGTTTTATTCTAAAGCGTATTCAGAATTCATTTATGTATTCAGCTTTCAGATTCCAGTTTCAGTATTAGTTCTATTGCATGATTTTGCTATTCCAGATTTACCTGCTGAGCTTTCGGCTCACTAGTTTTCATTGAGTGCAGGTAATGAGCAGTAGGGAGCTGGATGGAGAGTGGCTGGTTGGACAGTGTTGTTTATCATGGACATCTTTCGTTGTTTCTTTTGATTTAGATGTACAGAACTTTAGCTATGGTTTTGTATGTTAACAGATTTCTAGTTCCTCATTTTGTAGAAATCTGTATGAACTTTTGGTGTAAAGATGTATGCAAGTTCACTCGTATTTTATCAGCTGGTATATCAGTTCCGCGTGTGTTCTTTTATCAGCCGAGGATTTAGTTCCATGTTTTGTATACCCTTCCAGCTGATTTCCTTCACTTGTTATGAAAAGTGTTTATCAGATTTTAATTCTACTTCCGCTCACGTCATTGTTTCCTTGTTCCGCATTTCAGCGGCAATGAATTGTGTTTATTCGCAATTTAGTCCAGAATTTTAGTAACGACTTTGATGTTTATTAAGATTGAAATTTTTGGGTCTTTCAATTCGAACCCCAAATTTCTAAATTTCTTTTGAGAAAAGACCGGTCGTTACAGAGACTCTACATGATAGGCGTCTCACTTTGACCCATTTGCTGACTCACTTGGGGTCATTAGGCGGCGGGATTGGGTGAGACCCCGATGCATGTAGGAGTCGATGCATCATTGTCGAGGATTCACCGCTCGCAGACATGCGTGGATATCCTATGCTATCTGAGGGGATAATAGTGTATAAATCTCTGGCCAGAGTACTAGAAGTGTTTTAGGTAAATGGGTTTACCTAGTTACACTCGTGATGTCACTATTCGATCTCCAAGATGTATGCATAGCTATCGGATCTTTAGCGACTCTCGATTTACCAATGGTCGTTGATCTGATCGGGATATATGGATTGAAAGGACCGTACTGTACGCTAACCACGACCAACTGGTTCTTGCAGGCACTATCAGTGATACCTAGGGAATCATGGGGCGATGTTGATAGACGCTCTTACCATGATCCGATGGGCAAGTCCGGAATTGTGATTCCGGAGCCACAATGGTTGTGGGCCCACGGCTAGCTGTATCCCTGAACCATTGAAGGTCACACAAGTACTGGATTCGAAATTCCCGCACGGATACTGAGCTCAATGTGTTGAGCACTTGAAGAGGATTTTGGGGAGTGCGACTTCCTAAAAGTCAACAAGGGTCAAATCGTGATTTCCCGCTGTTGAGGGACAAAACGGTCATTTTGCACTGGGGTTCTGAAAAATGGTTTTTCAGATCATAGTATTCAATTTTGGAAACTGAATCGATCGGTCCGATCTGATCGGCGATCGGAGTTACGATGAAGTCACAGTGGTGGGGATGAACCGAATGTTCACCCGTTGGACTCGGGCCCGTTGGGCCGGTCCAAGTCATCATTATTCTCCTCCAAAGCCTCGCCGCCGCCGCCGCCGCCGGTGCACACCGCCGCCGCCTCGCCGGACTTGCTCCGGCCAACTTTTCGAGGAGAATCCATTGGTGATAAAATCCATCAGTCTTCTAGTGCAGGCTGATCGGAGGGAGATCATTTCCGGTAGTGGACCTGATTGACGAATCTACCGCCGCCTACCGTGAAGAGCCGGCGTTCTTGTAATTCTGGTTGGAGCCAGGCACGAGTTGCCAGCAAGGTAATCAACGAAAACACCCTATGAATGGTTCGTATTGTGTTTGAATTTTATTGTATTGATCGTCTCCCGGGCAATTTTGTTTTCCGCTGCGCCCCGGGAGGCGGGATTCGGATCCTACGCCACGGTTCCCCAACAGAGAGAAGGAGAAACAATGGCAGAGTTTGATGAGCATTTTAGTGCTGTGGTGATTGAGCTAACAAGTTTGGGCAAGGAATACAGCAACCGTGAGTTGGCACTTAAAGTAATGCGAGCGTTGCCCAGGGAGTGGGATGTAAAGACGATGGCTATGCGAGAGTCTAAGGACCTAAACAAATTGGAGCTTCATGATCTGTTCGCGAATCTGAAGGCGTATGAGTTTGAATTAGAAACAAGATCTGAGGCAGGATCGTCGACATCTCAACCAACTAAAGCTTCAGCGGCAACGAAATCTGAACAAAGCTCACCGATCAAATCTGTCGAACAACTCATCAATGATGCAATGTCCCTCTTCGTCAAGAATTTTGGGAAATTTCTGAGAAGATCCTATAACCCTTCTTTCTCTTACAATAATGCTAACAAATCTGAAAAATTGTCTACTGATATGAATTGTTACCATTGTGGTCGTCCAGGTCACTTTGCTGTAGACTGCAACAGGCCAAAGAAGGAGGACAGACCCAAAAGAGATGAGAAGAAGGACGATAGATCCAAGGAAACGATCAAAGGAGAGAAAGGATGGGTACAAGATCTGACAAAAGACCCAACAGAAAGAATGATAGAAAAGTGCTTGTTACAGAAGAAAGCAACAAAACTGGGCTAGATTCAGATTCCGATTCTTCATCCAGTAGCTCTTCATCAAGCGATAGTGAACAGGAGGGAGTTCATTGCCTGATGGCTAATCAATCTTCTGATGACGAGGTATTTGATTTCTCAAACACTAAATTCACATGAGAGGACCTAATCAACGCACTCAATGAAATGGTCCATGAGTACAAGAAGCTTTCTCAAACATTCGAGGAACTCAAATAGCTCAGTGGAACCAAGCACCTTTCAACTTGGTAAAACTGACAGTTTACAAATCGAGTTGAGTAAGCTGAAGACTGAGAATGAAGCGTTGAGATTAAGATCTTGTGAGCTTGAATCTGAAAGCAAAAGGTTAAATCTGGTGATAAGCTCCTGGACCCAGTCTTCTGTTTCTCTAAGCAAGCTGCATGAAGCTCAAAAGCCATTAAATGATAAATCTGGCTTAGGTTTCAATGGTGGAGAAAACAGCTCTGGAGAGACCTGTACTCGGTCAAATCTGGCAATGACAAGTTCAAAAAGATGAATTTTGTCAAACCAGTGTGATACATGGTACATGCGAGTCGGTAAGGTATGATGACCAGATCTCGGGGCAACTGAATCAGAAAGGGAAAGCTGGTATCGGCTATGTTAGACCTGAGAACTCTAAGTCTAGTTGTCTAAAGAACAGACTTGACAAGGAAAAGGCGAAATATGGATCCAAGTCGTTTGTTCAGAACCAACAAAGACGTGGTTCTAAGAATGTCAAATCTAAATGGAGAAAGGTTCAGCCCCGAAGAGATCTGAATGGTCAAAATACCAAACCAAAACTCAACAGATCTCACCATATTCCTGCACACACCCTTATGGACTTTCATACTGGGAAAACTTTTAAGGTAATTCAAGTATGGGTCCCGAAAGGGGTAATCCGATCTGGACCCAAGTAAAATTGGGTACCAAAATTTGTTGTCGTGTTTGCAGGACAACAGGTACAAGGCTAGAGATGAGTCAATTATATGGTACCTTGATGGCGGCTGTGCACGACACATGACTGGAAACCCAAAGCTACTAACAGATGTGATTCCTCACAGAGGAGAGAAGATCGTTTTTGGTGATAACTCACATGGTAACACTGTGGGTAAGGGTAAGCTTACCCACGATAACATTTCAATATCTGATGTCTTAGTCGTTGAAAATTTGCGCTATAATTTGATTAGCATAAGTCAGCTATGTGATAAGGGTTACATAGTTAACTATCAACAACACACATGCACAGTTCAGATTCCAAATGATCTGACTGTATTGGTAGATAAAAGATCGGGGAATATCTACATTATCAATTGGTCAGAGCAAATGGAATCTGAACAGATCTGCCTTGCAGCTGACTCTTCCAAGAGTTGGCTGTGGCATCAGCGAATGAATCATTTGAACTTTAAAACGCTTGCCAAATTGAGTCAGCATGAACTGGTTTCTGGTATGCCTAAAATTAATTTTTCAAAGGACAAGATCTGTGCCGCATGTCAGCTTGGTAAACAAATTCGTTCGGCTTTTAAAATGACAGATCTTGTACAGTCAACCGGATAAGAAGTGATCGTGGTACGGAGTTTTTAAATCAAAAATTATCTTCTTATCTGGATGACATAGGGATAAAGCATGAGCTTTCTGCATCGAGAACTCCCAACAGAACGGGCTGATTGAGAGGAGAAATCGTACTTTAAAAGAAGCTGCTAGATCAATGATTCCTTATTCCGGCATTTCTCAAAATTCTGGGCAGAAGCATTTAATACAGCCTGCTATACTCAAAACAGATCTATGATTAATAAGTTGCAAGACAAAACCCCATATGAGATCTGGAATGACAAGAAACCTGATATTTCATATTTCAGGGTGTTTGGGTGCAGATGTTAATATAAGAAGCACCTAAAAGCTTTTGATGCAAAATCTGATGCAGGTATCTTTCTAGGATATTCAGCTGTTAGCAAAGAATATCGAGTATTAAACAATCGAAGTCTGACAGTTGAAGAATCAGCACACGTTGCCTTTGATGAGACAAGCTTCAGATCCAACTCAGCTGCGAGCCTCAATGATTTATGTACACGTCTAGAATCATCCAGCCTTGATGAATCAGATGATGACGTGCCACAACAAAGACATTCAGCAGAGATACAACCAGAGCTGGACACACCGCATGACAACGCTCAAACAGATCTGACAAGTAACGCAGTGGTTGCTGATTTGACTAACGTTGACCAGGGGCAGGATCAGATCTCATCAAGCGTGCCAGCTGCTGAAACTCAAGCGACCAATGCTCAAGATGTTGCACAAACAGATCCCGCAACACCCCAAGTGACATCTGATTCACAAAATGCGAGCACATCTCAACTGGTTTCTTGATCAAATCTGGAACAAGGATCTTATAAATTGACATCAAACAATACAGATGCGACCATACAGCAAGGGATCCAAGCAGAACAAGGAGCAAATCCAATCGGATCTAATTTTCGGTGGAATAGAAATCATCCACCCGAGCAGGTCATAGGTAACATTAACTATCCTGTTCGTACACGAGGCCAGCTATTGCATGATCACTTTGATTCAGCATTCATTTCGCATATAGAACCAAAGCAGATAGATGAAGCCTTAGCATACCCAAGCTGGATAGATACCATGCAAGAAGAACTAAATCAGTTTAAGCGAAATAATGTATGGCAACTTGTACCTAGACCTTTTAATCATTCAGTGATAGGAACTAGATGGGTCTTTAGGAACAAACTGAATGAAGATGAAGTAGTAACAAGAAACAAAGCTAGACTAGTAGCTCAGCGTTTTAGACAAATGGAAGGTATAGATTTCGATGAAACCTTTGCACCTGTAGCTCGATTAGAAGCCATTCGCATGTTTTAGCATATGCTGCATATAAAGACTTTAAGGTTTTTCAAATGGATGTTAAGAGCGCATTTCTTAATGGAATCCTAACTGAGGAAGTGTATGTTGCACAACCTCCTAGCTTCGTAAATCATACATATCTAGATTATGTTTATAAATTGGATAAAGCTCTATATGGGTTGAAGCAAGCACCCAGAGCTTGGTATGATACACTATCTAAGTTTCTTATTGAGAATGATTTCACTATAGGCACAGTTGATAAGACGCTATTTAAATTTGTGAAATCTGATCATGTCATGTTAGTGCAAATTTATGTAGATGATATTATATTTGGGTCAACTAACCCCAAATTATGTCAGAAATTTTCTAAGTTGATGCAGGACAAGTTTGAGATGAGAATGATGGGAGAGCTGACGTTCTTTCTGGGACTTCAAGTGAGACAGCTTGACAATGGAATTTTCATTAATCAAGCAAAATATACGAAAGAACTGCTGAAAAAATTTGGCATGGACAATTGCTCAGCAGCAGCGACCCCAATGAGCTCCTCAATCAAGATAGACAAAGACGGAGTTGGATCTGCTATTGAGGTATCTCTATATCGTGGTATTATAGGCTCACTGCTTTACTTAACTGCTAGAAGACCAGACATCAGGTTTGCTGTCTGTATGTGTGCTAGATTCCAAGCAGAGCCAAAGCAATCTCACTGTATTGCTGTAAAGCGTATACTAAAATATCTTAAAGGAACTTCCAATGTGGTTCTTTGGTATCCCAAAGACTCAGGCTTTCAACTACTCGGTTACAGTGATGCAGACTACGTATGATGCAGGGTTGATCGTAGAAGCACAAGTGGTACTTGTCAATTCTTAGGGGATCGATTGATTTCCTGGTTCAGTAAGAAGCAGACCTCTATTGCAACGTCCACAGCTGAAGCAGAGTATTTAGCAGCTGGAAGCTGCTGTGCTCAGATCTTATGGATTCAACACCAGCTAAAAGACTACGGTATTGATGCTTCTGAAGCGTCTATTTTCTGTGACAACACTAGTGCCATCGCGATTACTCAAAATCCAGTGCTGCACTCTAGAACAAAACATATCAACATCAGGCATCATTTCATAAGAGATCATGTGCTCAAGAAGGACGTCAGGTTGGAGTATGTGTCGACTGACCAGCAAATAGCTGACATCTTCACAAAGCCCCTACCAGACGCTAAGTTTTCTTATTTTAGGAACATTTTGGGTCTCTTAGAATTGCCTTGATTTGTCTGTGCGCTAACAATTGCAGGTTGAACAGCTTCTGTGTTTATCAGATCTGAGTCTACTGTTCAGGGGGAACATCGAGGAATTTCAGTTCTGGTAAAATTTCAGACTTGGGAGGTCTCAGCTTTAGGGGGAACGATAGATCTGACTTAATAAGTACTGAGTCAACTGAATATGTGAGATCTGGATACACTCAGATGTCATGTATACACAGTTGATGCTTACATGATCAGATCCCGTAATACCCCTGTTGGTACATTAAAACAGATTCCAAAGGTTGTGACGTGTTAAGCTTTTGGCGCTATTTATCTCTTTTACCTTTTCACCCTCGCGGTTAAAATTCAAAATCTTTTTAAAATATTTTCAAAATCATTTCGCAATTTTGTCAAAATCTTTTCAAATTATAATCGCGCCAACGGATGATTGACACGTGTTGTCATCATACAAAACGTCACATCATCATTCTCTCACCGTTTCACATTCTCTGTTTACATTACGCCGTTTCTTTTCTCAGTTGTCTTACTTTGCGCAAAATTACTCTCAAGCTTTCGTGTATCTTGCGTTCTAGTGTTCTTTGTTTGCAGAATATTCATATTTCAGGCGTCTTCTCGATCAAGAAACTATTCCGCAATGGCTTCAGCATACATCTCCAACGCTCTGCAAATCAATTTTGATTCTGTTTTGGGTCAGGACAATGAAGGGATGTTAAATATGTTCAAAGCCCTTGAAGCTTCTAGGCTACGAGGGTTTCTGGGATGTCCATCAGTTTTGTATGAGCAGGAACTGGAGCAGTTCTTTGACACAGCTATTGTCCAAGATGGTGATATTACTTGTGCTGTTTCAGGGAAGTATGTCGCAATTTCTGAAAGCAGGTTTGCAGGTGTTTTCAATTTGCCCACTCATGGTCTCACCGATTTATCCGAAGTACCGAATCATTTGGTGATGCAGGCAAGGACTGTGTTTGCTAAGTTTGGTAAGCCCGTTCTGTATTCGTGTAAGAAGAGGCTGCTAAAGTATGAGTTCCGGTTGTTGAATGACATTTTGGCCAAGTCAATTACTGTGAAGGCTGGATCCTTCGACGCCGTCACCCATGAACGATTTTTTATGATGACGGCTATTCACTTTGGGGTCAACATAGATGCTCGTGGAGAGTCTGATGAGCCCGAAGTGGCCAATGTAGCTATTGTGAAGAAGAAGGCTGTGTCGAAGAAGCGACCAGCTGCTGTTTCTGAGGGAGCTGCTGTCAAAAAGAAAAGGACAACATCTGGGAAAGCAGTGTCCAAAGAAAAGGATGTGGCACTTATATCAGTGGCACAAGATGTTGAACCTATCTCCGTTGTGCCATCTGAGCGTCCTCATAAGCGAACATCACCAAAGAGAAAGCTGAGGATTATAGCTGGTTCTGATGATGAAATTGTTGAGAAGGAGCCAGCTGCGACGACAGTGGTAGTGGAACAGAAGGAGCAGATTGATGACGTCGACACTATCATTGAAGAAGTGATTGCTGCAACTGCACAGTTGGAAACAGATTTGGCAGAACCAGTTGTAGCAAGGTCTGAAGATATAACAGTGGAGATCTCTGAGTGCTCGACTGTTGTGACTGATGAGGAATCAATGTTTATCGAGGATCTCTTACAACAGATTCCGGGTGATGCCATGTTGCCATCTGTTCTTGCTGCAGAACCAACAAAAATAAAATTTAACAATGGCATCTCAATTCCAGGAGTTGCAAACGGGGATTGTTTCAAGGCAACGCGTTAGCTGGAAGGCGCCCCTTGTCGAGGCAGGCGTAGTTAAAGGGCATCCGGCCCGTGAGATTGTTCAATTAATCTTTGGCGATATTGAATTTCTTATCCAGTTGAGGGAACAAGTGATAGATGAAGTTTTTGCATTCTTTAATTCTTTCAGTCTTCGACGCTTAACGGTTCTGACATCTCTTACAGATATTTCTGTCAAAGAAGAGAAAGTTTTAACTTGGGCTGAGACAGACTCCGTACCTCAAATGCTGCATTATGTTTTGGAGGATCAGATTTAACACTCAAAGACTATGTTGATTCAGATTATGAAGGTGATCCTGATAAAAGAAAATCTACTATCGGTTATGTGTTTACACTTGCAGGAGGTGCAGTAAGTTGGATTTCAAACTACAGACAGTTGTGTCTTTATCTACAACGAAGAGAATACATGGCATCTACTCAAGCTTGCAAGGAGACTATATGAATTCAAAGATTGTTGGAGGGATCGTGCAGAAACAAGAGATAATTACTGTTAGAGTAGATGCCCAACTAGCCAACTTGTGGCGTGTGGGTTTTATAGACTCTTGTACAAACGATCTTTATATATGATATTCGCATTCTTCTATATGGCATTCTTTACTTTCATTATGTGTGTAATGATTTACAATTGTGTTGAGTAAAGACCTAGAACACACTAAAACGTATGTTAGATGTGATAGTGGGTATGACGGCTATCATGAAACACATCTAATAGTCGCTGTGTATTCTGAACATGTTCCTAGTCGATTGGGCCGTCAAAATGAGGATAAGGCCGCCCGAGTTCGAGACTAGTATCTGCGATGCGAAGTACCATGTTTCATTGGTAGGGAACATTGTGATGTTCTGAGCATGCAGATAGATAGTGA
>KV006930.1:20269-35275 GCA_001598015.1 Dorcoceras hygrometricum
GATGATCTGAAAAATTGTTTTTCACATCATAACATTCAGTTTTGGAAACTGAGTCGATCGGTCCGATCTGATCGGCGATCGGAGTTACGATGAAGTCGCAGCAATGGATATCGTCTTTTGGACCCGGGCCCGATGGGCCGGTCCAAATCCATTGTTAAGTCTATATATAATTGAGATTATTATTAGACTTAAGCACTAGATCAAACAACAACTCAAAAACCCTAGACTCTAAGCAAAACGCCGCCCCTCTCTTCCTTCTCTCACGCCGCCGCCGCCGCCGCCGTCTTCCCCGGAAAATTGGTTTCCGGCCAACTCGACGTGGAGAATCCGTTCGTGCTGATCTCGTCAGGGCTTCTAGTGCAGCCTGACGAAGGAGTCTCGGATCTGGTCGTGGACCGGATTGGCGTAAACTACCGCAATCTACCGAGAAGAGCCGGATTATTGTGATCACGGTTGGAGCCAGGCACAAGTGCCAGCAAGGTAATCCGCTTAAACATCCTATGAATGTCGTGGAGTCTCGGATCTGGTCGTGGACCGGATTGGCGTAAACTACCGCAATCTACCGAGAAGAGCCGGATTATTGTGATCACGGTTGGAGCCAGGCACAAGTGCCAGCAAGGTAATCCGCTTAAACATCCTATGAATGTCGTAGTATGTTATTTGTTTTTCGTATTGATCGCCTCCCGGCACCTGTTTCTTGTTCTTCCGCTGCCTGGCCGGGGGGCGGATCCGGATCCCCAACAATTACTTTGTTTTGTGATAGTCAGAATGCCTTGTACAGTGCAATAAATCCAGTCTTTCATTCCAGAACTAAAAATATAAGAGTATCATCTCACTTTGTACGAGATGTAATAGATGAAGAAAGTGTGGATATGAAAATCCATAACAAGGATAACATGACTGATTATCTGACCAAACTAGTGAATACCGATAAATATGAGTGGTGTAAATTCTCATGTAGCCTAGCAGATACGTAAGCAGCATGGAATGATAAGATCGAAATGACGTGTGGAGATGTGTTTGATTCTAAATCAAATTTTCAAGTGGGAGAAATGTTGACAACAATGTGCTGCAGTAAACCATATGCTGGCAGGAAGGAATTAGTTCAATGTTGCATGTGCTGATAGGAATGAATTTAATTACTTCAATGTTGAAAGCCAACATTGAACGCGCAAAAGGTAAATGTCTTTCTTAATTTGCTCTTTCCTCGACGGAGGAGCTCTAAAATAGAGCTCTTCGGTTCAACATACAACCATTACATTTCCTCCTTTTGTCTTTGTATTCTGAACGTGTTCCTAGTCGATTGGGCCGTCAAAATGAGGATAAGGCCGCCCGAGTTCGAGACTAGTATCTGCGATGCGAAGTACCATGTTTCATTGGTAGGGAACATTGTGATGTTCTGAGCATGCAGATAGATAGTGACCTGGTGATCTATCGAACTACCCTCCTTCGAACTTTCTAAGTGGTTACCATTTGTCGAGTGGATAAGTCCGAGGTCTTGGTTGTACTGATTAGTCCTCACGACTCGAAACGTCATTGAGACTCTATATGATAGGCGTCTCACTTTGACCCGTTTGCCGACTCATTTGGGGTCACCAGGCGTCGGGATTGGGTGAGACCCCGATGCATGTAGGAGTCGATGCATCGTTGTCGAGGATTCACCGCTCGCAGACATGCGTGGATATCCTATGCTATCTGAGGGGATAATAGTGTGCAAATCTCTGGCCAGAGTACTAGAAGTGTTTTAGGTAAATGTGTTTACCTAGTTACACTCGCGATGTCACTATTCGATCTCCAAGATGTATGCATAGCTATCGGATCTATAGCGACTCTCGATTTACCAATGGTCGTTGATCTGATCGGGATATATGGATTGAAAGGACCGTACTGTACGCTAACCAAGACCGACTGGTTCTTGCAGGCACTATCAGTGATACCTAGGGGATCATGGGGAGATGTTGCTAGACGCTTTACCATGATCCGTTGGGCAGTTCCGGAATTGTGATTCCGGAGCCACAATGGTTGTGGGCCCACGGCTAGCTGTATCCCTGAACCATTGAGGGTCACACAAGTACTAGGTTCGAGATTCCCACACGGATACTCAGCTCAATGTGTTGAGCACGAGAAGAGGATTTCGGGAAGTGCGACTTCCTAAAAGTCAACAGGGGTCAAACCGGGATTTGACGCGTGTTGAGGGGAAAACGGTCATTTTCATTCCAATCCCATAAACTGTTGATTGATGTCCAGCTTATACACTGGATGGCTGGACTTGTAATGAAATATTTTTGGATGCTTCCTTTTCCACTAGCGGGAATTGCAGAGAGAGGTTTCACTTGATTTGTTCTTTTTGGAGGATCCTTAGATATATTAAGGGTACCTCAAATGCTGCATTATGTTTTGGAGGATCGGATTTGACATTCAGGGGCTATGTTGATTCAGATTATGTAGGTGATCCTGATAATAGAAAATATACTACACGTTATGCATTTACACTTGAAGGAGGTGCAGTAAGCTGGGTCTCCAAATTACAGACAGTTGTGGCTTTATCTACAACGGAGGCAGAATACATGGCAGCTACTCAAGCTTGCAAGGAAGCTATATGGATTCAAAGGTTGTTGGAAGATCTTGGACACAAACAAGAGAAATTTTTTTGTTTTGTGACAGACAGAGTGCCTTGCACATTACAAGGAATCCAGCCTTTCATTCCAGGACTAAACGCATTGGAGTACAATTTCACTTTGTTCGTGATGTAGTAGAGGAATGAAGTATGGATATGCAGAAGCTCCATACAAAGGACAACATAACTGATTTTTTGATCAAATCAGTGATTATTGATAAGTTCAAGTGGTGTAGATCTTTATGTGGCCTAGAAGAAGCATAAGCAGCAGAGAGCAGCAAGATGAAAGGATACGAAGATGTGCTTGATTCTCAAATAAATCTCAAAATGGGAGAAATGTTGGCAATGGCTTTGTTGGCAAATGCATTTGCCCACACATAAGGACACGCAGAGAAAAAATTCTCAAATTCAATTTATTCTAATATATATATATATATATATATATATATATATATATATTGAAGTATATTCTATAGTATTGAGACGAGTTTCTTCTATATTACCGAGAGTGTTAGGACCGGTCCAGATCGCACACAATAATAAAACAACACGGAGATTTATATGCGCAATTTGAAAGAAAGATCGCAGATGTGCAATACCTCAGGTTTTTGAGAACATTGAACACCGAGAAATATATCGGATCTGATATAAAAATCAAGGCGGGAAATATCTGATACTCTATTTTGAAACTGAAAGCTGTTGGTTTTAAAAAAAACATGCAATGCACATGTGAATGTATGCTGAAAGCTGTAGAGAACTCATCTGAAATTTATTTAAGGAAGTTCGGAGCCGGTCTCCTACGTCTCCCCTTCTTTCTTATTTGGAAGGCTCTATTGGAAGACTTTGATCTAATAGTATCTGTACAGACCCACCTCAACTGGGACTTACCTACTGTCCAAAGCTGAGACTCTTAGACTCTTCTATACATCAGCTCGCAAGCTGTGTGAACTGCATCACTAAGAACTTGTTTAACGTCTCTGTACAAAAACTACACACACGAAGTTTAATATCTTTGTGCGAAAACTCTATTTGTATATTTTGGGGTTGATTCACTCATCTATATTCAACTCTCGGCTCCCAAATATGTGAGTAAATCTGTGTGAGAAGTATGTCAATTACAGTGTATAAACTCTCAAATGTTTGCTCACACACTGAGAAGTGCTTCTTCCAAAACTGATTGAGTAAGCAGTCGACACAGACGATTAAACTCCTTGTTGTTGATCGTCGACATCCTCTTTTCATTTTTTCTTCCCGTCAACTATTAATCGTCTCTTTTATCTTGTACATCGCCTTCACTCTCTTCTTCTCATTCCTCACTCTCGTATCTCCTTCTTTTCATCAGTTTAGCTTGTATATATATAGCCTCTGGTCCGATATTACCGTTGAATACAAACTCCTAGCCCTTGAAAAACACTTGTAAATTTCTGACTTTGTGTCCTTGTTGTTCTTTCATCGTACATAGGTCGGTGAGGTTTTTTATTATCTTTGTACTCCCTGAACTGATGTAGATATATCGAAGCAAATCCGTTTGAACTACTTTAATTCAGTTTTCGAGTAAACTTGTGTTCAAACTGCTTTGTCATGATCTGACTTGCTTTGAGCTGATAACCATTGAGCCGATCTGCTCTGAGCTGTTCTAATCTGATTCTTGCTTTTTTTCCTCTTAGCTGATCGCCTCTCAGCTGACCCTTTTCAGCTGATCACCTCTCAGGTGATCTATTACAAAGCTCTCTCTAAGCTGTTCTTGCTCTAAGCTGCTTCGATCTTCTCTATTCTGTTCTAAGTTGTTTCGATCTTGGACTTGCTCTGTTATTCCGGCTTAGGCCTTCTGACTTGATCTGATCGATGCTCCAATTCGTTCTGCTCTGAGCTGAACCGCTTTAAGCTGTAATCTGATTAGCTGTAATATGATTAGCTCTTCTTAGCTGTTGATCCTAGGCTTGGTCCTAGGCTTGCTCTCAATTATAGCAAAACTCCATTCTGATCTGATATCCACGTCTGAGTCGCTTCTGTGCTTCTAAAATGAGCTCCACTCTTCATGTACTATACAATTTTTTAGTAAAGTAGCTTGGCTCTTATCCAATTTACTATCAATTTGATCTACGCACTCGAGTAAACTGTTAGATACAAAATAATAAGTGTTGTGCACTGTTAAATACAAAATAATAAGTTTTGTGTATCAAAAATAAAATTGGATCGGTACATAGATCCAATCTATTTTATTATTCAATTTAATAAAGGGTAAATCCAAACAATTTTCTTCATCAATTACAAGGAAAGCGACAACAAACGCAAACCGCCACGAGGTCGGCAGAAAGATTGTGAAAGGAACATAGCAAATATCATACTAAAAACAAATCTAGAATTTTTTTCCCAATCAGACTACACCAAAACAACTTTGACCGACTTAACTGTCGTCACGCTCCGACAGATCGGACGCGAGCCTGGAGGCAATGGCCGAGTGGTACATAGCATCGTGAAAACTGGAAGTCTCAGCCGTCTTCCTGCGCAGCTCCCTCGCCTTATCCGCCGTGAACCGCCCCCTCAGGCTCCTCTCCTTAGCGTCGGAGCTCCGGGTGCTGATGTAGTCGGGCTGTGTAGACCATCCGAAGATCGTCATCCACCACTTGTTGTTCGAACTCGAGCTCAGATTCGGGTCGGGCTTGGAGGAGCAGGTTACCGGAGATCGGATGGGAGGAAATGTGGTCGCCATCACTGTTGATTTCCTTGTACTACTTTTGTCACGGTGGAGGAAGAGGAAGGTGCAGGTTTAAATATGTGGGCGGGAGGAGCGGATCAGATTTCGCACGTGGCAAATAGTTTTTTAGCTGTTGATACAATTATAGTTTGCGTTGTGTTCATGTTGGCGACTTGGCGGTGTATTTCGGATTGAATTCAAACATTTTTGGGACACGATATCATACCTAGGTTTACATTTGGTGACAAAAATCATGTCGGTGACAAAAAATATTATTTTTTATAGTATAAATACTGCACTCCCAAAAAAACAACATAGAACTCCAATAAATTAGTTCTCTTATTGGACGATATCGTGGATATACTGTCTTTCACAGTAACTTTCTTAATGGATAAGAAGGTAACAAGCTTTTTTCATCTAAAAATTCTACAAACATTTCAAAAAATACATCAAATGCCTATACCATGATATGGATAATATTTGCTTTTAAGTCTTAAAAATCGAGATAGAGTGGCCCTAATTCAAGTTTAGTACAAATTTTTTAACAGTAAATCAGTAACTACAACATGTTGAATCCTTTATTGATAAAATGCCTCAAGACACTGCTTACGTAGTTATGTTATTGGATTTAAATCAAACTGCGGGGTTATTTAGACTCTTCAAGCCGCATCTATGATTTCGTAGGACTACAAATTAGAACTTTTGCTTGAAATAATGAAATATAAAATGCCTGAGTTATCTTGGAGATGTACTAATGATGTCTGATTCTATCAAACGTTTGACGCATCAAACATCCGACAACAAGAGAGAGACTCCTAGAGAATGTCCACAAAGAAAGAAAATGCTCGAACATGCATCGAGTACAAGTTCAACGTCCATTAATCAAGGGTTCATTTTCCGATTTCGTGTGCTTATGTTCCAGTAGCCAATTAAGAAGAGATGCTCTACTTCCAAAGCTTCCTCAACGACATGTTTTTGTCAGTATCCTTTTTCATGACTTTGGCAACAGCCATTTCAAAGTCTTCTTGAGTAACATGAACCCTCCTCTCTCTCAGAGCAAACATACCAGCCTCGGTGCAGACGGCCTGCCAATGAAAGATTCTTAGCGAAATGCATGTTCATCTGGTAAGGGATAAAATTCGTGTCCTAAAAGTACATTTTCAACTCCTATTTCCAAATGTAATCACTAATTTATGATGCCACAAAAACTAGTTTCTACTAAATGAAAATATACTAAAAACGTATCACGGGTTGAATTTCAAAATACTACAGTATCGAAAAAACCATGTACCACAGCACATCAAAATCTGAAGGAGAAAGTTATCCTTCATAAAACATATGCAACATACTAAAACTCCCCATTTCTATCCCCAAATATACATTTTCAGGAGACATGTCTACTAACACCACAACCAAATGCACCCTTACAAAAGTTTTTACGGCAGACGTAAATACGAGAAAAGAGGACAACCTATCCACGTAAGGGAAGCTTTTATAAGTTATAAAACAATCATACAAGAGATCCATAGAGCTATAAGACCAAACATAAATCTAAGGCAATGCTTAAATTAAGAAGCACAGGCACAACCATTGTACCCCAACATTTTTAGATGATTTTTCATCCATAGAAATTAAAACAAATTAGAGGAGATATTATTGCACCATGGCGTAAACGTTGTACACAAAATAATGAGACATGTTTCAGACTTCTTTACTTGGTAGAGCAACTGAGCATTATATTGTAGTGGCAAAATACTTGGACAAATAATCCTAAAATATGCAATTCGATGACCCAATTGTGTAACAAAAAGAAGTATGACCAAAGGCTTCTACATTGTTGGGGTAATCGTGGAAAAAAGCCATCTCATAAGGAAATTATGACTTCAAGGGTATTGAATATATACTAAGATTTACCTTGAGTTCTGCACCAGATGCCCCGTTCATTTTCTCAGCAATCTTCTTCAAATCAATTCCGCGCATCATGTTCATTTTCCTTGAGTGTATCTTCAATATGTCAAACCGGGACTGAAAAAGAATATATGTAAGCCTTGTGGAAGTCACATGGGATTAGCAACAATGTATCAAACTCAAGAACACCAATAAGACAAAACAAGCAGCTAAACGAAACCTGCAATATAAGTAGGATAATCAAATGTTTAGCAGAAAGTATAAACATATTATATAATGTAAACCACTGATGGCTGAACAGAAGAAAATCTAGAGGGAGTGCTGAATACAAACATCGTACATCTTCATTCGGATTTGGGAACTCAATTTTCCTATCAATTCTTCCAGGCCTAAGTAGAGCTTGATCTAAAATGTCGATTCTATTAGTAGCCATCAGTACCTGCATAAATTGGTAATACATAAATATCATGCAAAACTTCAATAATATAATGTAGCTGTATCAAATTGAGAATAATTTTATGGCATGTCAAAAAAGAAAATGACAACAGGAGGATAAGTATTCAACTGAAAAACATTTTTGACTTGGACATACTTTTATCTTATTAGATGCCTCGAAACCATCAAGCTGGTTGAGTAGCTCCAGCATAGTCCTCTGAACTTCACTATCCCCATTGCCGCTTCCAGATTCCATGCGAGCAGATCCAATGCTATCAATTTCATCCATAAAGATAATAGATGGAGCATGCTCTCTGTCAACAAAGTAAAATAACTAAGTGTACGTTAAAGGAGAAGTTATAATGTTATCTACTAATCCACTACACCAATTAAAAAAGTAGAAATAAAAGACTTCGCAAGGAAATTAAGAAGAAATTGGCCAAACGACCATATATAAATTATGCTTTCCATGTTAAACAAACCTGGCCATCACAAAAAGTTCTCTCACCATCCTGGAGCCTTCTCCAATATACTTTTGCACTAATTCCGAGCCTGACACTCGGATAAAAGTGCAGTCAGTATGATGAGCCACTGCCCTTGCCAGAAGCGTTTTACCAGTACCAGGAGGTCCATATAGCAAGACTCCCTTCAGGAATTGGAGATGAAAGATTATAAATGCTATCAGATAGAGGAGATAAAAGGATTAACAATGTTTTCAAATGTTGAAAGAATGTAAACCAGTTGCTAATGGTACCTTTGGCTGAGCAATTCCAAGACTCTCAAACAATTCAGGGTGTTTGATAGGGAGTTCAATCACCTATACAAAAAAATAGAGCAGAGGAAGAAAGTAACTTAAAAATATCAGATGCAACATCACTTTAAGTAATAGTTACAGCAAACACACAGCGGAAATTCCTAATCACGTGAAGAAGACCTGGTTTTCAACCTTAGGAATACAAGTAAACATACACGATCTGAATTTACCATTAGAGTTTTGAGAATGCAACAATGAGAATTTTGCTTCCGTCAAAAGAAAAATAAGGGTTTGCATACACTACAAGCAACCATTTTTTCTTCAACCTTACCCCCAAACCAAAACTATTTCATTCCTATTAAAGGAACAATCAGCCATGAAGTACTTCCTCCAGAATGAATAAAAGTGAAGATGAAAAACCAGCTTATCAGAATATTATAACCTGTATCTGTCATTGAAATTTCACTTTTAAAATATTTGCTGATTCTCTACTATGGACCAATGAAATCATTTCTATAAAAGAAAAGAAAGATGGGACTTGCGTGCCTGTTTAAAACAGAGAGGAACATTAAAAAATAACTCAGATCAGAACATACAAATGTAATTCCTCAATCAGCAGGTTAGATAGAAAATTATTTCACGTCACTGACGATAGCAAATTCATAAGAAAATACTTCCAATATAAATCGACAGCCAAAAGAGAACTTGAAGAACACCTCCTTTATCTCTTTAATTTGCTGGTCAAGACCACCAATCATGTCATAAGTGGAGTCTGGAACTTTCTCTACTTTCATAAGGTTCACCAGCGGATCAACTTTACTTGGAAGAATCAGGTGGAGCACATAGCTATCATTGCGTAGAGCAACCCTTGTTGACGGTGTAATCTTAGTGATATCAATGTTTTTGTCAATGTCAACGACATACTTCCCCTCAGGATGAACCTGAGCAAAAAATAGACAACTATCAATTATTAATTTAAATCTGGCAGAGACTTAGACAGCAAAAGAACCTAGCATCACATCCTTCAAAAGTTTCTGATATCATTCTGACTTGGTGTAAACCCCATGTAAGACAAAATTATCAACATCTTGGCATCTTGCACAAAACAAAAATTCAATAACTGAAACAAAGATGAATGGCCCTCTTTCTACCGAGTAAAGGAATAAAATAATGGTTTGTCTTAGTTTAATTTCATTTATATTTCTGTCAATATTGGAATGGGCATTTTCCCAATGTGAACATCAATATGGATTAGCGAATAAATTTTTGTGAACTGATTTGTAAACTTCAAAGTACGCAGCGAGATAGAGAAAGGTTAGAGGGATTCCATTAAATGAAATTTTCCTCTCTCCTCCATGGAACATCACCTTGGGCACTTGCGCATTTTTTATTCAAGAGGAAGTACAACGATGAGCTTGTGCAAAGTTTTTTTTAGAGCTCCAATTGACATCGAATTATGACCTTTCTAGAGGTGAATAATAGGACAAATCACAAGCAGAAGGAACCAGACTAAAATTATGAATAAAACAAACATAACCATCAATTATGCCTCACTTGGAGATAGGATAAAATTAGAATGGGGGAACGTAAGAACGGAAAAAGTCGGAGGTAAAGATAATGTAGAGCCCAGAAACATGATTTATAAATTGATGTTATCAGATAAAAAGAAAACAAACCTTGACAAGAACCTTTGATTTTCCCATGACCTTGACAACTTCACCGACATAAGATCCAGGTTCTTGAAGGAGCTGCAACTCCTCCTTCAGTGATCTCACTAAACAACAAAGATATCTTTAATTAGAATATCTTCAGCACCATAAATATCTAGACATATCCCTTGGGCATGTCGTAAACAATTTCTCCTGTAACCTTGAATCACCTTTTCATGCTAATTTTTTAAATTGATTCACTGGCTTGAATTCCCAATAACCAAGACATAAGCACAAGAGGGCACCATGCAAACATAAGCAAGTATATATACAGGGATTGCATATTATCTCCTCGTAAAATTTACACACACAAGAAAATAAGAATTACAGAATGGATTCTGTCAACAGATACCGTATTGCGGACCAGTACTTCCTGAATCAATGAGGCATACATCATGCTAAAATCTCCCTATCTTCCATTCCACGCCAAAAAACTGACTTAAAAAATCCCAATTTTCTACAAACTCCTACTCCATCAGTCACTCGCCCTCCGTATAAAATATCAGATCCGTGTCTCCGTTAACTGAGCAAAATTTCCCAGTCCCCGAGCTAATTCCCACAACACGCCAATACCAAAACAGAGGAAAATATACTAAGCCTCACAAAATTGAACATCCAAAGAACCCTAGACAATTATCTAGAATCCATAAACTACTATATTGTAACTTAATTATCATAGTAACGAAATTATGACCCCCTAAATTCACCCAACCCCATGACTACTCTAACAAGATCATTGGTATGATATAGAAATAACAATAAAAAAAATCCTTGTCAAATTCACATAAAGGGGGAAAAGAAGACCTCGGGCGTTAAGATCGTTGCGCTGCGCTTCGAGACGCTGGAGGTCGTGGTCTTTCTGACGAACAAGAAGCTGCATATCCTGTATACGCTGCTGATAGTATTGCCGGAGCCCCTCACCGCCGCCAGCCCCTGTACCAGCTTGCTGGTGATGCTGCTTCGACTTCTCCCCCGGTCGAGTCTCTACCGCCGCCGTCGCCATTCTGAATGATGTTCACCTTCTTCGATCGAAGAGTAGCTGTGGATTCTACGCACGAGAATTTTCCTCTCTGGGGACCTGTGGCACCGTCTCCGCCCGTTCTCTTTGAGTGATTCTTTTTCTCTTATTTTTAATTTATCAAGTTTAATTGGTATTTGAATTTTGAAGAATGGAGAAGTTAAATATGTTACTTAGAAAATTATTATATTATATTTGTTATAAATTAAAAAAACATTAACAAATAAAATAAATAATTACCTTTACAATAACCCTCCTTGATTAGCAATAATCCTCCTTAATTACTTCAAATGAACTCTTAATTATATATTAATAGAAAATTATTATTTCTCTATAATTTCCTTAATTTATATAAAATAGAATTGAGAGAGAATTTGTATATTTTTGTGTGTTTTTCAAATGAAGATTACAAGCCTATTTATAGGCAAATGAAATGATTAAAATAATAAAAATGTCTAAATCACTTCATTTAATATTAAGACATCCAACAACTAACAACTAATACTAACCATCTAATTTTATTAATTATTCCACAATACTCCCCCTTTGGATGTCTTCATTACGTGTTTTGATACTGCCTCGTTAAAAACCTTACTAGGAAAAACACAGTGGGATAAAAACCATAGTAAGGGAAAAAGAGTGCAGTTACGTAAACTTTCTCCCCCTGTTGAAGAATCATGTGAAATCTCTTCCACAATACTCCCCCTTTGGATGTCTTCATTACGTGTTTTGATACTGACTCGTTAAAAACCTTACTAGGAAAAACCCAGTGGGATAAAAACCATAGTAAGGGAAAAAGAGTGCAGTTACGTAAACTTTCTCCCCCTGTTGAAGAATCATGTGAAATCTCTTAGACGTCGCATTCCGATCTTGTATACCAATTTCTCAAAAGTCGATGTAGGCAATGATTTTGTGAAAAGATCGGTCAAATTTTCACTTGAGCGAATTTGTTGAACTTCAATATCACCTTTCTTTTGCAAATCATGTGTGAAAAAGAACTTTGGGGATATGTGTTTCGTCCTATCACCTTTGATGTATCCGTCCTTTAGCTGAGCAATGCAAGCTGCGTTATCTTCATAAATTATTGTTGCTGAGCTTTTACTTGTAGACAGACCACATTCCTTTTTGATATGGTAAATCATTGATCTCAACCAGACACATTCTCTACTAGCTTCATGGATTGCAAGTATTTCTGCATGATTTGATGAAGTAGCGACCATAGTTTGCTTTGTAGACCTCCAGGAAATTGTTGTTCCACCATAAGTAAATAAATACCCAGTTTGTGATCGTCCTTTATGTGGATCAGATAGATATCCAGCATCTGCATATCCAGTTAGTTGCAAATCACAAGTATTGGAATAAAATAAACCCAAATCGTAGGTGCCCCGAAGATATCTAAATATATGTTTAACGCCATTTCAATGTATCCGTGTCGGAGAAGAACTATATCTTGCCAACAAATTGACAGCAAATGATATGTCTGGTCTCGTGCTATTTGCAAGATACATCAATGCACCAATAGCACTTAGGTATGCACATCTGGGCCAAGAATTTCCTCTTGTTCATCACATGGTCGAAAAATATCTTTTGTTGTATCAAGTGATCTAACCACCATGGGCGAACTTAAAGGATGAGCTTTATCCATATAAAATCGTTTCAAGATTCTTTGCGTATAAGTTGATTGATGGACTAAAATTCCATCATGAAGATGCTCAATTTGTAGACCAAGACAGAATTTTGTTTTGCCAAGATCTTTCATCTCAAATTCCTTTTTCAATATATCAACTGTCTTTTCAAGTTCTTCGGAACTTCCAATAATGTTTAAATCATCAACATATACGGCAATAATGACAAATTTTGATCCATTCCTTTTAATAAATATACATGGACAAATTGGATCATTTTTATATCCTTCTTGCAATAAATAGTCACTAAGTCGTTTGTACCACATGCGTCCGGATTGCTTTAATCCATAAAGGGATCGTTGTAATTTAATGGAGCAAACATTTCTATAATTTGGACCAAATGTTTCTGATATCTTAAATCCCTCAGGAATTCTCATGTAAATTTCATTATCCAGTTTTCCATACAAGTATGCAGTAATAACGTCCATAAGACGCATTTCAAGTTTTTCTTGTATGGTCATGCCAATAAGATATCGAAATGTAATTGCATCCATCACTGAGAGTAAGTCTCTTCATAATCAATACCAGGTCGTTGAGAAAAACCTTGGGCTACCAATCGAGCTTTATATCTAGTCACTTCGTTTTTCTCATTTCTTTTTCGTACAAAAATCCATTTACAACCCACAGGAATTACTCCTTTGGGTGTATGTACCACATGTCCAAAGACCTCACGTTTTGCTAATGAATTTAGCTTTTCTTGTATTGCTTTATTCCAACTTGGCCAATCATGTCGATTTCGACATTCATCTACAGATGTAGGATATGTATCATCATTTTCATTAACAACATCGTTAGCCACAGCATAGGCAAACTTATCATCGACAATAATTTCAGATCGATTAAATCTTTTCCCCGTGTTGACATAATTTATCGAGATCTCTTCATTTTCAACAATTTGAACATTTTCGGGGGAATGATCATCAACATTTTCAGATTTATCAATCAATGGATTAGAAATCTCATTATGAGCATTAACATTATTTGCTCCAGTATCAACAGTATTTGCTCCTTTTCTTTTTCGTGGATTTTTATCTTTTGATCCAATTGGTCTACCACGTTTGAGTCGTGCACTTGATTCATTGTTTGATGGTACCTTAGGAATATCGATATGTGCTGGGGCATTAGCGGCCGGTATATACGACTTAGTTACCCTTTTTACATCATTAAATGCATCAGGTAAGTTATTTGCAATATTTTGCAGATGTACTATTCTTTGCACTTCATTTTCACATTCATTTCAAATTGTTGGAGTGGTGCTGTAACGACCCTCATTTTCTTGACGGAATAATCATAAGTTTTGGGGTTCAATTGAACGAAATCACAAGTTATAAACGTTGGAGAATGGATCGCTACTAACTATCTGGGTTGAAACGAGTATATTGAAATGTTTCATATTCAGGGGTAAGAAAACTAGAACAATTTATGCAATGGTGCGGAAATGAAGAGAACAACTATATCAATCTGCCAATAATGCATCTCGTAGTGTGATAACGTCTGGTTGAAAACATAACAAATTCTGAAATTCTTGTTTTGATACAACTTAAACTAAATATTCAGTACAATACATCAGTGTTCTCAAAAAGAAGCTATTAACTTTGAAACAGAAGAAAACAAAACTCTACTGTCCACGATAAACACATTCCTTCCATTCTGTTCATCTCCCTCCATCTTCCTGCTGTAATTCACCTGCACTCAACAAAAACTAGTGAGCCAAAGGCCCAGCAGGTAAAATCTGGAATAACAAAAGTAAGAATACAATTTCTCAAGAACTGGTACATACTGGAGGCACTGTTCAGAGTCCAAGTGGTCTGACTGTATTGGTAGGCAAACGCCAAAGGCCCAGCAGGTAAAATCTGGAATAACAAAAGTAAGAATACAATTTCTCAAGAACTGATACATACTGGAGTCTGAACTTTACGCTTAAGAATAAACAAGCGTAACATAACTTATGAAGTCTAGTAGTAATCGAAAGCATAAGCATGAATCAATTCTGAAAACATTTTCTTTAAACATCTCTTAAGAGCTGTGATCGTAATCACTCTTGTGCTCTTCTTTCATTTTCTGTGAAAATTATGACAATACTTTAAACATTTGGTCCATTTCGTTTGATCAAACTCCTGATATCAGTCTTAGCACTATGGCTCATGGTTGAAGGGGTATACAGATCCGTCGACCTGTAATC
>KV006930.1:58617-89859 GCA_001598015.1 Dorcoceras hygrometricum
ATTACTCCAAATGAACTCTTAATTATATATTAATAGGAAATTATTATTTCTCTATAATTTCCTTAATTTATATAGAATAGAATTGAGAGAAAATTTGTATATTTTTGTGTGTTTTTCAAATGAAGATTACAAGCCTATTTATAGGCAAATGAAATGATTAAAATAATAAAAATGTCTAAATCACTTCATTTAATATTAAGACATCCAACAACTAACAACTAATAATAACCATCTATTAATTATATATTAATAGGAAATTATTATTTCTCTATAATTTCCTTAATTTATATAGAATAGAATTGAGAGAGAATTTGTATATTTTTGTGTGTTTTTCAAATGAATATTACAAGCCTATTTATAGGCAAATGAAATGATTAAAATAATAAAAATGTCTAAATCACTTCATTTAATATTAAGACATCCAACAACTAACAACTAATAATAACCATCTAATTTTATTAATTATTCCACAATAATATTAGGTTTTTTGTTTTTAATGTAGAACTTGATTTGGCAAATGTGTAAGTCCAGAAAGATCCAAAATTTCTGAAAAAAAAAACACATTGTTTGTTGATTTTTTTGAAAAAAATTTTAAGAATTTTTTGTCCTATAAAATACATTGTTTGTCAATGTTCATATAAGAAATCGAGACATGTTCATACAAGAAATCGAGAGATGTTCATATGTTGAACGAAGTTACTATTATTTGATGTTCAAATGACTCTAAATTGTGATGCCAAATGCCAATAATAAAAGCACTGATTTCGGAACGGACCATCGATTCGATCGGGAACCGATGGTTGGTCTGGACCGGATCATGTAAAAGAATCGTTTGATTGACTTGATCCGATCTCGTCTATTCAATTTTTTATTTTTTTTAAAACTATTTTCTAATTATTTTAAAATATAAAACTAATAGTTTGTTATATATTTACCTAATTACTAAAATTTTGAAAAATAAATATATTTTTATTTATTTATATATAATTTTTAGATTTTAAAAATTTTAAAAATCATATATTCATTATATTGCATTAATATTTTATTAAACTATATTCATATTCAACCTCCCGATTGAACCGTTGAACCGGTTAGATCGTTTTTAATAATTAGATCGATACAGTTATCGGTTCGATTACGAAAATATTGAAGAAAAGGACCACATTATTAATTATGTTAAAGGAAATAGTTATTTATACTTCGGTACTCCATATTATCTGGAAAAACTTATATGCAATAATATGGAGTTTCGTAAAAATACCATCAAAATATGGGGACAGATATTATAGTAAATGCATAAATAAAGGGTAAGATGAAAATGTTGTCTATATAAACGACGGCATGGCCACAGTCGGTTCTTGCGCCGAGCCCTACAAGTGCCGAGGGAGTTTCCTTAATTTCTATATTTTTTTCTCATAATTCGAGCAAGCTAAGGAGTGAATTCAATCTGTTTTTGGGTTAGGAGGTGAGGATCCGCGGAGATTTGCTAGCGATCGTACATAGACGGAGATCGGGGTTTCCCGCCGCCGCCAATATAACCATAAATACTTAGTTTTACTTCATATATATGTCGGAGGTGTAGAATTTTATTGCTCATAGCCACTCATTCCTGTGCTCTTCCCGGAAAGGGTAAAACTTTTGTTGTCTTCTGGAGAAATCAAACCAAGACTAATTTTTTGCGAGCAATTGGTCCATTTTGGTAGCAATTGTCGAATTTAAGATGTGTGTCGGTTCCCTGTAATTGGGATTTAGTTTACTGTGGAAAGAGGAGTTTTTTTTCTCTTGGAGGGTTCTATACTGAGCTGGTGAATAATGGATAAGAAGAAGTTTGTTGCTCCTCTGGTTTGCCATGGTCATTCTCGGCCGGTGGTCGATGTATTCTATAGCCCAGTCACACCTGATGGTTTCTTCATTGTCAGTGCTAGCAAGGGTAAGCTGAAATCATCTTCCTTTTTTGACATGGTGTAATCTATAATTTTGGTTTGAGACTTATAGTGTTCTGAGTCGACTCCACAGCAACATGTGGCATAGTAAATAAGCGCCAAGATATTCCCATCATGCTGGCTAATATAATGGGTTTGGGCTCTCCTCTCGGTCCTATTCGGTTTATGATCTAAATTGGTGATTCATAGAGTCCATGCAGGGTACGGATGTTTCATGGCATTTCTGTTGTCATTGTGGTTTGTCATTTGTTATTTAATAGGAATCGAAATTAGGGCATTTATTGTAAAACTTAGAAATTTTAACATTATTCCGCATTGGTCAGGTTTTATCTGTTTCACATTTAAGATAAGATAAGATCTGTAATTCATGAGCCATTGTCTTATTGATGACTTGACTATTTTATAGCATTATCCCAAAGCTTGTGACTATGGCCTAAGTGATCACAATTTTTTATGTATGGATCAGAGAATAGTATGTTATAATACAATTTTCGAGACCACACTCCACTTTTATGTGGAAGGAGAAGATTTGGTATTTGTAGGATTGGTCTAGATAGATATCGTGCCTTTCCTAGTTGAAACTACAGCAGCTTAAAACATGCTTCCATAAAAAATCATCTCCAGATATCTTGGGTTCATTTCAATGGGAATTTGGTTATAAAAGATGGTATTTTGATATACTGTAGTGTTAATGGCTGTTCCTTTGCAGATGCCACTCCCATGTTGAGAAACGGGGAGACTGGTGATTGGATTGGAACTTTTCAAGGTCATAAAGGTGCAGTGTGGAGTTGTTGCTTGGATAAGCATGCTCTGCGAGCTGCCTCGGCATCGGCTGATTTTTCTGCGTATGTGGTCAACCCAATCGTCCAGTATCTTTGTTTTGTTGATTGATCTTGACCTATGAATATTTTAAGTGAAAAATGTTAGCTTTGTTGAATCATTAATGAGCTCTGCTTTATATTTTTGTACCACTTGGTTACAGGAAATTATGGGATGCGTTGACCGGAGATGTACTGCATTCATTTGAACACAAGCACATAGTGAGGTCATGTGCCTTCTCCGAGGTACGCCATATATATTAATAACATGTGGATTTTTTTACTATTCATTCAGATTCATATATGGAATATGGTGCAAAAATTTGTCCCATTTGTCTAGTGGCTTGATGGCTGTCCTGTTTGGAGCAATTCATTCGATGCAGGTCAAACTGTGATGCATAGACTTTACCAACTGTGATGCATAGACTTTACCAATCTAGAATTTTCAAATGGTAGGATACCCACTTTCTGTTAACTGGAGGGATGGAAAAGGCCCTTCGTATATTTGATCTAAATCGACCTGATGCGCCGCCAAGGAATATTGAAAAGGCTCCTGGTTCTGTCCGTACGGTTGCTTGGCTCCATAGTGATCAATCGATCTTAGGTTCCTGTACTGATGTTGGAGGAGTTAGGTGTGTAATCATCCCTTAGATTCTGTTTAACTTTATATTCACAGTAACCTTTTCATTCTGTTTGAAATTGCCTTGGTAGAACTGTGTTGAATTCTTTCATTTTTCCATGTCCATTTGACCTAGTTACCATCTTATTGACACCAGGTTGTGGGATGTGAGAACTGGTACTATTGTTCGAACGCTTGACACCAAGTCCTCTGTAACTAGCGCAGAGGTGAGTCAAGATGGCCGCTATATAACAACTGCTGATGGGTCAACGGTCAAGTTTTGGGATGCAAATCAGTATGTAGATATATCTAATCAACAAATAGAAGAAGAATGCTATTTCTCATTGTTATGATTATCAAAGATCTGCATTTTTCCTTTACCAGCTATGGACTAGTAAAGAGCTACGACATGCCCTGCATTGTGGAGTCTGCTTCATTGGAACCAAAATATGGTAATAAGTTCATTGCTGGCGGAGAAGACATGTGGATTCATGTCTTTGATTTTCACACGGGAGCAGAAGTTGGTGAGTTCTTTATTTCTTTCTTCATCAACACATTCTTTTTCACTTTTCAAATTGCCTGATTTCCACCCTTTCTCTAGGTTTTCATGTAAAATTTGTTTTGTTAGCTTGATGCATGAAGTTGAGAACTCTCATTATTAACTCTTAGATGGACGAAGGCATTTGGAATGCGCTATTGATTTTCCGAAATCGTCTTTAGGGATCTGTCGCTTTTTGTGTAGTAATTAATATCACTTACTAGAACAATATGGTATCAAGATGTCACCTGCCATAGAACATAGATTAAGGGCCTGGAAGTGAGATGATAAATATGTGCATTATCCGTTTGCAGAACTGATCAGCATCGGATATTCTTACAGCGGTATCCTTTACGGGCCCCGTAGCAGAAATTAGATATTCTGAACAAACTATTAATTCCAATTTTATGAGAAACTCGTTTAATCCCTCAATGACCATCGTATACCCATCGACATAAAACATTCTGTTGATTGTGTCTTGTTTTTACTTGTAAATGTGGTGATCATGTGCAGGATGCAACAAGGGGCACCATGGTCCAGTCCACTGTGTGCGTTTCTCTCCGGGTGGTGAATCTTATGCTTCAGGATCTGAAGACGGGACTATTAGAATATGGCAGATGGGTCCTCCGTTGGAACTAGAGACTGCAGCTCTAGATGTACCGGAGCACGAGGTTACTCACCAGTTTCAGAATGTGCGCATTGCTGGAGACGAGACGACGGAGGCAGGCGGAAAGGTGATACAAGCTAACTAGATTGTGTTGTCCGTGTGTAAGTTGTTTGTATGTCTCTTGGTTTAGTTGTTTACCTGATCGCAAGGTTGGTGTTTACTTGCTCAAAAATAAGCTTTTTTCGTTCTTTTTCACCACCCGTTCGTTCTTCTCTTTTAAGAAATAAAGAAATCGGGTCAAATATGGCACGAGACACGAGCCGGGAGTCATCAGTGATCCGACACGGTTTGTTAAAACTTGCATACAATTATTAGTTAAGATAACAGCTCCTACATTTTCAAATATTCATTTAAAATGTATTACAAGGAAAAGTAATCGACTTAAAAAAACAGTCTTATATAAAATATCATGTTGGTTGTAATAGAATTATTTACAAGAGTTATTTTTTCATATCAATCAAATTTCTTTATGATATCAAGTTAATTATTTAATTTAGCTGACTACTTTTAGCGTGTGATAATAGTGCCATGGTGTCCAAAAGAAAATTCAGAAATATGAAAAGTTCTATAAAATACTGGTATTCCTTTAAGCAACGGATGTTACGACTTACGAGCGCCACTTCATTGGAAGTGGTAACTCTTAATATTAATAGTAACACGAGACATCTTCATATCACTGAAGAAAATGTAGAAAAACATGAAACAAACTAAAGAAAAAGGTTAGCAAGGACACTTTCACTACGTCAAAAATACACCCCAAAATGGAGAGCTAAACTTGGGCTCTTCCACTTGGGATCTAATTTACAAGGCGAACCGAAAACATCAAATGCCATTAAATTGAACTCTAAATATAACCAGACACCCTGTTGAGTTGAGCGGAATACTAAGACAGCTTGCAGCTAAGCAGCTTGCGCATTTTACTTGGTGAATAGAGGCTGGAGAGTAGAAAAAAGGGACCAATTTAATTTTGTAGATCTGATCTCGATATAAGCTTGCTAATGAATGGTGATATAGCCGCGAGTAATGCCTTGGGGCATTCCTCGTGAGGAAGATGGCCACACCCGGATATAGCTACCAATCTCTGCAGCATATAAGGTTATGAATTAGTGGATAAAATAAAAAATAAACAGCATTTTCATGTCGGTACAATGCTTTAACAAGTAGATACTAAGACATGCACGGATTGGGTTAGAAAAGGTACGAATGCGAGTGTAAAGCAAAGAACTTACAGAATTTACAAGTTTAGAAGCCATAGCTTGCACAGATTTTAGAGGGACGAGGACATCTTCAGCCCCAGAAATAACTAGAATGGGCAATGATTCAACAGCATTAATCAGTGCTGCAGCATTCTGTGGTGACAACACAGTCTCGTAGGATAGCTTCCCTATTTCATGAAGCGCCTCATCCCAACCTTCCACGTATAATGGGGCCTAAGGTCACACAGGACGATACATAAACATTAGAGTTTTCAGAGGATTGATAACTAAAAGAAAATTAGAATCGCCACGAAAAGTATGAACAACTTTATTTTATTTTTACAATTAAAAAAGCTTCATAAACTATGCATTATGCAGAGATTAACATACATTATATGTGTTAAACGAAATAGATCATATCATGGCTGACAGAATCACCTCAAACATATCTAAAGCATTTGTTATATGTACCAAAACACTGTGTCAGTATCTAGGCACATGTTTTCGAAGATAATGTGTTATGGCAGATGTACTTGAGCAAGTTAAAAAATCCTAAATGTCCATGTATGGCATTGCACAAATCATACTGATGCAAGGAATATTTTAGATACCACCAAAAGTACCTTATAAAGGCTTAAGACTTCTGTTGTTAGCTTGGAAGTGTCATACCAAGCACGCCGATTAACCACCTGAGTTATTTCTGTTCGAAGCAGAGGTCTCACCATGTGTTTCTTTCCGAGTGAGGTACGTAACAATATCCTTGCAAAGGCAGGAACCAACTCTCTTGATAAGCTCGCATTCAGTAATATAACACCCTTTATTTCAAGCTGAAAAACAAGCCATGAGGAAAATTCTTTAGTGAGAAAAAACAGGGGGGCAAAAATTTTCCACGTCAAATTCATTATAATCCAGAAATAATGTGCTACTTCGATCATCAGCAAGAACAAACTAAGAACTGGTAGTATATTATGAGCATAGATCAGCTTCCTGATTTACTGATTGACGAGATCAATTTAATTGTTGTGCGAATCTCCAGGAGGTACCATCTGTAAAATTTCAAGCCACTGCATCTTGGTTTTCATGATCACGCAAAAAAATGACATTCAATATTTTACAGGAACTTTAAATTCGTCTTGATTCATTTACAAGATTGGATTGCAGAAGGTAGAGCGAGATGTAAATTTTCATTTGTACCCACTAATGCAGTTAAAAGATTTCATGTCAGAATCACAATTTGCAAGTGCAATGCAGACATCGAACTCAGTCAGAGCATTTAAAGATGTAACAAAATTCAACAAGCAACCAACTCACAGAATTCATATTTGCTGATGACTGAAGTCTTTGGGCAGCTTTCAGAGCGAGCAGTCCCCCATCATCATGTCCAACAAGGACAACTGAAGAAAAACCTATCCCTAAGCAAAATGAAAGAAGCAGGTCCACCTGACAAAACAAGCCGTAAATTCTACTGCTTCTGACTGAGGTCAAGTTAGACAGATTTGACTTCAGTGCAAACATATTCTACAATGATCTTCTTTGAAAACAAAATGATACGTTCAACGATAAGACACAGGTAAGTGAAATTTGATGCATTCATATTAACTTCCATAAAATAATGACCAAAGATGATGTGATTACCTGATTGTCAAGTTTGTAAGGATTAGGCAACTGGTTTTCCTCCCAATCTTTGTGCCTCGGTCTTGATGTCAAACCCCATCCTGGCCTGTCAAAAGCAGCAACAGCACAACCAACTTGATTGGCCAGGGCAGCCATTACCTTTCTCCAAGAGAAAACTCCGCCTCCAAACCCATGCACTAAAACAATTCCAAATTGTTCATTCACTTCTATATCTTGTCCCGTTGCAGGAGACCCCAGTTTGTTAACTTCATCATCCTCATACAGCTCATTTAAGCTCAAAATAGGCATGCCTTCAGATATTGGGGACGATGGAGAACTGGCAAGGAGGGGAGTATACAGAGGTGATGAGCTGTTATGGAACTGGTTACTGATGCTCCTGTGCAAATTAAACTGGGTTTTAAGTGGAAGGCTTAATGAGGAATGGTTAAAAAGAGTAGTGGAGGACAAGGAACGGGAAGGCGATCCTGGCATGCTTATCTTGTAGTGAACAGTTAGCCTTTGGCATGAAATAAATAAGCTCTCTACGTCAGCTAGTAAACTAACTGGAAGTTCCCCACCATCATGCACTGATATAGGTGTTTTTCTCTTCATTTCACCATCGCCTTTGAAGGTTTTCCCAGCAGATGGAGTGGGTGATCGCGGAACCTTTTGGTAACCAGGGAAAATCAATTTGCAAGAAAGAACCTGCTAATCATATAAGGTGATACAAGCTGATTAGTTGGTACAAAATATTTTAATATGCCAGCAGCAAGGAAAATGACTATTCAGCTAATGGAGACAACATATTTTGAAAATACACATACAGAAACCAAGAGTATATTAACTTGCATCAATTTGAGTTTATACTCATTACTTATTTATTCATAGTACGCTAGGTAATTCTTCCCAAATCTATGGTAAAACTACAGATACTGAAAATACACGATTGACACCTAGGATCCAAGCAAAGAGTGGCTTACTAGTTACTTCTTGAGACTTCACACAAGCCCATGGTGCAACCCTTCAATGAAGCGGGCACCTTAAAAGTAAAACCCTAATTTTGGAAAATAGTTACTATGTTGTGCCGATAAACTAATGTTTGCTCGTCTTATAGCTCTTCATAAGCCTGTAAGGGGCATGTTCCGCAATATATACGAATTTTCTTCAAATTTTTGGATTTAACCATATACTCCCTCAGGAGTCATACTTTAACAAAGAGCATGATCCATTTCACTTTACTCCTGTACTGACAAAAATCAACCTTACTTAACTTGCATTTCTTATGACAATGACTCTAAGAATGAAACATAATATAACTACAAGCTGTATATTAGATATTTCATGAACTTACAGCTTCCGGATCAGAACGGTGAAACATGTGTTTCCTTCTGGCTTTGCAACTTGTTCGGTACGCTACAACAATGTGTCCAAGAGCAAAGACAACAGACGAGAGAAACAAGACAGGCATTCCCCAAGACTTCTTAAGATGGAGCCTCTTTCTTGAAAGAGAAGTTGAAGTTTCAGATTCAAGTTGAGAATTGACACTGAATATACAAGTCTTGATGGAAAGAAGAAGTATTGAAACGAGGGAGCAGAGTGTTACAGTTCCTAAATAGGGCCCATGGGACAGTGCTGGACCATCGCACAATGTATATACACCTGCTCTCATTTGACAAATAAAAACTAAGTAAATTTAGCAATGCAAATAATGCCTTAACAGTTAACAAGTGACAAAATTCTGATTAGACAGCTGTTTGGCTGCACAAAACATACCCCACACAACGGAGAACAAATGCAAAAAACAAAAACAAAAAAAAAACAAAAAAAGGCAATTGTTGAAATAGTGATATCTCAAATGACAGTTATTGCATACAACTTTACCCGTGGGTAGGAAAAAACACAACCAGGAACCTAAAATGAGGTTATTTGCATATCATACAGAATCTGAAATTGCACAAGTCCGCTTTTTGAGAGCAAAATTACACACCCAAATGAAACAAGAGATAACTGAAAAATTTTGAATGTCATCCAGTTACATTAGCCATGTCCGTTTCTTTCAGAAGTGCACTAAAAAGATAACACTAAAAAGCTACACTTTAGCATTTATTCAGTGTAGCATTCACGCATTCACTCACTCGAACTGAATAATTCATCAATTATCAAAGGAACAGCAGCAAACGGAAAAAGACAAACATACATGTGATGATTATAGATCTGATGATAGAGACAAGAGGAATATCGATGAGCGAGCTCTTGAAAGAATATCTCTGCAAATGCTCCTGAAAATTATAGAATCTAACGCAAGTAAAGCTAGAAATTAGCAAGCATGGCAAAACTGCATCGCTGATCGCCACCACCACCGGCAACAATACTACCACAAGCGAGGCCACCATCGCCACCACGAAATACACCGTCCGTACACCTCGCAGAACCTTCTCCCACCACCAACCGCCTTTCACCACCATTTTTTTGTTCCAAAACACAACTCAGAACCAATCTAAAAACTTCAAACCGATATCAGGATTTCCAGATACACCCACAAAGTATGAGATCGGTACGAAATCAAAACGCTTACAGCAATAAGAAAAAACACGATCCAGAGGGAACGGCTTCGCACCACCCATATGCCGGCCCCAAACCGACTGCCGGCAATCCTCCGGCACCACCACAGACACACCTTCTCAACAATTCCAAAAAATTCATCTAAAACTACCAGCAATCCTTTGCAGTTCTCTATTCTCCAATGAATCCCTGCTTATTAGCTGCGATTCTCTTCCTTCTTCCTTAGATTTTTTACCGGAGAGAGAGAGAGAGAGAGAGAGAGAGAGAGAGAGAGAGAGAGAGAGATAATCAGTGTGTGCTGTGGGTGTTCAAATTTGGGGATTATTCATCTTCTTGGTAATCCCAGTTGTTTTCATCGAATCTGAACTGGCGTTTGGAGGAAAAATGTAATTCCAATTTCACCCTCCAAATTATTATTTTCACGGTTTATCAAAATTATTTTACCCCTTTTTAAAAACTATAATAAAAATATAAAAATATGATTACAAATAAATAACACAATAAAAAGTATTAAAAAAGTTGAAGTAATATTTTAAATCAATTAGAGCAAAAATTTGAATTAAAATATAATTAAAAATCGAATTTGCACCACCCACTACTAGTTATGTTTTTCTAATATGCCCAGAAGCATTCTATTGTTTTGAAAATAATATATAGAGAAAATATAATATTGAAATGTATTGAACTAAAATGACGTAAATTATATTACTAATATAGTAGTGGGACAGGAAATAAATAGTCCCAAATTAATGGTGCAATAAAGCACAATTAATTAATGGCGGTTAATTACTTAATTGTTTAAGGAGAGTACTTAATCACATAATTAATTTGGCGACACTGATTCCCCTCGGCTGACCTATTGCGTACCTGTCAGCTTTAGTTTTGGACTCTTTTGTCCCTCTTTCCCTTTTGAGCATCCCGATAATTTGTTATCAACGGCTCCCTTATTCTTTAAATCATGTTTAATTAAATGTACTGAAAATAACTTATAAATTAAACTTTATATTGTATTTCACTAAATTTATTAAATTAGTCTATAAGAACTTATTTTGAAAGTGTATTATTTAAGATGTTTGGATAACTTATTGAGTTAAGCGTGTAGGGATAAGAGCAGCAGTACTAGGATGAGTGATCTTCTGGGAAGTTCTCGTACGTCAAGTTGCTGACATTACGCCATTTGATCTGGTTGGTCATGTGGCTAAAAAATGTGATGCCAGATCTTAAGGCTAATACTATCTCAGTTTGGGATAGGACCGACGGTAGGGTAAGGGTAAGATCGAAGTGTAAGGGAATTAAGACAGCACCAGCAGTTAGACACACCTCCCCTGACTCATGGGCCTAACAGCCTAACCCTAAAAGTACATAACAGGTGCACTCTGCGCTGCCACATTAGTAGAAAATAAAATTGCACCTTGACTAACAGTTATAGCTTTTGGTCTAGTGAGAAGCGCTTGATCCTAACAATTGGTATCAGAGCGAGGTCAGGGGTTCGAGTCTCCCAAGAAGCATTTTCTATACTTCTTGGGGGGATTGTTGAGTTAAGCGTGTATGGGTGAGAACAGTACTAGGATGGGTGACCTACTGGGAAGTTATCGTACGTCAAGCTGCTGACGTTGCGCCGCTTGATTTGGCTGGCCATGTGGGCTGTAAAAGTGTGATGCTAGATCTTAACGGGTAATACTATCTCTACTGGGGATAGGACTGGCGGTAGAGTAAGGGATAAGACTGATATCTAAGAAATTGAGACAGCACCAACAGTTAGACACGCACCTCCCCTGACTCATGGGTCTAACAGTCCAACCCTAACGCACATAATAGGTGCACTCTGCGCTGTCACATTATAAAGAAATAAAGTTGCATATTGGCTAACAGCTATAACTCTTAGCCTAGTGATAAGCGCTTGATCCTAACATATATTAATGTATTTGATATTATAAGATTTTGTAATCATCGAAAATATCAAATAATATAAATTAATAATTTAGTTTAAGAAAAATTGTAAAAACAAATATTAATATTGTTTTATATTTTTTAAAAAAATTTGGTTAGTTTTTATCATAATATATAGAGAACATGTTGGAGATTTAAGAATATGTAAAGACATTTTGGAGAGGTAAATGTTAAAATAAAATCGTGGGTTTAAAAGTGGGAATGACCTTACTTTTTATAAAATGGTTTATAACAGCTATCTTATTTTAACAGAGTACAGGTTGTATGTAAATTTTTGTACCAAACAAATCTGAATAGTTAATGAACTGATTTGGAAAGTTTTTAAACTCGGCCAAACACACTCTTACACGAATCATGTTACTCTCGTTAGATGAGCAAAGTTAATACAATAGGCATTAGCCATTACGTTAACCACTTAAAATCTATCAAATCATATTTATGTGACATTAGGTGTCCGAGAAATTGTTATTAGGGAAGAACTGAATAGAAAATTACTTCAATGGCTTAACCATTTCATCAATTTTGACATTGAGTCCTTTGTGACTTACTTTATAAATCATGGAAACTTGGGTTTTGTTTATTTTATTTTATTTTATTTTTTTGTCATCTCGCCTGCATATAAGTTTTTAAAAAGTTTATATCACTGCTGAATAGTACATCAATTTCGAGATTTATATCCAAATATCATTTCGTGATGTTCTTAAACATACTACTAATTTTCCTACATTTCGAAAAGTGGAGAAAAGATAAGCTAAACATCACCACCCTTTTATCGGAGACTTTGTCAATTGATTGCACAACTTTTAATTTTTATGCAACTCAAGGTCAAGTGTCAAGTATCAAAATTTTTATGTTCGTTTATGTTTGGATCAAACGCTTATTACTAGACCAAAACATATAGCTGTTATCAAATGTGTAACTTTATTTCGTTATAATGTGACAACACATAGTACACATATTATGTGTGTTATGGTCGGTTTGTTAGGCCCATGAGCTTGAGGAGGACGTGTGTCTACTGCTGTTGCTGTCTCATTTCCCATATAGATCAGTCTTACGCTTTACCTTACCATTTTTCTTATCCCCAACAGAGATAGTATTATCTGTTAAGATCTAGCATCACTTTTACAGCTCACATGTCCAACCAGATCAAACGGTGAACGTAAACATCTTGACGTACGAGAGCGTCCCAAGAGATCACTCATCCCAATACTTATCTCACTCATGCACGCTTAAGTCAACAGTTTATGTGAATAAACCTATATGTATAAACAATTTTTTCTGAATTACATGATTAATTATTTGGTCGTGCATCCTGCCATTTCTGCTGGGCTAGTTTTCATATTATCGGCTTAATTTCACATTCATTGATGAAATTTTACCGTAATCTCAAAATCATCCAACCATACACGTTATTTTATCGTATTAGACACCAATTCTAACTGCATGACAAAATACTATACATCATATGTTATATGTTTAATCTTGTTATGTGTGATAAACATGTTATCGAATATTTTAGCCGGAAGTCAGGATAACTTTAGGAAATATTATCATGTTGTTGGACAATCTAGATAGATTAGTACTTATATTTAATACATTGCAATGGAATATTACCGACCATTAACCTCGAGAAGATAAAATCAAATGTGACGAGGCAATTAGTCAATATTAACATTTGACCATTAGCTATAAATTCTACACAAAATTCATGAAAAAAGAGAAGAGATTAAATTGTGATTTTAACGCGAGCACGTATCCTTTTAACAAAGAAAGTTGTTAGATGCTCGTATTTTACCATCTGACAAAATCAAATGACAAGATTAAAATCTAATGTGTTATCTTAAAGAAGAGGAGATACTATTGGAGTAGCAACGGATCCAGATCATGCTTTCCGGGATGCGGCGGAAGTTTTAAAAAATTTGGTGTCCGGGAACGCTCATACGCGAATAAACTAAACATACATAGGGTGTTTAGAAATATTTACCTTTGGTGACTTTTCGTCCGGTTTCAACTATTCCGGTTTTACGCGGCAATAACACTTCAATGGTTGAATCTCCGATTGTTCGCCTAATCCGGTCCACGACGGGTTTCCAAATTCCTTCGCTGCCTTGCACTAGAAAGCACAGCGAATTGTCTCGAACAGAATCTCCTCGCCAAGACGACCGGAACGGGGTCCGGCGACACGCGACATCGGCGGCTAGCGATGGTGGCGGGAGGAGGTGGATGGGAGGGGAGATGAGAGTTATGATTCAATAATCAAGTGGGTTTTATTTCTCTCTCCTGAAAGTATCTCCTCATTGCATAAAGGGATATAGTTTGAGTTGAACAAAACAGAGAACATTCGGTTAAACTCAAACAGTAACATTCGGTTCAACTCAAACCGTGAACATTCGATTCAACTCAAACCGTGAACATTCGGTTCAAGTCAAACAAGGAACATTCGTCTCGACTCCCTTGATTATGGTCTCATCATAATCCCGATCGATGATCAGATATCACCGATGTGATCATTTTATAAAACTGATTATTATGATGCAAAATCAAATTTTCGGACCACTAAATCTATTTATGACAGGTTTACTCCCATTAGCTAAATATGAAAAGTCTTACTCCCCTAGCTAATTTTGGGAGTCATACTCCCAACCTCCCTCCTACTATACTCTACACTTTGAGTTCCATATCCGTATGAGAACTGGAAAACCAGGACTTGTGTGATCCTCAATGGTTCAGGGATACAGCTAGCCGTGGGCTCACAACTCCTTGTGACTCCGAAAATACATTCGGACTTGTCCATCGGATCATGGTAAATCGTCTAGCAACATCGTCCCATGATCTCCTATGTATCACTAATAGTGCCTGCAAGAATCGATTGATCATGGTTAGCATATAATACGATCATTTCACCTCAAATATCTCGATCGAATCAACGATCATTGGTAAATCGAGAGTTGTTAGAGATTCGATAGCCATGCATACATCTTGGAGATCAAATAGTGACTCGCATGTGCTACTAGGTAAACCCATTTACCTAAAGCACATCTAGTACTCTGGCCAGAGATTTAATACACTATTATATCCTCAGTTAGCATAGAATATCAACGCACAAGGACGAGCGATGGTGCGTCCTCGACAACGAAGCGACTCTTACATGCATGAGGACCTCACCGAATCCCGCCACCTGATGACCCCAACGGAGTCGATAAACGGGTCAAAGTGAGACAACTATCATGTAGAGTCTCAATGAAGTTTCGAGTAATAAGGACTAATCTGTACAACCAAGACCTCAGACTTAATTCACTCGACAAATGATAACCACTTGAAAAGTCCGAACAAGGGTAGTTCTATAGGTCATCAGGTCACTATCCATCTGCATGCTCAGAACATCTCTATGTTCCCTACCAATGAAACGTGGTACTGCATCGCAGATGCTAGTCTCAAGCTCGGGCGGCCCTCATCCTCTTCTGGAAGATCCAATCGACTAGGAACTAGTTTAGAACACACAGTGACTATTAGATGTATTTCATGATAAACATCAAATCTACTATCATATCTAACATCATTATAGTGCATTCAAGGTCTTTATCCGACAATTTGTAATCGTAATAATGAAGATAAAGAATGCTATAAAAGAATGCGAATTTCATAAATAAAGATCGTTTTATATAGTGTCAACAAAAGATTCTCACATACCAGAAGTTGGTTAATTGGGCACCTATTCTAACAGAAATCACAGATAAATTAAGAAATATAAGGTTTAACCCAAGTGTTTAACAAATCATCACGATCTAATAATACTAAAAATATTGAACACTTGATTTCATGTAATTTATCATCTATATCAATATCAACATTTTTAATGTATTTGGTCCGAGAATATATTAAATAAATACATATTTTATTTCATTTGACATTTGGATTGAATTTTATTAACAATCAGAGTCATTATAATTTTGAATGTATATATTGATTCATCATATCACTCTATTTTTCATATGAATTTACCATATATGTGTTATCCATCATTTTTCATCACAATGACTTTTACGAAATATAATCAAAGTTACTGTCTGCATGTTTAACAGCCCTATATATATATAAATGAAAAATGAGTATTAACACCTCGGTCCCATATTTCGAAACCTACTCATGGACATATCCTAAACATAATTTTATTTGGGCCCTACTCATTCTTTGTGCCTTCGTCATCCCTTATGCTGCCATGTGTCGATCCGTTTACAGCCTTGTTTAGGCTGGATTTAACGGCCACATTTTTTAAAGTACTATTGTCTCTATGTTTTTCTAAAAAAAAATAACCAGTTTAACCTGCTTGCCTTGATTAGATGGAATTAAAATCGTACCACATATTTACTTTATATTTAATTATTTATTATTTATCACATACAGTTTTTTTTTATATAATATTACATTATATAAACATGCGATCAATCTCTGATGATACATATCATCCTGAAGTCTTAAAAATATTTTTGGAACTTCCAGAGTTTAAATGACAAACCTTCTTGGCATTGAAAATTAGATTTGTATAGGGTTGTAGTGGTATAATATTTGTAGCCTGGTGATGAATGAGGAAAAGCAATTTATTTTATTTAAACAAGTGTGAGAACTCTTCAATTGAAGTTTCAACAGAAATGATGTTCTCGTCAAAAAGCTCAAAGAGTTTGCATTCTTCATGAAAATGCCAAGGAACTCTAATTTCAGTCACAATTATCAAGATAACAGCTCGATACATCGTTCCACTTTATATATTATATACTAGAAATGAGTAACATTTCATTTGCATATATTATGTATGATAGATGATTAAGAAGTTATGATTAAATGTTTATGAAAATTGAGTTTGCAAACAGATCTTGATTTTGTTTTGCTTTGAATATCTGAGTTTGAGTTGCTATATTGATACTAGTACACATGACTCGTTGTCTTATATGTTGGACATTGTTTTGTGCAGTGCATAAAATTATTCTCTTTTGAAATTTCAAACTGGAATTATGTGCTACAAAATTCAAAAATTTTCAACTCATATTATGAAGATAGTGAGGGTAATGATTCTTGAATTACCGTCATATCTTCTATCGAGCTGACACAAATAATTCGACAAGGAATCTGTGTTTACGTCATTTTCTTTACTTTTTTATGTATTATTGGTGTTTGTAAAATAAGTTAGAAAAAATCATTGAGACTTTTTATGAGCAAACCGATTTGGGATCACAATGATATTTTTCAATTACTTGATCTACTTAAACTAATATAGTAACATGAGATAAAAGTAGAAATACATGGAAGAAATTATGTTAAATCAATTATCATTTGTCTCATAATCCTTGTGAATGAATTAAAATAATTAGCATGTGATATTTATTTTCTCTTAGCTTTGTATAATAAGGACGGAAATTCATTTCATGCATCCATTTGCAAAAATATCAAATGTGTCAACCTCTCATCTAATAAAATTTTCTTATTAAAAAATGCACGAGGAGATCCCCCTGTGATCTTTTAGGGGGAATTTTAGTTGCAAATATTAAGAGAGGGACAAATTTTTTCTTTTCATCACGCTGTTATTATCATTTTGTTTCTTAAAATTTGTTATTGTCACAAAAAGGGGAAAAATATGTTATTATGTTTATTTATTTTATCAAGTTTTGTAGTCATAAAAAAGGGTTTAGGGATTGTTGGATCTGGTAATAAATAAATCTTGATTTTGATTATACAAAACTTGTTATATGTTGTGTTTAATCAAGTGTGTAGAACAGATATCAACTGGGAGCAAATATACTGGGAGCATGTCATATCAGATCACAACTCATATCAGATGACATCAGCTCAGATCAGATCACAATAGCTTAGATCAGATCACAGTAGCACAAATCAGCCCGATAAAACCAACTCAACCAAACTAGATCATGCACAAGTACCAAAATTATCAGAGTTGATCCAAAGTGTCCAGAAGCATTTTCGACGACTATTCCATCGTGCCTAATGTTCATATCAGTTCTGAAATCTATAAATACAATGCGTAGGAGACTATCAAGTGGGACAATTGAAGAAAGAAGAGAAGAAAAATATAAAAGAGGGGAGAACAAAAAGAAGAAATCCTACATGAAGACATTAGATTATTGAAAGCACTTCCCAGTGTATGAGGATACATTTTGTTGGATATATGAAATATATTAGATCTTAAATTTGATGAACACAAAACTTGTTCCTTTATTTCTAATAGTTTACTGAGTGCATAACAACTGAAGAACTGTACAGTATAAATGGAGAACCGAGCTCAGTTGAGCAGATCAGTTAAGATTTGAGAAGAGCAGATCAGTTCAGAATAAGATCAATTCAGATAGCAAAATAGTTCAGAACAACAGAATCATCTCAGAGCAGAATCTGTTCAGATCAGTTGAAGCACAGAGCAGATCAGTTAAGTTAAATAGAATAGATCAGATGAGATTAGTTCAGAACAGAGCAGCGTAGTGCAGACTAGATGAGAGCAAAGTAGAATAGAATAGAGATAAGCGGACAGATCAGATGAGAATAGAAATTAGTTTAGATCAGAATAGAAACAGACAGTTCGGAACAGAACGGATCAGTCCAAGTGAGCATAATAGACAGAGATGAGCAGATTAGAACAAAAAAGAAAAAAACAGTTCAGTAGTCAGTGAACGAGCGCAGTGTAGCTTTGTGTGCAGAACAGATTGGACCTTCGCAACATATCATGTCGTATAAGAAGAGAAGAGTTTAGTTGAAACGAACAGATCAGAGTGGGGCTATATTAGATCGGCACATCCTATCAGCTCATATGGACAAAGCAATTTGAACAAGCATTACTCGAAGATTGAATTGAAGTGATTCAAACTGATTTGCTCCGATACGTCTATTATCAGTTCAGATGAAGCACAAAGATCATGGATAGCCTCACATACTACTGTACGAAGAAAGGACAACAAGCACACAATGTCAGAAACTTTACATAAGCTTTTCAATGGTTAAGAGCTTGTGTACTACGCTAATGTCAAATTGAAGGTTATATATACGTCTGAACTGATGAAAAAAAGAAGGTCTAGGTCATTGGTGAGTGACTCTCGAGAGACCAACAAGTTGCGTGTGTGCACAGAGTGCAGGTTCGAATCAGAACATAATATCAAGTTGTGCACCACTAGCAGATGGTCGTGCTGAACTTGAATATCATGAAGAAGACAATAGTGCGTGAGGTGATATGTAAGAGCATGAGCTGAAACAGATTAATCCTCACACGTACACACACCTTCACTCACAAATATGAGAGTGTGAGCAAAACAGATTAGAGCGAATGCAATTCAATCAAATTAGTTTTGTATTGGCACGAAGACGTTAAACTTAGAGTATGTAGTCTTCCTTACCGAGACGTTAAACAAGTGAACAGAGTTGAGAAAAGAGTGGAGTCCAAGAGTTCAGCTTGGGTAATGTGGTAAGTCCCATCTGAGTGGGTTTGTACATCTTTGTATAAATCAAAGTCTTTTAGTAAAAGCCTTAAGTATGAAAGAAGGGGAGACGTAGAAGCGATGGTTTTGAACTTCCGTAAACAAACCTTAAGTTTGAAAGAAGGGGACGTAGAAGCAATGGTTTTGAACTTCCGTAAACAAACATTTGCGTACTGAATAATTTCTTTACTGCTTATCTAAACTGCATACATATTTTTTAATCAAGTTTCAATTTTCAGGGATTACTTCGAGTTACTTTCGTATGGTTTTATCAGACCAGACCAGATATACTATCGATGCTCAAAACCTTTCAAGAACCGGAGTTATTGCAACTCCTTGATGAGAATTGTTATTTTATTCTCGATCAGATCACGCACGACCGTGTCAATATTTTCATAACTGAACCAGTCTAGCTATTAAAAATGGTCCAACCAATTCAATCGGATCAACCAAACGATCGAATCGAAATATAGTTTATTTGTAAAATATATATAATATGATGAATAATATGTTTGAAATTTTTAAAAATCTAAAAATTATATATAAATAGATAAAATTTATTTATTTTTTCAAATTCTTAGTAACTATATATATATAACCAAATATTAGTTTTATATTTAAAATAATGAGAAAATAATTGTTTTCAAAATAAATAAAAAATATTGAAAACCGGTTCGACCAGTTCTTGGTCGGTTCAATCGGTTCATGATCGATTCAGTCAAAAAGTTTTTTACGTGGTTCAGATTGGACCAACGATCGATTCTTGGTCGAACCGATCGTTCCGATTCCAAAAACTGTGGGCCCTGTGCTGCTGAAATGATCTTAAGTGTCGCGTCACGATCTGACCTTTTCTAACACATTTGAGAGTATCTACTGTAACATACTGAATTCTCACACACATTCACTCACACAAATATGTACAAGAGTTGAATTTGAATATCTACTTGAGTGAGAGTCTTTCACAACGACGTAAAATATTGTGCTTGTAGTGGTGTTCTAGGAGTTTCAATTTAGGCATAATGGGTAAGTCCTAAATTGAAATGATTTTGTACAAAATAGTGTATCATTCAAAGTCTTTTAGTGAATAATCATTTCAATGAAAGACGGGGAGATGTATAAGGTATTGCCTTGTTTTCAAACTTTTCATAAACAAATTTTATATTTACCTTATTGTATCCATTCATGATTTTCATATACATGATTGAAGCATTTTAGGTGTTTGACAAAATATTTCAACCAAACTGGTTTTGCAACATCACTTGTATTTTTCGAATGCTTTACACATTGCATAAATTGGTTTTGGAGGATTATGTCGAGCATTTTCCGCTTTGTATGAAAAACCAAACGCGATATAATCTCTTGGTGCTTAAGTTTTCAAGAATCGGAGTAATTACAACTCCATGACGTAAAAGTTTTTATAATAGGTTAATCATTCATATCTAACTTATTATTCGATCATATCACATATTCTTTCGTGCATTACACGGATGCGATACTAGTATAAAAGAAAAATAGACCAAGCAGTTGCATAGACTGCCTTTGTTTGAGTCTTCTGTGAGATAATGGAGAAATCATATGAATAAACCGAAGGCAATAAATATATGATGTTGGTATATTGGGTGATATTCAAATTTCGGAAAGATATTATTTAAAATAATATCCTCTTAAATAAAAAAAGGGAAAAAGATTCAAACCAAAAGGTTATGACAATAACATGATCTTTAGCTAAACTGATTTAGGCGTAAAAAGTTTTATAATAGGTTAATCAATCCTCTCTAACTTATTATTCGTTCCTATCACATATTATTTCGGGCATTACATGGATGCGATACTAGTATAAAAGAAAAATAGGCTAAGCATTGCAGAGACCGCCTTTATCTGAGTCTTCTCTGAGATGATGAAAGAAAGCATATTGATACCACTATTAATTTTCATCTTGGGACCCGAGAAAAGAGCTCCTCTTAAAAACAAAAACGCCACTGGTGATCTTCCATCTTGGCCTCAGCTCTTCCAGGAAGACCTCGGGTAGGAAGACCTCTGGCAGGAAGACCTCAGCTCTTTCAGGAAGACCTCAACTCTTCCAGGAAGACCTCGGGCAGGAAGACCTCTGGCAGGAAGACCTCAGCTCTTCCAGAAAGACCTCTGGCAGGTAGACCTCAGCTCTTCCAGGAAGACCTCTTGCAGGAAGACCTCTTCACCCGAGGTGACATTACCTCTTGCAGGAAGACTCTTGCAGGAGACCTCTTCACCCAAGGTGACATCACCTCTTGCGGGAAGACTTCTTGACCCGAGATGACCATACCGCTAAGCTCGAGGAGTCACCCGAGGACTTGTACTCAGATCGGGTGTGTCTCCCAAAGACAGTGTCATATCTACCAGAATCCAACCCGGATACGTCTTTCCTTATTTAAAGAATCCAGGGATGATACGTCTTTCCTTATTTGGACGACAAGATCGCCGAGGATCACGAAAGATCTTACCGAGGATAGTGGAGAATATCTCGCCCGAGATACCCTCTGTAGGCGAATATTCGCCAGGATATGCCCATCTCAACCGTTTAGCCCCTCTATAAATACCAGGTATGCTCCCTCATTCTGGACGGACATTCCTCTCCCATTCACTCGCCCCGAGCACATACTCTCTTTTGCTCTCGCATCCTAACTGACTTAAGCATAGGAGGAGCTTCACCGGACACACTTCCGGCGCCCTCTGACTTGTGATTTGTGGCTGCAGGCATCCTGAGAAACTACCTTCCAGAGCTCCAGACCTCCAGACCTCCCGAGACCAATCTCCAGAGATCCAGACCTCCAGAGCTCCAGATCTCCCTCAGCTCATCCCCCGAGGCCAGAGCTCCAGACCTCCAGATCTCCAGATCTTCCGACCTCCCGACCTTACGTCCCGATGTGGTATCAGCTCTCCGGCTGGACAAAATTCGATTACATCACATATGAATAAACCGAAGGCAATAAATATATAATGTAGATATGCTGAGCTAATATTCAAATTTCGGAAATAGAAAAATAACATCCTCTTAAATAAAAGAAAAAAGAAATCCAGACCAAAAGTTTATGACAATAATAGGGTGCTTAGCTTGTTTAGGCTTAAAAGTTTTTATAATGGGTTAAATCACTTCCCTCTAACTTATATTCGAGCCTATCTGTAGGACCGAATGCTTGTCGTTTATCAAAAGCTATAGCTGATGGTAACGATACAACTCCAATCTTTTAAACCGTATAGCAATTCAAGCGTTACGATTCTATCGTCCTACCTAGTAGGGGTATTATTACACTTCAACAATCATTTTTCAATAATTTCACTCATTGCAATCAATGCGAATCGAACTCGTGACCTTGACTCTGATACCAATTGTAGGACCTAGCGCTTGCTGTGAGACCTGTGTTTTCGCAATCAGGTGTTGTTTGGGTTGAAACCAGCTGGTAGTAGATGTGTGTGTGGAAGTCATCGAATTTGCCTAAGTGTTGGAATCAGCAGTTGGAAAGATATCAGCAGTAGTAGTAGGAATCAGCCGTTGAGTGATCGCGTCAGCTGTTGTTATTTCAGTCGTTGCGTTTTGGTAGGAAGCAGCAGCAATTCTGACGTGGATTTCCAACGTTGGTGTATTAGCTCGTATCCAGCTGTTGCGAGAGACCAGCTGTTGCGAGTGATCAGCTGTTGGTATGTTAGTTGCGATGATCAGCAGAGAGCGCTAAGGGACTGAAGCGACGACTTTTTGTGAACAGGAACCAGCTGTTGGTTATGATAGACATCAGCTGTTGAGAGATTTGGTTTGTTGATCAGCTGCTGGTTTGTTGATCAGCTGTTGGTAGCGAGGTGACATGTTCGATGTTTAGCGATAGGCGACGTCGTTTGGATAAGTTGGTGCGACGTCGTTTTGTTTAGTTATTCGCTGTTTAGCGATAGGCAAAAGCTGATGCGAGATTTCAGCTGCTGGTTGGGAATATTAGTTGCGACTGTTTTGTTGATGAAATCTGTTCCTGCTTCTGTCAGCTGTTGAGTAATGTATTTATTAGAAGACTTGGTCTTTGATTTGGCATGAGATCCCATACTTAGAATATTTTCCCCGATTATCATTCTCTGTCGCGAACCCTAAGCACTCTTTACCGTAGCTTTTCTCCGTCGATTCCCGTAATTTCCCATCTCTGTTTTGAGCAAGACCGGTGGTGCTGCACTCCTTGAGAGTTGCTCTTTCGATTGATACCACTTTTGGAAGCTGTGGTAGGCTGGAAGTAGGATCGTGAAGTTGCTATCTTTGGCAGTGTGTTCGTGTGTGCAGGTAGAACTTCGAATTGTTGTTAAGATCTTACCTCGAGCGTTTGTTTAAGCTTCCTGTTGAGTTAGATATGTAGGATAATTGCTGGTTTGAGTTGTAGCTCCCAGCCGCGTGAGTTCTGTGTTTAGCGTCTCTTGAGAATTATGCTTTGTTGCTAGCAGGTTTTCAGATTTGAGTTCTCGGGACCCTGTTGGTAGTAATTGTTGCACAAAATATCGAGGTACGGATTTGGAGCTTGTAATTCAGCGTGGTTATGGCTTGGATAAATTGTGAGGTTGCTGTTGTGTGAATTGCAGTGTATGATTGATGTTGCATATGTTTTATGCTATCTGTTTTGTTAGCTGTTGCATACACGCATATTTCATTCAGCTGTTGCAGCCATGCCTTGTTGTTGTTGCTCTGTTTCTTACCAGGATGGAGGGCGAGCGACAATACCGCACTCTCATCTCCACGCTGGGATTTGTTTGCCCTCATCCGCCGAGTGATTAACTACCACAGTTCATGAGTTGGGCAACGACAGATTGAGCTGTTTGATGCATCTGGTATTCGGATGTGGTGTAAAGACGAGCGGGTAATTCCTGTATGCTTGTACACACACCAGTGGCCACCATTCGTTGCAGATTCAGTTGAGCTGTGCTTGAGTTCCTTAGCTCCCTTCTTCGGTTTTAGCCTTCGACTGTTGTCCCGTTCTTCATGCATAGCATCTGCATTTTATCTTTGCTGTTCATTGCTGATTTATAGTTGCTCTCCGTACTGGGGTTTGACCACATGTCCCTCTGGGGCTTGGTTGTTTGTTGCCTGTGTTTGTTTTCAGGTATTCCAGGTTTTACATCTGGTCGTGGTTTTAACCCAGCTGGTGGTGTCCCAGGAGGTGGTTAGAGTGTCCCAGTTATGTATAGTATTTATATGCACTGGTATCACTGCGGGTGGGATGTCCTGGGTGATGCTTAGACCTATATAGTTAGCAGTCTATCAGTACTTGTATTGTTTGTATTAAGTTGTGGTTGTTGTCAGGTACTTGATGCATGTTTTATGTTGTACTGTATTTCTGTGGCTGGTAGCCCTTTGTTGGTTTAAACTGGGATATATTTTGAGTATTTGCACTATTTTAAATTATGTTATCTTTCAGTCAGGCCAAAAGCAAAAATTTTAACCACTTTTTAGTTGCTTTCGCTAGTGTTTGCGTGGTTTATCTCTGATGTGAGCACGAGGCCTGACACTTGCCGCTTTAGCAAAAGTTATAGCTGGTGGTAACGGTGCAACCTCAATCTTTTAAACCATATAGCAACTCAAGCGCCACTGTTCGACTGCTCTAATTAACGGGGGTAATTATTACACTTCAACACTATCACATATTATTTCATGCATTACACGAATGCGACACTAGTATAAAAGAAAAACAGACCGGACTGTTGCATAGATCGCCTTTATTTGAGTCTTTGTTATATAATGAAGAAAGCAAGCATATGAATAAACTGAAGTCAATAAATATATAATGTTGGTATATTGAGGTAGTAGTCAAATTTCGGAAAGAGATTATTTAAAATAAATAAAAGAAAAAAAGAAAAAACAATTCAAACTGAAAGGTTATGACAATAAGAGAGTGTGTAGCTAAACTTATTTAAAACATCTTATAAACTCTTCGAATTTATAAGTTGTTTTAAGAGATGATATGTTGATAGGTTTTATTTTAAAATAAGTTTAAGTTTTTGAGTAAAGTTATTTTGAAATTTAAAAATATTAATTTATTTGCTATTATATTGTCAAAATTACCGAAAGGCATAATTAATCAGAAAATTGATATTATTTGAAAAAAACTTTAAAAATAAGTATTTATTTGTTAGAATAATAATTTATCAAAATATATGGAGGGGTATAATAGAGATTTAAGAAAATATAAGCATGTTTTGGAGAAGTAAAAAATAATCTAAAATCAATTTCAAACTAGAAGAGTGACCTAACTTTTTAAAAAAACACCTTGTACGCTATCAAACAGCGTATCCAAAACAATCTCTACTCTAAGTGTCTTTTCCAACAGAACTGTTTATATTCTACTCTCATTCTCCGTTTAATAAAAGATAATGCAAAACATACCACGTGTGTGCTCATAATATAGATGAATTTGATATTAACATAAATTTAAATCAATACAAATTTTTTTGTGCAGAATATAACTTTGGAATATATTTTCATTAATATAAATATTTAATGTTTTATTACATTTTGTCTTGTAATATAAGCAAGGAACTTTGATGGAAATTTGTAGTATATATTATCAGATACCAAAAGTAAAAATCCATCTCTCTCTCACAGTCTCAAAATGAACCATCAGTCCAAATTCTTGTTCCCCTTCAGTATCACTGGGAGCAGGGGAGGGCCGGCATTTGGAACAAGAGGGTCAAACATGAAACATAAATTTCTTGGAATTAAATTGAAAATATATCTTTGCGAGTGCTGGGTAATAATGTACTTGTCTCCTCCTTAGGTCCTCTTGAAAGGGATAATAGAGAAATTAATAAGTAATAAAACGAAAAATATATACATAGTAACAATTGTATGTATAAGTTTTTTTTAATTGAGAGTATTGATTTGGTATTATGCATGACAGTAATAATCGAAGAAAAGACTATATTATTAAGAAAAAGTAAAAATAATTGATTAAAACTGAAATGTGATAACAGAAATCAGCAAACTTGAAATTTAGACTTTTAAAATTTAACACACATTTCCTAGAAACTTCTTGGAAATATTATTCTAATCTTTGAATTTTAACCAACGTTTATATTAGGTGCGAAAGGGTCCCATGAATTACAAACTTTCATATCCTTTTTGGTGTACAATCAAATCTAGTGAAGCTTAAAAAAATCGCTGTATTACAAATTTAAAGTCCAAACAATTTAAACCCCTCCCCACCATATCGACCCAAAAAAATAAATAATAATAATAACACCAAGAATATGAACGAATATATTATCCAAGATACAATGTTGTTCACAAATCGATTTGTTGCTAACATACTATGCCGAACGTGGTAATGCAAAAGTTATACACGAGCATTGTATTATCTTGGAATTGATTATCCATCATTCCATCCATTTAGATATCCAATATTAAATGATTTCCCCCCCTTTTTATGTATTCTTTTGTAAAGTTTGAAATTTATATATTATAGAGAAAATATTGCAGCTGTGACGCCAATTAAATTTTTCATAACTATATAAAAGGCTTCTGATATTTCATAAATCAAATAAATATATAGTTAACTATATTCTATATATAACTCGTAATGATATGATTAAAAGTTTTTCTTATTAATACCACCATCACATGATTTGCAAGATTGACTTTTACAACTTTTAATCATTGAATAAGTCAAGGTCAACTCTCAAGTACGAAGTTTTTCCAATCCATCATTTGAATGGGAATCCATTTTTAAATACATGGTTATTAGTTTTGGTGATCCGACCCTCTCAATAATGTGTTAACCCACGTGAGTGTAGAATGAGCTCATGCAGTAACTAACTATAATCTTCCTCATTTTCCGCAAATTAATTAACCTCGAATTGATATAGGAGACCATTACATGCAATTTATTTTCAACGGACATAAGACAAGGGCAAGAGCCATTGTTCATATTTCTCTTATTCATTATCATGTCCTTCTATTTTAAAAAATCAAACCAAGTTATCATGTTGTTTGCCCTCAAAATTTGATTTCGGCGCAAAGAAACTAAAAATGAGGATAAAAAGCCCGTGAAGAAGAAGTTGACTCTAGCTAATTAGGTTAAAATGTAAACTTTGCGACTAAGATTTTAGACTGCTGGAGTTTATTATATAGTTTCAAGTTTCAGTTCATATTTTCGATTTCTATCTCCCGTTTTCATCTTTTCAGTTGATTTCGATTCCTAACGACTTAAACATGTGTTTATGTATGAAGAATTTTCTTCCCTCTTTCCAACAGATATGTTCGCCATAGTTGCATTAAACCAATTAATTATAACTGATCGAGTAATTATGTCTGAACCTTAGAATTACAGGATCGGCGTCTCGGCGGATAAGCTTCCACAATAGGAAGATGGGATTTTAGTTTATTGCATTTATTTCACTTTTGGGACATATTAGTTTGTGCCTGATAAGCTTCCACAATATGAAGAACGAGTCATTAATTATATTTAATATGTAATTGTTAGAAAATATTGGACTTGTGAACGATTCGTTGTTGCACTTTTAGTCTTTTATATATACTAATTGCAATGTTAGTTTTAGCTAGATTTCGGTGATTTTGATCGGAAACACCTATTTGCTTATTTTGATATCAAAGTTGGCAAATATAATTCACTGCCCGTGACAGCATATGGCTTATAATAATGGGAGGGATACAAATTATTTTACTGCTACTTAAAATCGACAACATATTTTAAAAAAAAATATCGATTTTAGTAGGACCATATTCTTGAATCCTTTCAAAGATCCTAATTTTTCGTCACATAGGCTTCGATGTGTGTGTCTGCATGCTTTGTTCGCTGCTTGTGTGATAATATTATTTCGGGTGATCACTTGCCTATTTCCCAAAAGTTTATGAAGCCTTCTCAGAAGATCGATTTCATCTGTTGTAAGACAACCCCGTTTAATATCTCTACTCACATAATGCATCCATCTCAGCCTGCAGCTCTTCCTACATGTGTTCAATCCTGCAAGTTAGACATTGATGTAACTGAATTTTGTCCAGCCAATGAGCTGCCACCACGTCAGACATAAAGTTGGGAGGTCGGGAGGTATGTCCTCTGGGGATGAGCTAGATGGAAACTGTTGGAGCTGAACTAGGAGGAAACTGTTGGAGCTGAACTAGGAGGAAACTGCTTGGACGAGTAACCAGCAGCGAGGTATCACCAGGTCTGGGCCATGTCACAGTATAGCTTGAGGAATATGAGATGACACATCGGGAGCTCTGTCCTCGGGGGATGAGCTGGATGTCTTTCCTTCAATGACCTGCAACCACAGACACTGGTCAAAGGACGACGGGAGTTATCCCGATGAAGGCTCTCCGATGCTTATGTCAGCTCGAGTGATCGAGAATATATAGTGCAAAGAATAAGTCTACTGAATGTTGAGTGAATGTAAACTTAGAGATACCTGGGTATTTATAGGAGAGCCAAGCGGTTGCGTGTGTTCTACTTGGATAATCATGAGCCGTGATGGACTTTACAGATCTTGCGTGTACACTACCCTATCACTCGTACGTAGAGATCGATTTTGCAGCTTTTACAACGCAATAATTATGTGCTAAACAAGAGAGCCAAGTGGTTGTGATGGTTGCTATCATAGCAGACCTCTTGCCTCGAGATCGTGCCGCCAAGCTATACTGTGAAGACACGTTACCTCGAGATCCTGAGTTGTATTGGAAGTACTGCCCGAGGTGCATCGCGGGTACCCTTAGAGTGCCTATTAGGGGAATGTCGACCGAAAGAAACGAGGAGTGCTTGGAAATTTGTTCAATTCTCTTGATCCTGTCAGGACATGGTTGAGCAGTGAAATGACCTCGATGACCGAGGTGACCGGATGGTACCAAGACGAAAGCATATCATACCATGAACGAAGACCTCGATGACCGAGGTGGCCGGGTGGTGCCAAGATGGAAGCATATCATACTATGAACGAATATATTATCCAAGATACAATGTTGTTCACAAATAGATTTGTTGCTAACGTTATGCCGAATGTGGTAATGCAAAAGTTATACACGAGCATTATATTATCTTGGATTGATTATCCATCATCCCATCCATTTAGATATCCAATATTAAATGATTTTCCCCCTATTTATGTATTATTTTGTAAAAGTTTTTCTTTTAAAGAAATGTATTTCTGAAGTGATTTCCAAGTCTGGTACATTATATTTGAAGTTTATCTCTTATATCATAGAGAAAATATTGCGGCTGTGACGTCAATTAAATTTTTACGATTATATAAAAGGTCTCTGATAATTCATAACCCAAATAAATATATATTAACTATATTCTATATATAATTCGTAATGATCTGACATAAAAGTAACACTCCGTGACCATCATACGTATACAAAATTCATCTCTTCCGAGCCCCTGCCTACTCATGCATATCTCTCGATTTAAAATCTATATGGGTAATGAGCCTCTAATCTATATAGGGAGTTAGCTATAATCTAATCTTTAAGAAGAAGAATTCTTATTGATACCACCATCACATGATTTGCAAATTGACTTTTACAACTTCAAATTTTTGAATAAGTCAAGATCAACTCTCAAGTACGAAATTTTTCCAATCCATTATTTCAATGGGACTTCATTTTTAAATACATGGTTATTATTTTTGGTGATCCGATACTCTCAATAATGTGTTAGACTATTAGTCATGCCTCAAGACCAAAGCTAAGAAAACGTGAGTGTACAATGAGCTCTGCAGTAACTAACTATAATCTTCCTCATTTACACAAATTAATTAACCTCGAATTGACATCGGAGTCCATTACATGTAATTTAAGTTCAAGGAATATAAGACAATGGCAAGAGCGTGACGCCATTGTTCATATTTCTCTCATTCATCATCAATTCATCATGTCCTTCTATTTTCAGGTAAAAATCAGACCAAGTTATGTTGGATCTGTTTTGACAGATCCTAATTATGTTTTGAATTACACAAAACCTATTATTGTGACTCTAACAATTCTATTTAAGCGTACAGGTTTTAGAAACAAAGTAGACAATCAGCAGCAGCTATATTTGTCCAGGCAGTTGGTTCGCAATATTATCGATCAGCAGTTGGTTTGGTGTTCATGGAATCAGCAGTTGAATTAGCGATGGAGACGTCCAGAGTTGATTCAGTTGTTCGTAATCAGGCGGAGGCCAAGAAATCAGCTGGAGCATGATAATCCAGCTGGAACGATAACAACCAGCTGAATAGCTAAAGTGCGAAGCGAACCAGCTGGATCATGTATTGAGAAGCTTGCTGGAGCATTAGATCGAAGAAGAAGATTCGAGTTATAAGTACTGCTGACAAATCTGTTAGCAGTCGCAAAGATATAAGTACTGTTGATGAATCTATCAACAGTCGCTATTCAGGAAGCAAGAAGAAGAAGAAGAATCGCAAGCTGGAGCTGGATTGATGAAGAAGATCAGCTGGAGCGTAGAGTGTTGATGACATCAGCAGTGACGTCATCATTCAGCAGGAAGATTCAGCAGATGAGAAGAGGCGCTAGATATGGAATGAGCTGTGACGACATCAGCATTGATGTCATCACAATCAGCAGCTGGCTTTCAGCAGATGGAGCGAAGCGCAAAAGAAGAAGCGACGTCGTGTTGAGATTCAGCAGATGAATTAGTGTTGATGACGTCATCGGTGATGTCATCATATTCAGCAGATGGTTTGAGCAACCAGTCGCAAGAATCAGCAGGTAGCTTGCATACAGACGCAAGAGGAAGCGACGTCGTAGAGGAGATCCAGTCGCAAGCTACAGTGCAATCAGCAGATGCTATTTGAAGATTAGTAATTGCAAAACGATGTCGTTTATATAAGTTGATACGACAGCGTTTTGCTC
>KV006930.1:90524-102462 GCA_001598015.1 Dorcoceras hygrometricum
GTTGTGGGATTGGGTCTGTACACGAGTTGTAAGATCAAATCTTCTAGTGGATCCTTCCGAGGTGGAAGAAGGGGAGATGTAGGATGTTGATATCCGAACTTCCATAAACAAATCGCTGAGTATCGTGTTCTTTAAGCTTTCTGTATTGCATATTTACTTAGCACGCATTGCACGTTTACATATCAGCACTTGCTTGTAAGCATACACATAAACAGAATTCAGCACTTAGCATCGCATTTCAGCAGCACACAAGCACGCAAGTCTCGAACAGATTTATGTTGTACATAAATCTGTTTGAGTTGTTTTAAAATATAGGATTCAGTTCTGGTATTTTCCGCATGATTTTTAAATCATACCAGATCTGTCTCCGGTGCTCTTGTGATTGTTTTTGTTCAAGAACAACGAGCTATTTCAGCTCAAGTGTGTATCAGCAACGAGCAAAATTTCGAAAGGTTTTTAACAAAGCGCTCTTGCTGCTGATCTCTTAGTGATCCTTTAATTATAAACGGACCAACAAGTTATCATGTTGCTGGCCCTCAAAAATTTGATTTTGGCCCAACGAAATTAAAATGAGGATAAAAATCCCGTGAAGAAGAAGTTGACTCTAGCTCATTAGGTTAAAATCAAAACTGCGAGACTAAGGTTTTATACTGCTGGAGTTTATTATATAGTTTCAAGTTTCATTTCATATTTTCGATTTCTATCTCCCATTTTCATCTTTTCAGTTTGTTAGGATATTGATCACTGGTTAGAAGGGGGAGTGTGAAAAACATATTAGAAAAAGTTATGCATTGAGTTGCAATAACTTCGGTTCTTGAAAACTTGAGCATCGAGAATAGATCGGATCTGGTCTGAAAAATATCAGATGGAATACACCGAAGTATTCCCTGAAAATTGAAAGCTTAAAACACCTTGTTAAAATCAGCTGTGCGAACATGAATGCAGAAATCAATAAAACAGTACGCTGGAATTTGTTTATGGAAGTCTGAAGGCAGCACTTTCTACATCTCTCCTTCTTCCAAACTGAAAGATTCTACTAGAAACTTTGATTTATACACACTTGTACACACCCACTCAGCTGAGGTTTACCAAACGGCCTAAACTGAACTTGTAGACTCCACACTCTGTTCTCAATGAATATTCACTTGTTTAACGTCTCCGTGAGAAATAACACAAACACTAAGTTTAAAATCTTCATTCCAAGACAATTGATATGATTTTGTTTGTACATTTGAGAGTTTTCTTTTTTCACCACACTTCCTCCTCGCCAATTCAGCTCGTATATATAGCCTCTGTACTGATGTAACCGTCGGACACAAGATTATAGTCATTGAAAAGCTTCTGTAAAGTTTTTGACACTTGTATTTGTCGTCTTTTCATCGTACAGGAATAGATGAGACTATTGATTATCTTTCTACCGCTTCTGAAATGATGTCTTGTCGTATATGAACAAATCTTGTTTGAACACCTTCTGATATGACAATCGTAAACTCGTTCAAACTTATTTGTTCATCTGCGCTGATTGCCTGTGCTGCTTTGACTAGAGCTGTGCTGAGTTAACCAAAGCTGTGCTGAGTTAATCAAAGCTGATTTATCCTCTGATATGATATTGTTTCCCATCTGAACTGCTCTAAGTTGATATGTCCTGAACTTATATCATCTATTTTTATATGCTTATTCAACTGATCTGAGCTGATTCTATTCACTTCTCAATTCCGAGCTGATCTGTACTTTTTCTCAACTGAGCAGCTCTTCTTATACTGTACAGTTCTTCAGCTCTCAGCTTGGCTCTGATCTGATTTGATTCAGCATAACCTGCACACTTGATCAAACTGTTGGAAACAAAGTTACAAGTTTTATTTCATTAAAATTAAGATCTGATTGTTTTAAAAATCCAACAATCTCCCCCTTTTTGATTAATACAAAACTTGGATAAGCAGAAGCATGAATAAACAATTTTCAAATATTTCTCCCCATTTTTGTGGGAATCAAAAAGGTTAAGAAACATTGCCTTCTCCTAAATATTTAAAATCAAAACTCCCCTTGAAACACAATATGTGATTTTCAGTTTTCGAAAAAAAAACATTTTGCTGGGATGACAGTTTGGAGAAAATAGAATGCATGCCATGAGTTTTAAAAAAGACATGTGCTACTAAAAACATTTAAAATACTTAAAAGATTTTGTAGCACAGATAGAGCTTCCGCAAATAAAATTTTGACAAAAAAAAAGAAACTGAGAGAGCACGGGATTTTTCAAAACTGAACTAGTGCTCATAATTTGAATTCTTTGAATTCTTTCAAGACACACCCTTTGGTTGCTAATAGACATACTTTTTAATATTTATCGTTCTATACTTGTTCCTACTGATTGGCTTTTTACTCGTATATATCCCCAATTATGATTTGATGTATTATGAAAATTTAGCCCATACTCACAATACTATTATGATAGGAATAGAAACAGATTTATTAGGTTTACCGAAAGTAGTCATAAGAATTTTACATTGTCAAATATCATCAAACACTAACATCTCCCATAAACCAATGGAGAATTCACTCGCTCCACAGCCAACATTGATTTGGCCGGAGCAATTGTCTCCGGAATATGATATTCCAGTCGGCCTGATTTGATTTCCGAATACATAGTATGTTGGGTAATTAAATGTGAATGAAAAGACCAAACGGATTGGCCAATAGTGTGGCCCAATAAGATAGTAGAAGGAGAAAGTATGTATGTGGGTGTTGTCCCACATTCAATAGAATTTGAAAAATTATTCAACTTATATAGCTCGATTTTGGAGCTAAGGGTTGGGCCCTTGTGGTGCCCAAGTTTTTGGGAGGGAGAGGACGCTAGTCGGCTGGGTCTGGAAACACACACATGCACGGGCGGGCGGCTGGCCGTCTCGGCTCGGCTCGGCGCAATGCGATGTGGTGTGGTGCGGTGCGGTCTTTGACAGTATTAATCATTTTGGACAAAATTTATTCGATTTTTTTTTCGAACCGAACCTACAGGACCGAACCGAACCAGTGCACATATAACCAGAAATGAACCGGACCGTACCGATTTTTCTGAAACAGTGCACCTATTCATCCTGGAACACTGCATGACTGTTTGGGTGAAACAATGCACCTATTCATGCTGGAATGCTGCATCGGTGTTCGGGATGGCGTGCGTCTGTCCAAGGCAACCGACCCCTCCTATAAATAAAGACAGCCCGGCATTTGAGACAATAATTTGATTTGTCTTCTGCATTCGACTTCCCCTAATCTCTGATCCTTACACTCTTCCTTCCCTGTTTCGGGTATGCAACACATTATGTTTCTTGCCATTCACAATTCAAAATCACGAAGGTCAAACAATTTTTGTTCATTGGAAATACTAAGTGTGGTGCTACACTTTGTAATTCGTGAGTCGTTGTATCTTAGGAACGATTGCTGCAATGAGAGTACAATACTCGGAAAATTTCGTCTTGCGGAAAGAGGACCTTCCTCGCCTCTACCAATCAAGCACTATAGTTCTTTCATACGTAGGACAGGAACATACTACATATCAATCAATCGCAAGACGAAGTTTGTTTATGTTTTCGTCACTTGACCAAAGATGTCATCGGTCTCCTTTCATACCGCTCGTCAGTGCTCCTAGCCATTCAAATTCTCAGATTCCGACTTCAAACATTGGCAACAAAATTGCTTTATCTGACAACACTGAGCATGTCCCGGTTCTTATCCGAGGAACCGCCGGTCATCACTGAAGACGAGAGTGCTACCCAAAGATGGACCACAGTTGATGCGTGGAACCAGAACGACTTTTTGTGTCGCAACTATATTCTGAATAGCCTAGACTACATTTTGTACGGTGTGTACTGTTCTGTAAAGTCTGCAAAGGAGTTGTGGAACTCCTTGGAGAAAAAGTACAAAACGTAGATGCCGGAGTGAAAAAATTTTTCTTCGACAAGTTTCTGGACTACAAAATGGTGGATGCCAAATCCATTATGAGCCAGGTACAAGAAATTCAAATTATTATAAATGATTAATTGGCATAAGAAATGGAGATAAATGAACCATTCCAAGTGGCGACAATAATCAAGAAATTGCCACCAATGTGGAGAGATTTCAAGAACTACCTAAAGTACAAACGAAAGGAGTTGAAATTTGAAGAGTTGATTGTACGACTCCGACTCCGCATCGAGGATGATAGTCTCCGATGCCAAGACATACAAGAAGGCTATGGAGGCCGAGGCAAAAGAAAATTTTGACAGAATCCAGTAATTCTCAAAAGCGCAAGCGCCCCTTCAACGAGAAGAAGCGATGCACAGTCAAAAATTCAAGGGAACGTGCTACAACTGTGGCAAACCAAATTATATGGCCAAGGAATGCATCTTTAAAAGAAGGAGAAAAGTCAGAAGAGAGGCCAAGTGAACGTTTTCTAGGTCCGGAGTGTGCCAATCGACCTTTCGAAAATTTACTTATTTGATGTAGTGTTTCAATCCTACTTGGTGGATAACCCGAGGGAATGATGGGTCGAAACCGGCGCCACTAGTAATATGTGTTCCGAAAGGGGAATGTACTCGTCCTACACTTCTATCAGTGATAGGAAACTTTACTTGGGAAATTCCACGACGTATGAAGTAATGGAAATCGGGAACGTGGTACTCAAGATGAAATCCGGAAAGTAAATAAATTTGAAGAGTGTGCTGCACGTGCCGAACATTCGTAAGAACTTGGTTTTGGAATCGCTACTGAGCAAAACATGTTTTAGGCTTGTATTTGAAGCAGACAAGTTTGTTCTTACTAAAAGCGGAATATTTGTAGGCAAATGGTACCGGGATAATGGACTTTTTTAAATGTATGTAAAATGTTATCCGCCCTGAAGCAAAGAATAAAATTTATAATTCTGCTTACTTGATTGAAGTTCCAATTTGTGGCATGGACGTTTGAGAATGTCAATTTCAAGTTTGAGAATGTCAATTTCAACACATTGCAAATACTAGTTAATTTAAATGTATTACCTGCATTTAAAGGAATCCACAAGAAAATGTGAGATTTTTTGTGTTGAAGCAAAATTGACTAAGGCTCCATTCCATTCCGTAATGAGAAGTACAAAGCCACTTGAATAATTCACACCGACATATGTGATTTAAAACTTGTGCAAACTAGATGTGACCAAAAGTATTTCATAACGTTTATCGATGACTGCAGGAGATATGTTTACTCATTAATAAGTAAGGATGAAGCAATAGAAGCGTTCAAGAATTATAAGAATGAAGTTGAAAATCAATTGACATCCAAAATCAAAATGATTCAAAGTGATAGAGGTGGAGAGTATGTCGCTCTGTTTGAAGAATTTTGTTCAAAATCTGGCATAATTCATCAAACCACAGAACCATACTCACCTCAAACTAATGGGGTTGCAGAATGCAAAAATCAAACTCTAAAAGAAATGATGAACGCTTTGCTAATAGATTCTGGCTTACCTCAAAACTTGTGGGAGGAAGCAATATTATCTTCAAACAACATTCTTAACAAGTTACATTTGGAAGGGTCGAAAACCATATTATAAATCTTAATGTATGGGGATACCTGGCAAAAGTAGAAATACCTAAGCCAAAGTAAGTCAATATAGGCACTAAAACAATTGAATACGTGTTTATAGGATATGCACACAATAGCTGTGTATATTGCTTCTTGGTTCACAAGTTAGAAATTTCTGATATTATTGAAGAAGCAATCATGGAATCAAGAAATGTTTTATTCTTTGAATGCAACATTCCCTGTAAGAAAAAGAAAGAAGGCTCTACCAAGAGACGTTATGAAACAACCATTGAATCCTCTGAAACAAATGATGAACCTAGGAGCAGTAAAAAAGCAAGGATCGAACAATCATTTGGTCCTGAATTCCTAACATATATGTTAGATGATGAACCTCGTACCATTTGGAAGCCTTGTCTAATCCATGGAAAGAAGCTATACAAGATGAAATAGACTCCATTATGCATAATGGAACGTGGGAGTTAACTGATCTTCCCCTGGGATGTAAACGTTTAGGATGTAAGTGGATCCTTTAAAGAAAAATAATTAATATGGATCTATAGACAGATACAAGGTTCGTTTGGTTGCTAAAGAGTTTATACAAAAGGAAGGACATGACTTCTTCAACACGTATCCTCCAATTACCAGGATTATATCCATTCATGTTCTCATCGTCATTGAAGCATTGCATGACCTCGAGATTCATCAAATGGGTGTGAAAACTGCATTTTTTGAATGGAGAACTCAAATAAGAAATTTATATGGAACAACCAGAAGGGTTTGTTATATCCAGACAAGAAAATAAAGTATGTAAACTTGTTAAGTCGCTATATGGACTAAAATAAGCACCAAAATAGTGGCATGAAAAGTTTGACTCTACAATGATGTCAAATTGATTCAAAATCAACGAGTGTGACAAATGTGTCTATATCAAAGATACTTCAAGTTCGTATATAATTGTTTCTCTTTACGTTGATGATATGCTAATAATGATAAATAATCATAAGTTGATTATTAATACAAAGAAATGTTGAAAAAACATTTCGACTCCAAATTTTGGGGTTGTGTGATGTTATACTAGGGATAAAGATATCTAAGATACCAGATGATATTATATCATCACAAAACCATTATATTGAAAAGGTAATTGAACGATTTAGTACTTTGGTGAGTCGTCTGGCTAGAATACCGATGGACTTGGGTGTTCACTTAGCAAAGAATCGTGGAGAACTTGTCTTTCAACTTGACTCTGCAAGGGTAATAGGGAGTTTAATGTTTCTAACAAACTGTATTCGCCTAGACCTTGCACATACCATAAACAAATTGAATAGATTCACAAGCAATCCAAGTAAAGATCACTTGAAAGCCTTAAAAAGAGTGCTTGGATATTTAAGGTATACATCAAACTACGGTTTGACATATACAAAATATCTAGCAGTATTAGAAGGATATTGTGATGCTAATTGGATATCCGACACAAAAGAATCCAAGTCCAATAGTGGATACGTGTTCACTATAGGTGGGGGATCAATGTCTTGGAAATTATGTAAGAAAACGTGTATAGCTTAATTAACGATGAAATCAAAGTTTATTGCTTTAGATAAAGCCGAGGAAGAAACCGAGTGGCTAAGAAACTTCCTTGAAGATATTGCTTGTTGGAATAAGCCAGTGCCTTCTATTGTCATTCATTATTATAGTCAGCAGTAGGAAGAGCACAAAGTAGTATACAATGATAAGTCTAGACATATTCGTCAAAAACACAATACCATTAGACAATTGATCTCTAATGGGGTTATTTTTGTTGACTACATAAGGTCAAAGGAAAACCTAGCTGATTTGTTTACTAAAGGTATAAATAGAGATCAAATGTACAAATTGATGAAATGAATGGGATTAAAACCAAAAAATAAAAATGTTTATAACGGTAACCCAACCTTGAGAATTGGAAATCCCAAGACCTTGGTCAAAGGGACAACTAAGTTATAAATATTAATTCGAATAGTTGTAACCGGTAAAGTCTTATTCCTGTAAAATTCAAGTAAGACAAACCTACAACATATGGTGTTGGTTAAACTTGCTTTTAATGATTCATATACCTAAAATGTAGGGTATGGCCGGATACCCTCAATAAGAGACCACCTATATAAGTGAGAAGTAATGGCCGCTTCAAATGAAAAAACACTTATGAGTCTAAGACATGATCCAGGGCCGAAAAAGACAAAATAGTGAGAACAAAATATGTTAGAGTTACTATTGTGTAAGTGCCATTTTATTGATTTTCAGAAACGGTTGGTTAGTTCAAGACATCATGTCACTAACTAATTAGTAATCCGATGACATGTTACTAAGGAAGGTTCAAAGTCCAAAGCTACCTATCCTGATGCAACAATAATTAGGAAAGAATTTTCAAACGAGTCTGTACACGTGAGTTGATTTGATTCATGTGGAAATTGTTGTTAGGATCAAGCGCTTACCACTAGGCCAAAAGCTATAGCTATTAGCCAAGGTGCAACTTTATTTCCTTATAATGTGGCAGCGCAGAGTACACCTATTATGTGCGTTAGGGTTGGGCTGTTAGGCCCATGAGTTAGGGGAGGTGTGTGTCTAACTGCTGGTGCTGTCTCAATTCCCTTACAGATCAGTCTTACCCTTTCCCTTACCGTCGGCCCTATCCCCAGCAGAGATAGTATTACCCGTTAAGATCTGGCATCACACTTTTACAGCTCACATGGCCAACCAGATCAAGCGGCGCAACGGCGTGTCTAACTGCTGGTGCTGTCTCAACTTCCCTTAGAGATCAGTCCTTACCCTTTCCCTTACCGTCCGCCCTACTCCCAGCAGAGATAGTACTTACCCGTTAAGATCTGGCATCACAATTTTACAGCCCACATGGCCAACCAGATCAAGCGGCGCAACGTCAGCAGCTTGACGTACAAGAACTTCCCAGGAGGTCACCCATCCCAGTACTGTTCTCACCCTTGCACGCTTAACTCAACAATTGTTGGATAATTAAATGTGAATGAAAAACCCAAACAGATTGGCCCAATAGTGTGACCCAAGAAGAGAGTAGAATGAGAAAGTGTATGTGAGTGTTATCCCACATCAAATAGATTTTGAAAACTTATTCAACTTCTATAGCTCGGTTTTGGAGCTAAGGGTTGGCCCTTGGGGTACCCAAGTTATTGGGTGGGAGAGGACGCTAGTCGGGTCGATCTCGAAACACACAAGCTCACGCGGGCTGTCGATCTGTCTGCACGACGCGGCGTGGCGTGGCGTGGTGGTGCGGTTCAATCTTTGACAAGTATTAATCCTTCTAAAAAAATTTAGTCGACTTTTGGACAAAATTTATTCGATTTTTTCGAACCGAATCGAACCAGTGCATAGAGAACTACGAACGATGTGTACCCAAGTTTTGGAACACATCTTATTTTCCCTAAACCTAGTTTTGAAACCCTAGCTTCCCTCTCATCCCCTACCTGTCCCCCTCCCATTGGAAAGCACTCCATCGAATTCTTGGTGATTTTTGAAGGTTTGATCGTCCACCTTGAGTCCTCCGTTCCGGTAACACATATTCTTCATAGTTCTTCAAAAATGCATGTTCTAATCTCCATTTTTCTCACCATTTAAATCATAATATGCTGTCTTTAAAAGATGTTGCATGAATTGTTTGCGAATTGATTAGATCTAAATTTGTTGTTTAAGCTCCATGCATGTATCACGATTTGTAACGTGTATTCGATTCTTTTCTTATGGTTCTTCGGTCATGGAGGGTTCATGGGGCTTGGGCTCGAGTCTAGGTGGTCAAGTGGTGGTCTTTGGATGAGGGAAAGGTGGCTCAACACCATGGTCGAGCCGAGGTTCACGCATAATCTCACCATCGAGCCGTGCGTGGGCTGTCTCTTGCATGCATTCGACCGTGTGTGGTGGCTCATGGCTTGGGGTGTGGCTTGGTCGATCTTGCATGCATTCGACCATGTGTGGTGGCTCATGGCTTGGGGTGTGGCTTGGTCGAGAAGGACCGGCTGGATCTGGGGGTGGTCCTGCCGGCGGGGCTCCGACCAAGGGTGGCCGGAGCAGGTCGTGCGAAAGGAGAAAGCCGGCGCGGGTGTAGGCGACGTACGACGCTAGGGTTTGCATGGGCAGGACCGGTTCGGTTGGGCCGGCCGGGTCGGTTCAACTGGACCGGGGTGAGTCAGTCGAGGGACAGGTCAAATATTTTAAGTCTAGTCCAAGTTATTTATTTCTGGATCGGGTATTTTTATTTTAAATTTAAAGTCCAATTTTTTGGATATTAGGCCAAATATTTTAAGTCAAGATTTTAAAATCAAAATCCTTTCTATTTATGGGCCAAATATTTGTTTTAAAATTTTAAAACCTGATTTGAGTCAATGGGGTGGATATTTTGTCAAATTTTATTGCCTGATTTTAAATTAGGACCGAGTATTTTGTCGACTTCAAGTTTAATTTTAAAGTTTAATGGGCCAAGTTAAGTTTTGGGATAAGTTTCATTTTAAGATTTAATTCTAGGCTTTTAGGATTAGAATTAGTGGGCCAGACACTTGAACCAGTCCTTGACCGAAGGAGAAAATGTAGAAGCCCAGAAATATATATTTAATTATATATGTAGTATTTTACATATATGACTATGCATTTATTTAAAGAAAATTAATATACTGATGGGCTTAACCTTTTAAATTGTATGTTTTAAGACGTACACGCATCATGAAAGTTTTATGAAATGTTAAGGCATAAAAGAAAATAAAAATATTTTTGAGCGGAATCGGTATACCAGGTCCGATGAACCTCTGCTTTTGTTATTACGAGCTTATGGATCCATGTGTTCACGACATGGTGAAGTGGCAGCATATAGTGTGAGGGATCCCTGGGTGAGGTCGGATACGTTAGTTCTTATGATTGATCAGTCGTTAATGTTATGGCTCATATTTTATGGATACGACTCACACGCCCTTTTACGTTACGTTATGTTATGTTCATGCCTCATTATGTTATGCTATATGATCATGTAGTATTATGAAGAGTTTCAATGCCATGTTTTACGATCATTCTCGCACGCATTTTTTAAAGCTATTTTACGATATGTCTGTGTTTGCATGTGGTTTTATTATATGTACTTTGTTAGTATCAGATAGAGCAGCTGGGCCTTTAGGCGCACTAGGTTTAAGTGGTGCAGATGATTCTACAGATGATTTGATTCCTACTGGCGGTGAGGATCTCTGAGCGCCCGCTGCAGCTGCTACCTCATGACCACTCAGATGTCTCGATTTTATGCTATGAGACATGTTTAGTTTTCCCGCATTTTATTTACTCCGATTTCAAGGCAAATTGAATGATTTAAATTTTGGGAGATATTTATTTATTTATATTTTAAAGTGATGTTGAGAAAGATTTTAAATGGTTGATTTATATTTTAAAGAATTTTATTCCACATTTATTTCAAAAAAAAAAATTTCTAGAATACGATTCGTTTCAATTGGTATCAGAGCGGTGGTTCTGATGGGGTACTAGCCTGCTGCGTGGAGCTCGAAAGTCGTACTGCCAGTCTGTAAGTTTTAGGATTTTACGTTTCATGTTTACTTTCTCATGATGCGTGTTCTGTTTCTGCATTAGTCTTTACCTTAGGAGTTTAAGAGTTAGACGCCTAGTCGTTCATTTTGAAACATACTAAACCTCTAATTTTTTTTTTGAAAGCCGACGTGGAATATACATTTAATGAAATCTATAAATAAAACCATAACTTAAGCATTAAAATAACATCTCAACATTCGTTAAAACGACTGCAAAAATCTTCAATCCACGTCTCACAAGCTAACATAAAAATCAGAGTATTCAAAAACTGTTTGCGAAAAACTGAACTTGTTTAAAACAAATAACATAAAGTAACTGAGTGGTCACGGGGTAACAGCCGCAGCGGAGCATCAGACGTCCTCACCACCGATCGGAGTAATCTCATCAACATCATCATGCTCACCTGCACCATATAAACCTAGTGAGCCTAAAGGCCCAGCATGCTATATCCGCTAATAACAAGGTACAATCATAAAACCACATACAGGCACATAAGGATATGAATATAATTTTCATGACATGCGTGCTTAAAAGATCTTAAAACATTAAATCGTACTGTAGTCGTACATACGTCATCATATAACATATACATTAAGGCATAGCATAAACATAACATAGCTTAAAAGAACATGCGAGTCGTATCCATGAAGTGAGAGCCATTAAGGTCGATTGATCAATCTAAAACCAACGTACGTGGCGGTGTGGTTCACCCGACCTTACCTCGGGATCCCTATATGTCACACCTCTATGCTGCCACTTCACCCCGATGTCACACGAGGATCCATAAGCTCATTATCATTATACATTAACAGGGGATCCCCGG
>KV006930.1:147359-167245 GCA_001598015.1 Dorcoceras hygrometricum
GATTCGAGATTCCCGCACGGATACTCAGCTCAATGTTTTGAGCACGAGAAGAGGATTTTGGGGAGTATGACTTCCTAAAAGTCAACAGGGGTCAAACCGGGGTTTCCCGCTGTTGAGGGGCAAAACGGTCATTTTGCAATTTAGGGTTAGATGAGCTGAAAAATTGTTTTTCACATCATAACATTCAGTTTTGGAAACTGAGTCGATCGGTCCGATCTGATCGGCGATCGGAGTTACGATGAAGTCGCAGCAATGAATATCGTCATTTGGACCCGGGCCCGATGGGCCGGTCCAAGTCCATTGTTAGTCTATTTAATTAGACTTGAGAGACTTCATAATTAATTAACTCTCACAACTTAACCTAACCCTAGCAAAAGTAGCCGCCTCCCTCCCTTCTCCACTTACGCCGCCGCCGCCGATCTTTGCCGGAAATTTGTTTCAGGCCGATTCGACGAGGAGAATCCGTTCGTGCAGAATTCGTCAGTGCTTCTAGTGCAGCCTGACGAAGGAGTCTCGGTTCTGGTCGTGGACCGGATTGGCGATTATCTACCGCAATCTACCGAGAAGAGCCGGGTTCTTGTAATTCCGGTTGGAGCCAGGCACAAGTGCCAGCAAGGTATTCGCTTTGAACGCCCTATGTATGTTGAATTATGAATTCTACTTCTTCGTATTGATCGTCTCCCGGCCTTTATTCTATGTTCTTCCGCTGCCTCGCCGGGGGGCGGATCCGGATCCCCAACAAGTGGTACAACATATCCGCTTATTACTGAGAGCTGGATTAAGTCCATGGAAGTGATTTTTGAGTACCTTCAGATTCCAGATTTGGATAGGCCAAGGTGCACTATCTATATGCTAAGAGATGATGCAATGATCTGGTGGGAGGGGGCAAAGCTCAGTGGATTTGACAAATCTCTCGTGGGATAAGTTCAAACGAGTGTTCTTTGAGCAGTACTTCACAGCAGACAAGAGGTCTGAGATGAAGCGAGAGTTCTTGACCCTGAAGCAAGGGAGTCTGACTGTACAAGAGTACATCCAGAAGTTTGAGAGAGGTTGTTACTTTGTACCTCTTATTGGAAGGGACCCCGAGGAGAAACTGAGCCACTTTGTGGAAGGATTGAGACCTACATTTAAGTTGAATGTCAGGTTAGCCGGACCCAGATCTTACAGGGAAGCAGTAGATATGGCCCTACGAGTGGAGAGAGATTGGAAAGATGTGGAACATGAGAGACAACAGAGGAGGCAATCTTTTCAGTAGGTAGATCCGAGGCCATTTAAGAAGCATAATAAGAACCAGCAACGACCTCAAGAACCAAAACCTATACCAGCCCAACCTATTAGTGCAGTACCATTTGGAATTAGTAAGCCGGTTTGTCCCAAGTGCCATAAGAACCACCCGGTACAATTTTGAGGACTGAGATTCAGTAATTAGTGATTAATCAGATTTGATTTAGGATTAATCACGGGAATCGTGATTTTTGGGTTTTTAGATTTGAGAATTTTTGGTCGAATCTGGTTGGTGATTTTTCAAACTTGATGAAGAGCTGTTCAGCTTCGAGTCGCGGGATTTTATTGGGTGAAATATGCATCGAATTTGGAGTTTGTTCGTTGAGTTTTTCTATCGGGATCTAATTCCAGTAAGTATTCAGATGTGGCGCTAGCGAGTGATATCTGCGTAGCGAGCAAAAGCAGATGTGAGAGCTAGCGAGAGGAATCTGTTAGCGGGTGCGCACATATGCGAGAGTCAACGAGGAGAGGACACGTGTTAGTCAACGTTTCTGGATTGACCGCTGTTGTGAGAGTTATTCAGATCCGGGTTAGTGTGAGCAGATATGAGCGCTGGGATCTGTTTCAGCTGTGAGCCAATGAGACGCCGTTTTGATTAGTTGTGTGCATAGCGTTGAGAAATTAGATTTGATTTAGCGCTGGATTCAGATTTGAGGACTTGTACCTTAGAGCTAGGATCTGATGATGGGATCTGAATAGGGCGGTGCTGACTTTCACTGTAGACTTTGACTCGAGGATTTAAATACAAGTGCTGATCGACACTTAGAGTATTTTCGACCTCGATATTTCCTTTCGTTTTCTTCAAAACCCTTGATCGTTACTGTTCATTCAAAACCTTCTCCATTAGATTGCCGTCGATTTCTGCCGTTGTTTAGAGCAAGACTGGTGGCGCTGGGTTCGTCTTGCTTAGCTCTTTCGATTGATACCAGTCTGGAGTGGTAGATCGACGCGTAGGAGGAGAACGAAGGAATTGCAGTGTTCGTGAATTTCCGTGGCAGTTGACCGAGAGTTCTTTAGTTCGTTTGAGCTTCTGGATTTGAATTCCCAGACAATTCCTGCTGTGTTTGCCGAGACCAGCGAGGAAGAAGATTGAGAAGGCTGAAGTTGCCGTGCCCTGGTGAGATCTGTTGACGTAGAATCTGAGAGTTGAGGTATGAATTGAGCTTCTGTTAACAGCTTTGGACATAAGCGTTTTAGTATTTTGAGGCATGAACTGTGTTCTGTGAATTCTGTGTTTTACGTAAATAGATGCGTATCATTGTTTGATTTATGTGCTCTGTTTACGTAAGTTTTGCATGATGAAATCAGATTTGAATTTAATGGCATTCATGCATACATATTGAGCCTGATATTTGACTGATTACCGATTGTGAGCCACATTGTGACCGGCCGGCAGATGTATCGCGCCTGAAAGGCACAATGCTATCATCGGAGTGGTGACCGACTGATTCATCATGTCTGAATAACACCGAGCTGTGATGGTCAATTTGAGTGGCCAGACCTGAATATCACGGACCGATGATTTCCCCGGCTGATTGGCTGTGCGTGATATAGAGGCTCGCTTGTTGTTGCCAGCTGACTCGTTTGCCTAGATGACCGATTCTTTGACAGCCCTCATGCATTTCATGTTTTGAGATACTGCATGTTTATGATTTGCTGTTTACTTGGTGCTCTTCGTACTGAGGTTTGACCTCGTATTTATTTTCCTGCTTTTGTGTTCTTGGGTCTGTGTTACCCATTGCAGAAGCCGCAGGTAATCTGGCTGGGCAGAGTGGAGCCTCAGCTAGTTGATCCCCGCTTGGTTGAGTCCCAGTATATTTGTATTATGTATCGAACTAGGGGATGCCCTGAGTTTCAATGTATTTTGGGGATCTGTTATTTGATGTTTATTTGATTATCTGTTGTGGTTTGGAATTAGAGTAAATCCTATTTTGAGTATGAATACTTTGAATGAATGTTTTATTGTTCAGGCCCAAACATTTGAAAATTTTTTTAGGCCCTATTTTTATGCTTCCGTGATTATGTGCTTGATTGTGTTGTTAATCTTTGTTGATTAGCAAGGGGCCTGACATTTTTGGTATCAGAGCTTAAACTGGGATAAGCTCGTTTTCCTTGTATCACACTTGAGTCTAGGCACAGAGTTTAGATTTGATTTTGATTGACTCTGTGGCTTATGTGATTATGTTACATTCCTCTGTGATTATCTGCTGCTAGTTATTACCCTGAGTGTCTTTTAGAGATGCCGTCGAGGAGAGGTAGAGGTAGGACTGCTAGACGTACAGCTGAGGAGTCTAGGGCCTCGGAGAGCGACGAGGATGTTCAGCAAAATGTACCTTTGTGTCGTAGAGAGAGATAGACAGAGGTGGAGGATATGACGAGACAGATAGGCGAGATGGAGCTAGTGTTGGCTAGGTTCCAGAGAACAAATCCCCCTACGTTCACTGGCGCCGAGGGTGGTCTTTCGGCTGAAGGCTGGTTGGAGCACATGGAGGACTTGTTCGATACTTTGGAGTACACCGCAGAGCGAAGACTGAAGTTGGCCATTTTGCAGTTGATGGAGCACGCTCAACGTTACGACTTCAATAACCGTGAGATGGAGTTCGACAACCTAAAGCAAGGGATTTTAAGGTTTCTGAATATGCCAGGCAGTTTTCCTCACTTCTGGCGTATGTCCCTCATGTTGCTAGCTATGTGCGAACGAAGAGGAACAAGTTTATTAAGGGATTGAGGCCAGAGTTGATTCAGTTGGTGTTGGTTGGAGCCCCATCGACGTATGCTGAGTCTGTGGATCGAGCAGTTGATATTGAGGAGAGTTTTTTGGATGCACCGATGCAGGTTCTGATGACAGTTGGACGAGGTTACTACCCTGCGCCTGAAGGGACGCATACTTCCCAGTCTCCTCAGACTTCACAGCAATCTAACCGCCAGAGGTTCAGGCCTCGTGGGAAGTAGTTTAAGAGAAATTCGAATTCTAGTTCCTATGGTTCTGTGAGCTCTGGTGGCAGTGGCTCAGGAGGAGTATCTTGTGGACAGTGCGGTGGTAAGCACATGACTTCGTAGTGCCGTGGAGTTCAGGGGACTTGCCACAACTGTGGGCAGCCTGGACACTTTCTGAGAGTGTGTCCTTTGTTGAGGGGACAGTATTCGATTCCTTCGCAGCAAGGTTCGGCTGGTGGTTCTTCGCAGAGGCCGTAACCTCCTACCCTGACCCAACGATCTGGATTCCAACCCCGTGAACCGTCTAGGTTTGGAGGACCTTCGAGACCTCAGTTTTCGGGACTGCAGCAGGCCCAGGTGAATGCCTTGTCGAGGGAGCAGACTGATGAGATACCTAGTGTAGTTATCGCAGGTACATGCTCTATCTTTGATTTTCCTGTGAGAGTTTTATTTGATCCAGGAGCATCACACTCCTTTGTTTCTGCATGATTTGTGCGTGAGTGTGGGTTGAGAGTTACCCCATTTTGTGATGCTGTGTCTACTCCTGCTTGTGTGTGGTTGTTGTCCCGTGAGATTGTAGTGGACTGTGTAATTCGGTTTGATCAGAATATGATAGTGGCGAATTTGAATTTCCTTGGAGATGAGGGATTTTAATTGTATCTTGGGAATGGATGTGATGTCTGAGTTTCGAGCGACTGTTGACTGTTTCCATGGTGTGGTGAGATTTCGCCCCAAGTCGGGAGAGAAATGGGATTTCTACGGTACTGATTCACGTTCGAAGATTCCACTGGTGTCCGCCATGGAGCTGTTTAGTCTGTTGTCATTGGGTAACGATGGATTCATGATCTATGCGCTCGATGTTTCCCAAGAGTCGCGTTTGGAGTTGAGCAATATCTCGATTGTCCGAGAGTTCCCGGACGTGTTTCCAGATGAGATTCCTGGATTTCCTCCGTAGAGAGAGATCGATTTCAGTATCGAGTTTGTGCCAGGGACGGCCCCGATTTCTAGAGCTCCGTATCGGTTGGCGCCAGCTGAGTTGAAAGAACTCAAAGATCAGTTGAAAGATCTTTTGGAGAAAGGCTTCATCCGACCGAGTATGTCGCCTTGGGAAGCTCCAATTTTGTTTGTAAAGAAGAAAGATGGATCTATGAGGATGTGCGTGGATTTTAGGCAGTTGAACAAGCAACGATCAAGAATAAGTATCCGTTGCCGAGGATTGACGATTTGTTTGATCAGTTGCAAGGATCGGCCGTATACTCGAAGATCGACTTGCGCTCTGGTTATCACCAGTTGCGAATTAGAGACGCTGATGTAGCGAAGACAGCTTTTCGGACTAGATAAGGACATTATGAGTTTCTTGTGATGCCGTATGGGTTGACGAATGCCCCTGCTGTTTTCATGGATTTGATGAATCGCGTCTTCAGCGAGTATATAGATTTCGTGATTGTCTTCATACATGACATCTTGGTGTATTCGAGGAGTTTCAGAGAGGATCAGTTGCAAGGATCGGCCGTATACTCGAAGATCGACTTGCGCTCTGGTTATCACCAGTTGCGAATTAGAGACGCTGATGTAGCGAAGACAGCTTTTCGGACTAGATAAGGACATTATGAGTTTCTTGTGATGCCGTATGGGTTGACGAATGCCCCTGCTGTTTTCATGGATTTGATGAATCGCGTCTTCAGCGAGTATATAGATTTCGTGATTGTCTTCATACATGACATCTTGGTGTATTCGAGGAGTTTCAGAGAGCATAAGGAGCACCTGAGATTGGTATTGCAGAAGTTGAGAGACTCGCAGTTGTATGCCAAGTTCAACAAGTGTGAATTTTGGCTGGATAGAGTAATCTTTTTGGATCATGTCATCTCTGCACAAGTAATTTCTGTGGATCCTAGTAAGGTCGAAGCAGTTCTTAACTAGGAGAAACCTAGAAATGTGACCGAGATCCGTAGTTTCTTGGGTTTGGCCGGCTATTATAGGAGTTTCATTGAGAAGTTCTCTTCGATAGCAAGGTCGCTGACTCAGTTGACCCAAAAGGATAGGAAGTTTTTTTGGACGGATGAATGCGAGTCGAGTTTTCAGATACTTAAGGAGAAGTTGACTACTGCTCCTGTGTTGGATTTATCATCTGGATCGGGAGGTTTTGTTGTTTGCTCCGATGCATCTCTGAGTGGTTTGGGTTGTGTTCTGATGCAGAACGGGTATGTGATTGCGTACGCATCTCGACAGTTGAAGCCCCATGAGACGAGGTACCTCGTTCATGACTTGGAATTGGCAGCGATTGTTTTTGCCTTGAAGATCTGGCACCACTACCTCTATGGTGAGGAGTTTGTGATGTACACCGACCACAAGAGTTTGAAGTATATATTCACTCGGTCAGATCTGAATATGATACAGCGTCATTGGATGGAGTTGCTCAAGGATTTTGATTGTGAGATTCAGTATCACCCTGGGCGGATGAACTTAGTAGCAGATGCTTTGAGTAGGAAATCCCAGCCTGTGATGCTAACATCTTTGAGTATCTCGAGAGTCCACGAGCAGTTGGGTACTTCTGGTTGGCGGTTTCAGCCGAGTGATCAGTATTTCATAGTTTCTTCTATTCAGGTCGAACCACAGATTGTGATTGACATCAGAGAGGCATAGAGGACTGATCCTTATATTCATGAGTTGAAGATTAAGGCCTAGAATGGTCGGTCTGATGATTTTACAGTTACTTCTGATGGGTGTTTGAGATTTCGTGCGAGATTAGTGGTTCCGAAACTGATTGATTTGAAAGAGACTATACTGAATGAAGCCCATTGCAGTCGTTATAATGTGCATCTTGGCGAGAGAAAGATGTACCACGCTTTGAAGTCTCACTACTGGTGGGAAGGCATGAAGAGCGACATTTCCGGTTTTTTTGCTCGATGTTTGAATTTCCTACAGGTCAAGGCTGAGAGGATGAGACCTGGTGGATTGCTACAGAGTTTAGAAGTGCCTCAGTGGAATTGGGAGCACATCGCCATGGATTTTGTGAATCATTTGCCTCGATCGAGTAGGGGATGTGATGCTGTTTGGGTTGTTGTTGATATACTCTCGAAGTCAGCCCATTTCATTCCCTATGATGTGAGATGCTCGATGAAGAAGATGGCACGACTGTACATTGACCATGTGGTGAGATTGCATGGAGTGCCTGTTTCGATAGTGTCCGATAGTGATCCAAGGTTCACTTCCCAATTCTAGAAGAGCATGCAGACAACGATGGGTTCGATATTGGCTATGAGTACAGCCTATCACCCACAGACAGATGATCTACTGTTACTTCTGATGGGTGTTTGAGATTTCATGGAAGATTAGTGGTTCCGAAACTGATTGATTTGAAAGAGAATATCCTGAATGAAGCACATTGTAGTCGGTACAGTGTGCATCCGGGCGAGAGAAAGATGTACCATGCTTTGAAGTCTCACTACTGGTGGGAAGGCATGAAGAGCGACATTTCTGGTTTTGTTGCTCGATGTTTGAACTGTCAGCAGGTCAAGGCCCAGAGAATGAGACCTGGTGGATTGTTGCAAAGTTTAGAAGTGCCTCAGTGGAATTGGGAGCACATCGCCATGGACTTTGTGACTCATTTACCTCAATCAAGTAGGGGATGTGATGCGATTTGGGTGGTGATTGACAGACTCTCGAAGTCATCCCATTTCATTCCCTATGATGTGAGGTGTTCGATGAAGAAAATGGCAAAATTGTACATTAACCATGTGGTTAGATTGCATGGAGTGCCTGTTTCGATAGTGTCCGATACAGATCCAAGAGTCACATCTCGATTTTGGAAGAGTTTGCAATAAGCTATGGGTTCAAGATTGGCAATGAGCACTGCTTATCACCCCCAGACAGATGGCCAATCCGAGAGAACTATTCGGACTTCAGAAGATATGCTGCGAGCAATTGTGATCGATTTCAGTGATGGCTGGCAGGATTCCTTATCCTTGGTTGAGTTCTCTTATAACAACAGCTACCAAGTGACTATTGGGATGACATCATTTGAAGCGTTGTATGGTCACAGGTGTAGATCTCCGATCTATTGGGAAGAAGTTGGTGAGAAACAGCTTTCGACCCCTGAGTTTGTGCAGCATATGAGGGATCAGATTTCATTAATTCGAAGCAGAATGAAGGCTGCACAAGATCGCTTCACTAGCTATGCTAACATAAGATGCCGACCTTTGGAATTCAAAGTTGGTGATCGAGTGTTCCTTAAAATTTCTCCTTTCAAGAGCGTGATGAGATTCAGATTCAAGGGCAAATTAGCTCCTAGATTCATTGGTCCATTTGAAATTGTCGAGAGGATTGGACATTTGGCTTATAGATTGCAGATGCCTAATGAGTTAGCAGCGATACATGATGTTTTTCATGTGTCAATGTTGAGGAAATATGAGCCAGATCCGTCCCATGTGTTGAGGACTGATGAAGTCGAGCTAGATTCTGCCTTGAGTTATGTTGAATATCCAGTGCAGATCCTGGATAGGAAGGAGAAGCAGTTGAGAAATAAGATAATTCCGTTGGTGATGGTCCAATGGAGTAAGCATGAACGAGAGGAAGCTACCTGGGAAATGAAAGAGAAGATGAGACAAGAGTGGCCTCATCTGTTTGAGCTTTGACAGTGGAGTTGTGTTGGGTAGTTCTGGTGTATTGTTGATTCTGTCCTGTGTTTGCCTTTGATTTCGAGGATGAAATCTCTTAAGGTGGGGAGAATGTGAGGACTGAGATTCGGTAATTAGTGATTAATCATATTTGATTTAGGATTAGTCACAGGAATCGTGATTTTTTGGTTTTCAGATTTGAGAATTTTTGGCCGAATATGGTTGGTGATTTTTCAGACTTGATGAAGAGCTGTTCAGCTTCGAGTCGCTGGATTTTATCGGGTGAAATCTGCGTCGAATTTGGAGTTGGTTCGTTGAGTTTTCTATCGGGATCTGATTCCAGTAAGTATTCAGATGTGGCGCTAGCGAGTGATATCTGCGTAGCGAGCAAAAGCAGATGTGAGAGCTAGCGAGAGGAATCTGTTAACGGTTGCGTGCGGATGTGAGAGTCAATGAGGAGAGGACACGTGTTAGTAAATGTTTCTGGATTGACCGCTGTTGTGAGCGTTATTTAGATCGGGTGAGCGTGAGCAGATATGAGCGCTGGGATTTGTTTCAGCTGTGAGCCAATGCGACGCCGTTTGTGTGCGTAGCGTTGAGAACTCAGATTTGAGTTAGCGCTGGATTCAGATTTGAGGACTTGTGCCTTAGCGCTAGGATCTGATGATGGGATCTAAATAGGTCGGTGCTGATTTTCACTGTAGACTTTGACTCGAGGATTTAAATACATGTGCTGATCGACACTTAGAGTATTTTCGACCCCTATATTTCCTATCGTTTTCTTCGAAACCCTTGATCGTTACTGTTCATTCGAACCCTTCTCCGTTAGATTGCCGTCGATTTCCGCCGTTTTTTTTGAGCAAGACTGGTGGCACTGGGTTCGTATTGCTTAGATCTTTCGATTGATACCAGTCTGGATTGGTAGATCGACGCGTATGAGGAGCACGAAGGAATTGCAGTGTTCGTGAATTTCCATGACAGTTGACCGAGAGTTCTTTAGTTCGTTTGAGCTTTTGGATTTGAGTTCCCAGGAAATACCTGCGGTGTTTGCCGAGACCAGCGAGGAAGCAGATTGAGAAGGATGAAGTTGCCGTGCCTGGTGAGATCTGTTGACGTAGAATCTGAGAGTTGAGGTACAAATTGAGCTTCTGTTAACAGCTTTGGGCATAAGCGTGTTAGTATTTTGAAGCATGAACTGTGTTCAGTGAACTCTATGTTTTACGTGAACAGATGCGGCTCATTGTTTGATTTATGTGCTCTGTTTACGTAAGTTTTGCATGATGAAATCAGATTTGAATTTCATGTCATTCATGCATACATCTTGAGCCTGATATTTGATTGATTACCGATTGTGAGCCACATTGTGACCGGTCGGCAGACGTATCGCTCCTGAAAGGCACAATGTTATCATCGGAGTGGTGACCGACTGATTCGTCGTGTCTGAATACCACCGAGTTGTGATGGTTAAATTGAGTGGCAGATCTGAATATCATCGACCGATGACCCGGCTGATTGGCTGTGCGTGGTATAGAGGCTCGTTTGTTGTTGCCAGCTGACTCGTTGGCCTAGATGACCGATTCTTTGACAGCCCTCATGCATTTCATGTTTTGAGATACTGCATGTTTATGATTTGCTGTTTACTTGGTGCTCTTCGTACTGATGTTTGACCTCGTATTTATTTTCCTGCTTTTGTGTTCTTGGGTCTGTGTTACCCATTGCAGGAGCCGCAGGTAATCTGGCTGGGCAGAGTGGAGCCTCAGCTAGTAGATCCCCGCTTGGTTGAGTCCCAGTATATTTGTATAATGTATCGAAATAGGGGATGACCTGAGTTTCTATGTATTTTGTGGATCTGTTATTTGATGTTTATTTGATTATCTTTTGTGGTTTGGAATTAGAGAAAATCCTATTTTGAGTATAAATATTTTGAATGAATGTTTTATTGTTCAGGCCCAAACATTTGAAATTTTTTTAGGCCCTATTTTATGCTTCCGCGATTATGTGCTTGATTGTGATGTTAATCTTTGTTGATTATCACAGGGCCTGACAAAAATGCAAAGCTGGCCAGTGCGGATGCTACAAGTGTTGTGCTCAAGGCCACATCACTAGGTTCTATCCTCAGTCGACACAATTGGTGCCCAGCAGAGCTTACGTCATGACAGCTGAACAAGCCAACCCCGATTTACAGTGATTACGGGTAGATTTTAGTTGTTGGTTTGTCCTCCTTTGCTCTGTTAGATTGGGGTGCGACCCATTCCTTTATAGCTGAGGATTTTGCTAAGAAGTTACCACATAAGCCAGAAAGATTGTCTATAGGTGTCAGGCCCCGTGCTAATACACAGATATTATAGCACAATTAAGCACATAATAGCGGAAGCATAAAATAGGGCTTAAAAATTTTTCGAAATCATTTGGGCCTGAACTCAAAATCATCATTCAAAATATTCATAGTCAAAATACGAGTTAACTCAAACTCATACAAAGCAGGTAACAACAAGTCTTAAATCAAATATAGATCCCCAATACAATAAAACACGGGGCATCCCCGGTTTAATACATATCATAAAATAAACTGGGACTCAAGGGAACGGGGATCGACCAGCTGGCACTCCACTCGGTCCAGCTTGGTTACCTGAAGATCCTGCAAATGGGTAACACAGACCCAAACAACACAAAAGCAGGAAAAGAAATACTAGGTCAAGCCTCAGTACGAAGAGCTATCAAAACAGCTAATCATGCAACATGCTATAATCAATGCTATGAATGCATGAGGGCTATCAAGGATCGGATAGCTAGACCAGTGTATCAACTAGCAAATAATCATAATCAGCCTCTATACCCGCACGATTATCAACCGGGGAAATCATTGGTCCGTGATCTTCAGAGCCCGTCAGCCCATCACAGCTCGGTGGTAGACACTCGAATCCGGTAGTCACCACTCCGATGATAGCGTTGGACTTTCCAGGAATGAAACCTCTGTCGGCCAGTCACAACGTGGCTATCAATCAGTTCATCAATCAATCTGTCAATCAGGCTCAAGATGTATGCATGTATGCCGATCAATATTCAATTCACAATGCATACAATTCAATACGTGAAAACAGAATGTACAACTCAAACAATTCAACAAAACTGTATCACGTAAAAGCACAGAATCACATCAGCAGATTTCATAACATCAATCACAGCCATGTCCACGCTCAAAGCTGTTAAATCTGCTCAATTCGTACCTTCAAGCCTCAAATACCTCAACAGAGTTCTCACAAGTCGCTGCAACTCACGGCCTAGGCAACCAGATCTCTCCTGGCTCGGCAAACACGACAGAGACTCCCTGAACTGAAAATCTGTACCAGGTATCTAACAATTCAGTTAAATTCGAACTCAACAGCTAAGGTTCTAAGGTCCAGCAGTATAACTCAGCTACCAAATCCTACAGAGTACTACTCAACTCTTAAACGAGGCTTAAATTGGCAAGGAATCACTTACCCAAAAGCGCACAACAATCAAAGAACGCTCAATCAGATTTCTCCAGAAATCCTCGTACACGAGTAGCTTCACGCTCACTTCCACAAGTCGTTCCACAACCTCTAATGAGTATCAATTGACAGAGCAACTCACAAGGAATCCAGCGCCACCAAAATCATCGAAAACAAAGGCTGGAATCGACAGAAATTTAGGGAAGAAACGTTCGGTGAACAGTAGCTAAAACGAGGGTTTGAAGATGGAGATGAGAAATATCGGGTTCAGAATAATTCTAAGGGTCGATCAACACTTAGCTATATATCTCCCAATTCCAATAGCTGCTGTATACAAAATCATCAGACGACGAAACAGGAGGAATCTTACAACAGAAACCAGCTTTTCCTCTCAACTAAATCAACAGCAGCCATCAGACGTTGTACTAAGGGTCGATCAACACTTAGCTATATATCTCCCAATTCCAATAGCTGCTGTATACAAAATCATCAGACGACGAAACAGGAGGAATCTTACAACAGAAACCAGCTTTTCCTCTCAACTAAATCAACAGCAGCCATCAGACGTTGTATTTCTCTTCACGCACCAAAACGACGCCGCAGCGTTCCAACAGCTGATGACAGATTCCTACCAAAACAACCAACAGCTGAAATGTGCTTATTAACTCAAACCGTAACTACACAAAACGACGTCGCATCAGGGATACGTCATCCTCGCTGCCAACAGCTGATCAAACCAACGTCTGGTCATGCTAAACAATTCAAACGACGACGTATCAAGAACACGTCACCTTCGCTGCCAACAGCTGATCAAAAGCGTTGCACCCAAAACGCTGCGTTTCAACTTATCAAAATGACGTCGCTTCACCATCAGCGAATGGTTCCTCAAACCAACAGCTGGTCGCTCGACTAAATCAATCCCTCACAATCGTAGCTGCTGATTTGCACTTCAACAACAGCAGTCAACACAAAAAGGTTGACCAACACGTGTCGCGTTCTCATCAATTCTCACAACCGCGCCTCAGCTGCCAGCAGATTCCTCTTCAAGCTCTACTACTGAATAACGAAACGATGATGCATGACTAATTCAGTGATCACTCTCTACAGTACCGTTGACTTGCGTTGACGTCTGAAATGCGCTACGTCTGATTTTCACGAACGACGGCGTATCACTTCCACGCCCTCAACGACTGATCAAACTCATCAGCTATCGCTACAGATGAAGACTAACGCGTGAATTCCACTGGAATCAGATTTCTCTCCCAAAACCCTCAAAATCCACGCAACTAATCCCAAATCAATTCGATTAATCACTAATATAAAATCTGATTCCTCACATTCTCCCCACCTTAAGAGATTTCGTCCTCGAAATCAAAGACTAACTCAGGGAAAAATCAATCAAACATCATAATCAAACACAATCATCTAAGCAAGCTCAAATCAAAGCTTAGAAATTACCTGGAATTTACACTATCAGTGCTCAAACAGATGAGGCCAATCCTGTCTCATCTTCTCCTCAACCTCCCAGGTTGCTTCTTCTCGGTCATGCTTACTCCATTGGACCATCACCAACGGAATCACTTTGTTCCTCAGCTTCTCCTTCCTATCCAGATCTGCACTGGATATTCTACATAGCTCAAGGCAGAATCCAGCTCAACTTCTTAGTTCTCAACACATGGGACGGATCTGGCTCATATTTTCTCAACATTGACACATGAAAAACGTCATGTATCGCTGCTAACTCATCAGGCAGCCTCAATCGATAAGCCAACCGTCCAATCCGCTCAACAATCTTGAAGGGACCAACAAATCTAGGAGCTAATTTGCCTTTAAATCTGAATCTCATAACACTCTTGAAAGGAGAAATCTTAAGAAACACACGATCTCCAACCACAAACTCTAACGGTCGACGTCTTCGGTTAGCATAGCTGGTAAATATATCTTGTGCAGCCTTCATTATACTCTGAATCAAATCAATCTGATCTTTCATGTGCTGCACAAATTCAGGGGTAGACAGCTGTTTCTCACCAACTTCTTCCCAACAGATCGGAGATCTGCACTTAAGACCATACAACACCTCAAATGGAGCCATCCCGATAGTCACCTGGTAGCTGTTGTTATACGAAAACTCAACCAAGGACAAAAAATCCTACCAGCCACCACTGAAATCCATCATAACTGCACGCAGCATATCCTATAAAGTCTGAATGGTCCGCTCAGACTGACCATCTGTCTGTGGGTGATAGGCTGTACTCATAGCCAATCTCGAACCCATCGCTGCTTGTAGACTCTTCTAGAAATGAGAAGTGAACCTTGGATCTCTATCAGGCACTATCGAAATAGGAACTCCATGCAATCTAACCACATGGTCGATGTACAGTTTCGCCATTTTCTTCATGGAACACCTCACATCATAGGGAATGAAATGGGCTGACTTCGAAAGTCTATCAATCACCACCCAAATCGCATCACATCCCCTACTCGATCGAGGTAGATGAGTCACAAAATCCATGGTGATGTGCTCCCAATTCCATTGGGGCACCTCCAAACTCTGTAGCAATCCACCAGGTCTCATTCTCTCAGTCTTGACATGCTGGCAATTCAGACATCTAGCAACAAAACCAGAGATGTCGCTTTTCATGCCTTCCCACCAGTAGTGAGACTTCAAGGCATGATACATCTTTCTCTCGCCCGGATGCACACTATACCGGCTACAATGCGCATCGTTCAGAATGGTCTCTTTCAAATCGATCAAGTTTGGAACCACTAATATTCCCCTAAATCTCAGACATCCATAAGAGGTAACAGAGAAATCATCAGACTGACCACTTCGGGATTTAATCTTCAACTCATGAACATATGGATCAGTCCTCTGCCTCCCTGATTTCACTCACAATCTGCGGTTCTACCTGCATCGAAGAAACCATAAAGTACTGATCACCCGGCTAGAATCGCCAATCAGAAGTACTCAACTGCTCGTAGACTCTCGAGACACTCAAAGACGAAAGCATCACAGGCTGGGTATTCCTACTCAATGCATCAGCAACCGAGTTCATCCGTCCATGCTGATATTGAATCTCACAGTTAAAGTCTTTGAGAAATTCCATCCAACGTCGTTGTCTCATATTCAAATCAGACTGCGTGAAGATATATTTCAGGCTCTTGTGGTCAGTGTACACCACAAATTCTTCACCATACAGATACTTCCGCCAAATTTTCAAGGCAAACACTATCGCAGCAAACTCCAAGTCATGAACAGGGTACCTCGTCTCGTGAGGCTTCAATTGTCGAGACTCATAGGCAATCACATACCCGTTCTGCATCAGAACACATCCCAAACCATTGAGAGAAGCATTGGAGCACACAACAAATCCTCCCGATCCAGACGGTAGAGCCAAAACAGGAGCAGTAGTCAACTTCTCCTTCACCGTCTGAAAACTGAACTCGCACTCATCAGTCCAAACGAACTTCCGATCGTTCTGAGTCAATTGAGTCATTGGCCTGGCCATAGAAGAGAAATTCTCGATAAAACGCCTATAATAGCCAGCCAAACCGAAGAAGCTGCGGATCTCGAAAACATTCCTAGGTCTCTCCCACTTAAGAACTGCTTCGACCTTACTCGGATCCACCGAAATCCCTTGCGCTGAAATCACATGACCCAAAAAGATAACTCTGTCAAGTCAAAATTCGCACTTGCTGAACTTGGCGTAAAATTGAGAGTCTCTCAATCTCAGCAACACCAATCTCAGATGCTCCTTATGCTCTCTCAAGCTCCTCGAATACACTAAGATATCGTCTATGAAGACAATCACGAACCAATCGATGTACTCACTAAAGACGCGATTCATCAAATCCATGAAAACAGCCGGGCATTCGTCAACCCAAACGGCATCACAAGAAACTCATAATGCCCATATCTCGTCCGAAAAGCTGTCTTCGCTACATCAGCGTCTCTAATCCGCAACTGGTTATAGCCAGAGCGCAAAATCAATCTTCGAGTACACCACCGACCCTTGCAACTGATCGAACAAGTCATCAATCCATTCGTCAACCCAAACGGCATCACAAGAAACTCATAATGCCCATATCTCGTCCGAAAAGCTGTCTTCGCTACATCAGCGTCTCTAATCCGCAACTGGTTATAGCCAGAGCGCAAAATCAATCTTCGAGTACACCACCGACCCTTGCAACTGATCGAACAAGTCATCAATCCTCGGCAAAGGATACTTGTTCTTCACCGTCGCTTTATTCAACTGTCGGGAATCCACGCACATCCTCATAGACCCATCTTTCTTCTTCACAAAAAGAATCGGAGCTCCCCAAGGTGACATACTCGGTCTGATGAAGCCTTTCTCCAAGAGATCTCTCAGCTGATCCTTCAGCTCTTTCAACTCTGCTGGCGCCAACCGAGACGGAGCTCTAGAAATCGGGGTGGTACCGGGCACCAACTCTATGCTGAAGTCGATCTCATGTCTTGGAGGGAATCTAGGAATCTCATCCGGGAACACATCGGGAAACTCTCGAACGATCGGAATAGCGCTCAACTCCAATCATGGCTCTTGGGAAACGTCAAGCGCATAAATCATGAATCCAACATTATCCAGCGATAGCAGGCTAAACATCTCCATGGCGGACAACAGTGGAATCTTCGAGCACGAATCAGCACCATAGAACTCCCACTTCTCACCCGAATCAGGACGAAATCTCACCACACCATGAAAGCAGTCAACAGTAGCCTTATATCTAGACAATACATCCATTCCCAAGATGCAATCAAAATCTCTGATTCCCAAAACAATCAGATTGGACACCAAAACATGCTCATCAAATCGAAGCACAAAATCCAACACCACTTCACTGGACCACAGACTCACACTAGCAGGGGTAGACACGGAAACAACATCACACAATGGGGAAGAACTCAACCCATGCTCACAAAAAAACAACTCAAAAATAAAAGAGTGTGATGCACCAGTGTCAAATATAACTCTCGCATGATAATCGAAAATAGAGCATGTACCTACGATCACTATGGCAGGTGTCTCCTCAGCCTGCTCTCTCATCAAAGGGTTCTCCTGGGCCTGCTGTGGAATCTAAAACTGAGGTCTCGAAGGTGCTCCAAACCTAGAAGGCTCACGGGGTTGGAATCAAGATCGCTGGGTAGGGGCCGGAAACTGTGGTCTTTGAGAAGAACCACCAGCTGATCCCTGCTGCGAAGGAACTGAAGACTGACCCCTCAAAAAAGGACATACTCTCTGAAAATGTCCGGGCTGTCCACAGTTATGGCAAAACCCCTGAACTCCATGACACTACGAAGTCGGATGCCTTCCTCCGCACAGTCCACAAGACATGCTGCCTGAACCACTGCCAGAAACAGAACTCGCAGAACCAGAGGAACTCGAATTCGCCTTCTTCTTGAACTGTTTCCCTCGAGGTCGAAACCTTTGACGATTCGACTGCTGCTGTGACCCTTGAGGAGAATAGAAAGATTGCGACGCATCCTGAACAGGCTGATAGGTGCATCCAGTAGTCAGCCAATTCGGAGCATCCTCCTCCAGTAAACTCTCCTCAATATCCACCGCTCGGTTCACTGCATCGATATAAGTCGCAGGTGAACCAGAGAAAACCATCCGGTACAGATCAGGCCTCAAACCTTTCAAAAATTTGTTCCTCTTCGTCCACTCCTGGTTGGATACGTGTGGCACATAAATCAAAAGAGCAAAAAACTGCCGGGCATACTAAGCCACTCGCATGTTGCCCTGCTTCAGGTTGTCGAACTCTTGCTCGCGACTGTTATAGAAGGACTCCGGGGTATACTCCTGTCGGAACGCCTCATAGAAGCTCTCCCAAGTGATCACAACCCCAATATCACGAAGGATACGAGAAGTACCTCTCCACCAGCGCTGCGCATTGTCTCTCAGCTGCAACACCGCTAGCTTCAGTCGTTTCTCGGGAGCATACTCCAGAGTATCGAACAACTCCTCCATCTGAACTAACCAAGCCTCAGCCATCGCACCACCCTCGGCAGCAGAAAACGTCGGAGGGTTCGTCCGCTGAAACCTAGCTAAAACCAACTCCATCTCGGCTATCTGTCTAGTAACGTTCTCAACCTGATGAACATCATCATCGCTACCTGCCCTAGACTCCTCCTCGGTACGTCTAGTCGTCCTACCTCTTCCTCTCCTCGGCGGCATCTAAACAAGTCTAGAGGTAAGATCTCACAGCAGATATATCACATAGACAGATAAAATATCACATAAATCACAGAGTCAATCAAAATCAAATCAAAACCCTGTGCCTAGACTCGAGTGTGATCAAAAGAAATCGAGCTTATCCCAGTTTAAGCTCTGATACCAAAAATGTCGGGCCCCGTGCTAATAAACAGAGATTATAGCACAATTAAGCACATAATAGCGGAAGCATAAAATAGGGCTTAATAATTTTTCGAAATCATTTGGGCCTGAACTCAAAATCATCATTCAAAATATTCATAGTCAAAATACGAGTTAACTCAAACTCATACAAAGCAGGTAACAACAAGTCTTAAATCAAATACAGATCCCCAATACAATACAACACGGGGCATCCCCCGGTTTAATACATATCATAAAATAAACTGGGACTCAAGGGAACGGGGATCGACCAGCTGGCACTCCACTCGGTCCAGCTTGGTTACCTGAAGATCCTGCAAATGGGTAACACAGACCCAAACAACACAAAAGCAGGAAAAGAAATACGAGGTCAAGCCTCAGTACGAAGAGCTATCAAAACATCTAATCATGCAACATGCTATAATCAATGCTATGAAATGCATGAGGGCTATCAAGGATCGGATAGCTAGACCAGTGTATCAACTGGAAAATCATCATAATCAGCCTCTATACCCGCACGATGTATGTGAGGCTCTCTGCTCACAATTAATCCTCTAATCTCAATAAGTGGTTTATTAATTTAAACTAAACACGTTTATTAAATCTAATCTGGTTCATATATAAGTTACAAAAAAAAAAAAAAATTTGTCAGCAGAAGCGTATTCAATCCAGCAGAAGCATAAAGGGTTCAGCTTGTAGCGTAAATACTATTCATTTATACAAATACTTCATGGTTCATGGCGGTTACAAGCTGAGTTTACTAGTACACACTTGATTCTTATATACTAAACCAGACTTGAGCAACCTAAGACCAACTGTCCAAACATATAAACTATCAGCTGGTATTTATTCTTTCTGCTGCTGATCCAGCGTCTAAGTAGTTATCTCTCGCTACCCTTAGTTGCTCCCCACTAGTTCCTTCCTCCTGTTTTCATGCACACATACAAAACAAAACAACAGCCGGATAAACTCCGGTGAGAATCATCTCAGTATAATCAGTAGGTACGAATAATAACAATAAAATGCATAACAGTTTATCAACTGTAAAACAAATGCAATGCAATGAAATGATTCTAATGCTCTTCTTCGATCTCAGAATTGATTCCATTTCAGTTCGATGCCATCAAGATCCGTATCCGATCTTGACATGAATATTCATCTATCGAAACCATCTCCGGCTTCGAAAATCAGGCCAACTCAGTCCT
>KV006930.1:170392-181910 GCA_001598015.1 Dorcoceras hygrometricum
AATCCTTGGTGAGATGCATCACAATACACAACAAATCCACCAGTACCCAGAGGAATTGTTAACACTGGTGCGGTAGTTAATCTCTTCTTCAATTCAAGAAAACTATTCTCACATGCTTCTGACCAAACAAAGGGTGCATTTTTTTGTGTCAACTGAGTTATAGGCTTTGCAATACTCGAGAAATCCTGAATAAACCGTCGGTAATACCCTGCAAGACCCATGAAACTTCGAATTTCTGGCACAGATTTTGGTCTAGGCCAATTGTTCACTGCCTCTGTCTTACTGGGATCAACTGAAATCCCATCTCCAGATATAATATGCCCAAGAAATACCACTCTTTGTAACCAAAACTCACATTTAGACAGTTTAGCATACAATTTCTCATCTCTCAAAGTCTGCAAAACTGTTCTAAGATGGCTCGCATGATCACTCAAATTCTTTGAATAGATTAGAATATCATCAATAAATACGATCACAAAATCATCAAGGTATCTTTGGAAGACTCGGTTCATTAGACTCATGAACACTGCTGGTGCGTTAGTCAGTCCAAATGGCATAACCACAAACTCATAGTGACCGTATCTCGTTCGAAAGGCAGTCTTCGATATATCTTCATCTCTTACTCGCAATTGATGATATCCAGATCTCAAATCGATCTTTGAATACACTGTCGAACCCTGCAACTGATCAAATAAATCATCTATTCGTGGCAAAGGATATTTATTCTTTACCGTTGCCTTGTTCAGTTGCCGGTAATCAATACATAACCTCATTGATCCATCTTTCTTTCGCACAAATAATACTGGAGCACCCCAAGGAGAAACACTTGGTCTAATGTATCCCTTGGTAAGAAGATCCTCCAGCTGTTCTTTCAATTCCTTTACCTCAATTGGTGCCATTCGGTATGGTGCTTTGGATATTGGTTGTGTACCTGGCATCAATTCAATGCTGAAGTCTACCTCTCGATATGGAGGTAATCCCGGGATCTCATCAGGAAAAACATCAGCAAAATCGCAGACCACTGGTATATCAACCAGATTCGGGCTACTTTTCTTCTTATCTATTGCATAAATTAGAAATCCCTCCGCTCCTTTCTGCAATAGATTATCCATTGTAATAGCAGAGACCAAAGGAATTCTGGATCGTGAGCCCTTACCATAAAATCTCCATTCATCAGCTTTCTCTGGTTTGATCGAACCACCTTCTGAAAACAATCTACTGTTGCTCTATACTTGGTTAACATATCTATGCCCATGATACAATCAAAATCAGATAACCCGAGCACAACACAATCAATTTCAATTGCGTGACCCTCAAACTGTAACACACAATTTTTAACAGCAGTGAGCGATAACAGTCCCTTCCCCAGAGGTGAAGAAACCGATACTATTTCGGCTAAGGGTTCAGCAGACAACTTATGTGATACAACAAAATGCTCAGAGATAAAGGTGTGTGATGCACCAGTATCAATTAATACATAAGCTGGAAATTTGCACAAGTAGCAGTTACCTGCAATAACATCGTCTGGGGCTGCCTGTGCTTGCTCCTCGGTTAATGCAAATGTATGGTGCTTTGGATATTGGTTGTGTACCTGGCATCAATTCAATGCTGAAGTCTACCTCTCGATATGGAGGTAATCCCGGGATCTCATCAGGAAAAACATCAGCAAAATCGCAGACCACTGGTATATCAACCAGATTCGGGCTACTTTTCTTCTTATCTATTGCATAAATCAGAAATCCCTCCGCTCCTTTCTGCAATAGATTATTCATTGTAATAGCAGAGACCAAAGGAATTCTGGCTCGTGAGCCCTTACCATAAAATTTCCATTCATCAGCTTTCTCTGGTTTGAATCGAACCACCTTCTGAAAACAATCTACTGTTGCTCTATACTTGGTTAACATATCTATGCCCACGATACAATCAAAATCAGATTACCCGAGCACAACACAATCAATTTCAATTTCGTTACCGTCAAACTGTAACATACAATTTATAACAGCGGTGATCGATAACATTCCCTTCCCCAGAGGTGAAGAAACCGATACTATTTCAGCTAAAGGTTCAACAGACAACTTATGTGATACAACAAAATGCTCAGAGATAAAGGTGTGTGATACCAGTATCAATTAATACATAAGCTGGAAATGTGCACAAGTAGCAGTTACCTGCAATAACATCATCTGGGGCTGCCTGTGCTTGCTCCTCGGTTAATGCAAACACTCTTGCTTGTTGTTTAGGAGGTTGGCTCACTGTCTGGCTTCCTCCTTGTCTACTCTGTTGTGGATTTTGGGGTTGGTACGAATGTACAGAGGAGGCTTGCCTTTCTGGTATTGGCATTGTTCTTGCTGCTTCTGAATTCTGGAAATTCCAAGAATTACGCTGAGGACATATTCTCGCGAAATGTCCCGGTTGATTACAAATACGGCAAAGGCCAGACACTCCTCTACATTGCTCTGTAACATGTCTACCTCCACATTTAGTACAGTAATCTCCAGATTTCTGTCCAGCTCCCAATTGTTTGAATTCACTTGAACTGGAGGAGCTGCTGGTTCCTGAAAGTTTAAATTGTTTTCCTTTCCCTTTAAAGAACTTTTTCTTTCCACTACTGCTGCTTCTAGCATCAAATCGAGGGGGTGGTGGAATCTGTGGTTTCTCTTGTGCTGATTTGGCTGCTACTAGCACAAATTGTGCTCTTCGCTGCCTTAGCAATCCAGCTTCTGCTCCTTTGGCTCGGTTCAACGCATCAGCAAAAATATTTGGTCTTCCATTGTTCACCAAAGTAAACACGTCAGGATTCAAGCCATTGATAAACTGATCAGCTTGTGCTTCATCACTCATGGCAACGTGCGGAGCAAATTTAAGCAAGCTGGTAAATTTAGCAACATAGTCTTCAATATTCAATGGCCCCTGTCTCAGGTTTGCAAATTCTGCCCCTTTATCCTTCCGATACGAAACGGGGAAAAATCTTTGATAGAAAGCTGTTCGAAATACTGCCCAAGTAATCACAGTACCCTGATTTTCAAGAGCTTTCTTTGTTGCCACCCACCAGCTTTTCCCAACACCATGCAACTGGTGTATAATCAGTTTCACCCGACGATCATCGGTGTAATCAAGTGCCTCAAATAATTGTTCAATATCCTCTAACCAATTCTCGCAGTCAATAGAACTTTCTGTTCCTGTCAAAGTCGGTGGTTTAAACGACTGGAATCGTTTTAACAATGTTTCCATCGGAGTATCAGCTGCATTCAACGCCTCAGTAGACGTACTACCCTGCTCTGTCTGCCGGTTCGTTGTTCTTCGAGGAGGCATATCTAGGAATCAAACAGACGTGTTTATCATTTCTCATCAATCAAGAACAAGCCAGTTTCAGTCCCTACTCTGATTAGCATACATGAATGTACTGCTGCTCAAGAGATCGAGTTCTGATTCATACTTCACTCAATACATGCTATTAATCACTTCCAAAGCATGTAATTCTCATAACTCTTCGGTATATGCTTACCATTTATTCACAATAATCATGTGATATAAATTCAAAAGCAGTAAAACATATACCACACAAGCATGCAATTCATTTGTTTCTGTAATCTAATTAGTCAGGAAGAACTCGATCTACCCCACTCATCTAGTTCAATAATCTTAATAAAGTAGTAGGGCTCTGATACCACCTGTTGTGAGGCTCTCTGCTCACAACCTCTAATCTCAATCAGTGGTTTATTAATTTAAACTAAACACGTTTATTAAATCTAATCTGGTTCATATATAAGTTACAAAAAAAAAAATTTGTCAATCAGCAGAAGCGTATTCAATCCAGCAGAAGCATAAAGGGTTCAGCTTGTAGCGTAAATACTATTCATTTATACAAATACTTCATGGTTCATGGCGGTTACAAGCTGAGTTTACTAGTACACACTTGATTCTTATATACTAAACCAGACTTGAGCAACCTAAGACCAACTGTCCAAACATATAAACTATCAGCTGGTATTTATTCTTCCTGCTGCTGATCCAGCGTCTAAGTAGTTATCTCTCGCTACCCTTAGTTGCTCCCCACTAGTTCCTTCCTCCTGTTGTCATGCACACATACAAAACAAAACAACAGCCGGATAAACTCCGGTGAGAATCATCTCAGTATAATCAGCAGGTACGAATAATAACAATAAAATGCATAACAGTTTATCAACTGTTAAACAAATGCAATGCAATGAAATGATTCTAATGCTCTTCTTCGATCTTAGAATTGATTCCATTTCAGTTCGATGCCATCAAGATTCGTATCCGATCTTGACATGAATATTCATCTATCGAAACCATCTCCGGCTTCGAAAATCAGGCCAACTCAGTCCTGGGCGTTAGAATCAATTCAATTCTCTTCGTTATGCAATGTCATGCAATTATAAAAGATCCACTACCTGTGATGGATCGACACATACACAATTCAAGTTCTAAATCAAGAACAGTAATTAAACATGTATGTGATTTCAGCGGGATACTCAAGAAATATCATTCTCGAGAATCTAATCCCTGACTCTTCTGTCAAATTATACCTTCGTTCCTCTCTTTTCAAAATACTTCAGTCAGTGTTCTTAAGCTCTGTTCTTCACTTCCTGAGAACTTCACAGAATCAAAGTCCGATGTCTGTAGTCAAGATGTTCTCAGTATTTCGAATTCAATATTATTTATAGACGACGTCTCTCTTTTCCTGCAGCATTTCCAACGTGTTCAATTTGAGTTCCACGTGTCAATCCAGTCGCAACAAGAATCCAGTCGCAACAAGAATCCAGTCGCAATAATTCGAAAATCAATACGATGTCGCATTGCTCTCTCAACTGGAACCAAATTTCACATACTCGCCTCGACTGGTTCGCGTTTATTACCAAAACGACGACGTCGCACCTACGTCATCAAAACCAGTCGATACATCAATAAACCAGCAGGTACACAAAGAACTCTTGCCGCTGGTTCCCACGTGCGTAATAGTAACCAACACGTGGCGCTGCCTCGTTGATCCTTGTATTCGCGCGTCTGCTTCCAGCTGCAACCAACACTAGCGCTTCGACTGAATTTAAAAATTCAACCAGTCGCAAGCTACAGTAGTGTTGACCCGCATTGACTTTGCTACAGTAACCTGCTGCTGAACGATTTTATCAAATCGCTTCGCCTGGTCGCTTCGTCTGGTTTCCACATTTAGCGAAATTCAACGATACACAGTTCCTTAATCACCCAACACTTCCAGAAGAAATCCGAGCTCATAATCAAGCTTCATCAAAATCTATTATTGGAAAATCTTAAATCTCAAAATTACTAATCCTCTTCTTAATTATTTCGGGCATTACAATGTATCAATCGGGGAAATCATCGGTCCGTGATCTTCAGAGCCCGTCAGCCCATCACAGCTCGGTGGTAGACACTCGAATCCGGTAGTCACCACTTCGATGACAGCGTTGGACTTTTCAGGCACGACACCTCTGTCGGCCAGTCACAACGTGACTATCAATCAGGTCATCAATCAATCTGTCAATCAGGCTCAAGATGTATGCATGTATGCCAATCAATATTCAATTCACAATGCATACAATTCAATACGTGAAAACAGAATGTACAACTCAAACAATTCAACAAAACTGTATCACGTTAAAGCACAGAATCACATCAGCAGATTTCATAACATCAATCACAGCCATGTCCACGCTCAAAGCTGTTAAATCTGCTCAATTCGTACCTTCAAGCCTCAAATACCTCAACAGAGTTCTCACAAGTCGCCGCAACTCATGGCCTAGGCAACCAGATCTCTCCTGGCTCGGCAAACACGGCAGAGACTCCCTGGAACTGAAAATCTGTACCAGGTATCTAACAATTCAGTTAAATTCGAACTCAACAGCTAAGGTTCTAAGGTCCAGTAGCATAACTCAGCTACCAAATCCTACAGAGTACTACTCAACTCTTAAACGAGGCTTAAATTGGCAAGGAATCACTTACCCAAAAGCGCACAACAATCAAAGAACGCTCAATTAGATTTCTCTAGAAATCCTCGTACACCAGCAGCTTCACGCTCACTTCCACAAGTAGTTCCACAACCTCTAATGAGTAGCAATCGACAGAGGAACTCACAAGGAATCCAGCGCCACCAAAATCATCGAAAACAAAGGCTGTAATCGATAGAAATCTAGGAAAGAAACGTTCGGTGAACAGTAGCTAAAACGAGGGTTTGAAGATGGAGATGAGAAATATCGGGTTCAGAATAATTCTAAGGGTTGATCAACACTTAGCTATATATCTCCCAATTGCAACAGCTGCTGTACACAAAATCATCAGACGACGAAACAGGAGGAATATTACAACAGAAACCAACTTTTCCTCTCAACGAAATCAGCAGCAGCCATCAGACGTTGTATTTCTCTTCACGCACCAAAACGATGCCACATCAACTAATCAAAACGACGCCGCATCGTTCCAACAGCTGATGACAGATTCCTACCAAAACAACCAACAGCTGAAATACGCTTATTAACTCAAAGCGTAACTACACAAAATGACGTCGCATCAGGGATACGTCATCATCGCTGCCAACAGCTGATCAAACCAACGTCTGGTCACGCTAAAAAATTCAAATGACGACGTATCAAGAACACGTCACCTTCGCTGCCAACAGCTGATCAAAAGCGTTGCACCCACAACGCTGTGTTTCAACTTATCAAAACTACGTCGCTTCACCATCAGCGACTGGTTCCTCAAACCAACAGCTGGTCGCTCGACTAAATCAATCCCTCACAATCGCAGCTGCTGATTTGCACTTCAACAACAGCAGTCAACACAAAAAGTTTGACCAACACGTGTCGCGTTCTCATCAATTCTCGCAACCGCGCCTCAGCTGCTAGCAGATTCCTCTTCAAGCTCTACTACTGAATAACAAAACGATGACGCATGACTAATTCAGCGATCACTCTCTACAGTACCATTGACTTTCGTTGACGTCTGAAATGCGCTACATCTGATTTTCACGAAACGACGGCGTATCACTTCCACTCCTTCAACGACTGATCAAACTCATCAGCTATCGCTACAGCTGAACACTAACGCCTGAATTCCACTGGAATCAGATTTCTCTCACAAAACCCTCAAAATCCACGCGACTAATCCCAAATCAATTCGATTAATCACTAATCTAAAATCTGATTCCTCACAATAGGCTATTGTGTAACTGTACCATCAGGGTATCACTTCCACTCCTTCAACGACTGATCAAACTCATCAGCTATCGCTACAGCTGAACACTAACGCCTGAATTCCACTGGAATCAGATTTCTCTCACAAAACCCTCAAAATCCACGCGACTAATCCCAAATCAATTCGATTAATCACTAATCTAAAATCTGATTCCTCACAATAGGCTATTGTGTAACTGTACCATCAGGAGAAGAGTTGATATCTTGTAGCATATATCGTGACTTAGAGCTTAAACTTCAAAGACATGTAGTTACAGCCAATTTGATTGTTTTGCCGATGCCTTAATTCGATTTGATTTTGGGAATAGACTGGTTATCCAGATCGACTTTAAGCTCAGGACAGTAGTTGTAAATATGTCCACGGGATCTCAGATTTCGTTCAAATCTGACCAGCTTCAGAGAGTTCCTCGCTTTGTCTCCGCCTTGAAGGCCCAACGTTGTTTGAGGAAAGGTGGAGTAGGGTTTCTAGCGAGTTTATCCTCCCTAGCTGTTTCTAGTAAACCCCAACTTTCAGATGTGGAGGTGGTGAACGAGTTCCCAGAAGTTTTTCCAGAAGACATCAGTGGGTTACCTCCAGATAGAGAGATAGAGTTTGCTATCGACTTAGTGCATGGAGTAGCTCCGATTTCCAGACCTCCCTATATGCTTGCTACTTTAGAGATGAAAGAGCTGAAAGAACAAATTCAAGATCTGTTTGATAAGGAAATTTATTCGACCTAGTACATCCTAGTGGGGAGCCCCAGTTTTGTTCGTTAAGAAAAAGGATGGGAGTTTCAGATTGTGTATAGACTATCGTGAATTGAATAAGCTTACCATTAAGAATAAGTACCCCTTGCCTAGGATTAAGGAATTGTTTGATCAGTTGAAAGGAGCATAGTGTTCTCTAAGATAGATTTAAGATCTGGATACCATCAGCTGAAGATTAAAGAGGCCGATGTATATAAGACAGCTTTCAGGACGCGATATGTCCATTATGAGTTTTTAGTGATGCCTTTTGGACTAACTAATGCTCCATCTGTTTTTATGGATTTGATGAATAGAGTTTTCCAGCCATTTTTGGATCAATTTGTAATAGTGTTTATAAATGACATCTTAGTATATTCCAAGACTAGCTCCGAGCATGCCGCTCAGCTTCGAATAGTGTTACAAGTTTTGAAGAAAAAAAGATTGTTTGATAAGTTTAGCAAATGTGAGTTTTTGCCGGAAAAAGTTGCGTTTCTAGGTCACATCATCTCTAAGGATGGTTTAGAAGTTGATCCAGCTAAGGTAGAAGCTGTGCGAGACTGGCTTGTGCCCAGATCTGTTTCAGAGGTAAGGAGCTTTTTGGGACTAGCTGGATATTATAGACGATTTATTCAAGGATTTTCAAGGACAGCTCTCAGGCCCCGTGCTAATCACACAAGATTACAGCACGAATAAGCACATAATCACGGAAGCGTAGAAACAGGGCGTAAAAATTTTTCGAAATAATATGGGGCTGAACTCAAAAACATACATTTAAAATATCAATACTCAAAATACGAGTTAACTCAAACTCAAACACAACAGGTAACATCAATACTCAAATCAATTACAGATCCCCAATACATAAAAACACGGGGCATCTCCCGATTCAATACATATGAAAATATAACTGGGACTCAAAGGAACGGGGATCGACCAGCTGGCACTCCACTCGGTCCAGATTGGTTACCTGAAGATCCTGCAAATGTAACACAGACCCAAAAAAAACAAAAATAGGAAAAGAAATACGAGGTCAAGTCTCAGTACGAAGAGCTATCAAACATCTAATCATGCACATGCTATAAATCAATGCTATGAAATGCATGAGGGCTATCAAGGATCGGATAGCTAGACCAGCATATCAACTGGCAATCAAATCGGTCGAGCCTCTATACCCAGACAGTAAAAATCAACCGAGGGGAAATCATCGGTCTGTGATATTCCAGGACCATAAGCCCATCACAGCTCGGTGGTATTCCTAAACGACAAGTCAGTCGCTCACCACTCCGATGATAGCGTTGGACTTTTCAGGCACCACACATCAGTCGCCCTAGTCACAAAGTGGCTCTCACTCAGGTCATCAATCACTCTGTCAGGCTCAATATGTATGCATGAATGCCAATTCAATAATCAATATCAATGCATACAATAATTCATAAGTGAAAACAGAACATAAAATCACATAAATCATCAGTCTGTTTCATGTAAATGCATCCATCAGTGCAGGCAGATTTCACAACACGAAATATAGCCATGTCCAAGCTCAAAGCTGTAAAGGTCGCTCAATTCGTACCTTCAACTACTGATTTCTACCTCAACAGATTTATCAAGGCACGGCAACACAACTGAAGCAAGTCAGCTTCCTCCTGCTACGACAATTCATGGCAGGATGCACCTAGAATCCTCAAATCTGTTAAGGAAACTCAATCAATAACTCATGTATAATTCAAATCTCAACATTTCCTACGGTCTAGAACCTAACTCCGGTTCTACCTCTAAACAAAGTATTTGTAGCTGATACTAAGCTTAGAACAGTAGGAAATCCTTACCCAGAAGATGAAACTAACTGAAGAACTGACAAGTTCCACTGTATGAAGAAACCAGGAACTTCGCGCTCCTATCCATAGTCGTTCTACAGCCTCAACTGGGCAACAATCGAAAGAGTAACTCTCATGGAGTTCAGCGCCACCGAAACCGTCGAAAACGAAGGCTGAAATCAACAGAAATCTAGGGAAGAAACGTTCGGGTGAACAGTAGCTAGAACGAGGGTTTGAAATTGGAGATAAGAAATATCTGGTTCAGAATAATTCTAAGTGTCGATCAACACTTATCTATATATCTCTCAATCCACCAGCTGCTGCTCACCAAAATCAGCAGACATCGAAACAGTAGGTATCTTACAACAGACACCAGCGGTTGCTCACAACAGATATCAGCTCTTCCTCTCAACGAAACCAGCAGCAACCATCATACGTTGTATTCTCAAAAGAACATCAAAACGACGCCGCATCAACTAATCAAAACGACACCGCATCTCTCCAGCAGCTGACAACAGATTTCTTGCAAAACAACCAGCAGAAAGACACGTCATCATATCTGATGAACTAAACGCCCGCAACAGCGATCGCTAGCGTGAAACCAATACGACGTCGCCTCCACTAATATAAACGACGGCGTTTTGCACCCGCTACAGGAATTCGCTGTCAACAGCAGACACAAAGCGTTAAACCAAAACGCTGCGTTTCAACTTATCAAAACGACGTCGCATTGCTCCCACGACTAGTTCCTCAAACCAGCAGCTGGTCATTCAGCTGGGACAATTCCTCACAACGCAACAGCTGATAGCGCTACAATTCAGCAGCCAACACCAAAAGATTGACCAACACGTGTCGCGTTCTCATTAAATCTCGCGCCCGCGCACTTGCTGCCAGCAGATACCTCTTCAAACGCAACTACTGAAAAGCGAAACGACGACGCATCACTCACTCGCTACAGTAGAAATCTGAAATGTGCTACAACTGATTTCCTCATATTAGCGCTACGTCTGGTTCTATGAAACGACAACGTATTACTCCTACGCCACCAACAGCTGATAACAGACTTCATCAACTCACGCAACTGCTGAATTCTACTGGAATCAGATTCATTTTGCAAAACCCTCAAAATTAACGCTACTAATTCCAAATCAATTCAATAATCACTAATCTAAAATCTGATTCCTCACATTCTCCCCACCTTAAGAGATTTCGTCCTCGAAATCAAAGGCAAACTCAGGGAAAATTCAATCAAAACATTCAAATCAAACACAATCATCTAACCAAACTCGAAGCAAAGAATCGGAATTTACCTGGAATTCACACTATCAGTGCTCAAACAGATGAGGCCAATCCTGCCTCATCTTCTTCTCAATTTCCCAGGTAGCTTCCTCTCGACCATGCTTACTCCAATGGACCATCACCAACGGAATCACTTTGTTCCTCAGCTGCTTCTCCTTTCGATCCAAAATCTGCACTGGATATTCTACATAACTCAAGACAGAATCCAGCTCAACTTCGTCGGTTCTCAACACATGGGACGGATCTGGCTCATATTTCCTCAACATTGACACATGAAAGACATCATGCATCGCTGCCAACTCATCAGGCAGTCTCAATCGATAAGCCAACTGTCCAACCCGTTCAACAATCTCAAATGGACCAACGAATCTAGGAGCTAATTTGCCTTAAATCTGAAGCGCATCACGCTCTTGAAAGGAGAAACTTTGAGAAATACTCGATCGCCAACCT
>KV006930.1:182303-206207 GCA_001598015.1 Dorcoceras hygrometricum
GCTGCTTGCAGACTCTTCCAAAAACGAGAGGTGAATCTTGGATCTCTGTCAGACACTATCGAAACAGGCACTCCATGCAATCTAACCACTTGGTCGATATACAACTTCGCCATTTTCTTCATAGAACACCTCACATCATAGGGAATGAAATGGGCTGACTTCGAAAGTCTATCAATTACCACCCAAATTGCATCGCATCCCCTACTTGACCGAGGTAGACGTGTCACAAAATCCATGGCGATGTGCTTCCAATTACATTGGGGCACCTCCAAACTCTGTAGCAATCCACCAGGTCTCATCCTCTCAGACTTGACCTGCTGGCAATTCAGACATCTAGAAAAAAAACCAGAGATGTTGCTCTTCATGCCTTCCCACCAATAGTGAGATTTCAAGGCATGGTGCATCTTTCTCTCGCCCGGATGCACACTGTACTGAATACAATGCTCTTCATTCATGATGGTCTCTTTCAAATCGATCAAGTTCGGAACCACCAATCTCCCTCGAATCTCAGACATCCATCCGAAGAAACAGAGAAATCATCAGACTGACCACTTCGGGCTTTAATCTTCAACTCATGAACATATGGATCAGTCCTCTGCGCCTCCCTGATGTCACTCACAATCTGCGGTTCTACTTGAATCGAAGAAACCATAAAGTACTGATCAACCGGCTGGAAACGCCAACCAGAAGTACTCAACTGCTCATAGACTTTAGAGACACTCAAAGACGAAAGCATCGCAGGCTGGGTCTTCCTACTCAAATCATCTGCTACTGAGTTCATCCGCCCAGGCTGATACTGAATCTCACAGTTAAAGTCCTTGAGCAATTACATCCATCGTCGTTGCCTCATATTCAGATCAGACTACGTGAAGATATATTTCAAGCTCTTGTGATCGGTGTACACCACAAATTCTTCACCATACAGATAATGTCGCCAAATCTTCAAGGCAAACACTATCGCAGCCAATTCCAAATCATGAACAGGGTACCTCGTCTCGTGAGGCTTCAACTGTCGAGACGCATAGGCAATCACGTACCCGTTCCGCATCAGAACACATCCTAAACAATTGAGAGAAGCGTCGGAGCACACAAAAAATCCTCCGGATCCAGACGGTAGAGCCAAAACAGGAGCAGTAGTCAACTTATCCTTAAACGTCTGAAAACTATACTTGCACTCATCAGTCCAAACGAACTTCCTATCCTTCTGAGTCAACTGAGTCAGAGGCCTGGCTATCGAAGAGAACTTCTCGATAAAACGCCTGTAATAGCCAGCCAATCCCAAGAAGCTGCGGATCTCTGAAATGTTCCTAGGTCTCTCCCAGTTAAGAACTGCTTCGACCTTACTCGGATCCACCGAAATCCCTTGCGCCGAAATCACATGACCCAAAAAGATAATCCGATCAAGCCAAAATTCACACTTGCTGAACTTGGCACTCGCTAAAGATGTGATTAATCAAATCCATGAAAACAGTTGGGGCATTCGTCAACCCAAACGACATGACCAGAAACTCATAATGCCCATATCGAGTCCGAAATGCTGTCTTCGCCACGTCAGCGTCTCTAATCCGCAACTGGTGATAACCAGAGCGCAAATCAATCTTCGAGTATACGACCGATCCTTGCAATTGATCGAACAAGTCATAAATCCTTGGCAAAGGATACTTGTTCTTCACCGTCGCTTAATTCAACTGTCCGAAATCCACGCACATCCTCATAGATCCATCCTTATTCTTTACAAAAAGAATCAGAGCTCCCCAAGGCGACATACTCGGTCTGATGAAGCCCTTCTCCAAGAGATCTCTCAACTGATCCTTCAGCTCTTTCAACTCTGCTGGCGCCAACCGGTAAGGAGCTCTAGAAATCGGGCCGGTACCGGGCACCAACTTGATGATGAAATCGATCTCACGTCATGGAGGGAATCCAAGAATCTCATCCGGGAACACATCGGGAAACTCTCGGACGATCGGAATGTCGCTCAACTCTAATCGGGGCTCTTGGGAAACGTCAAGCGCGTAAATCATGAATTCAGAATTATCCAGCGATAGCAGGCTAAACATCTCCATGGCGGACACCAGTGGAATCTTCGAGCGCGAATCAGCACCGTAGAACTCCCACTTCTCACCCGAGTCAGGGCGAAATCTCACCACACCATGAAAAAAGTCAACAGTAGCCTTATAGCTAGATAATACTTCCATTCCCAAGATGCAATCAAAATCTCTGATTCCCAAAACAATCAGATTGGACACCAAAACATGCTCATCAAATCGAAACACACAATCCAACACCACTTCACGGGACCACAGATTCACACCAGCAGGGGTAGACACGGAAACAACATCACACAATGGGGAAGAACTCAACCCCTACTCACAAACAAACAACTCAGAAATAAAAGAGTGTGATGCACCAGTGTCAAATAGAACTCTCGCAGGATAATCAAAGATAAGGCTTGTACCTGCGATCATCATACCAGGCGCCTCCTCAGCCTTCTCTCTCGTCAAAGCGTTCGCCTGGGCCTGCTGTGGAATCTGAAACTGAGGCCTCGAAGGTGCTCCAAACATAGAAGGCTCACGGGGTTGGAATCCAGATCGCTGGATAGGGGCAGGAAACTGCGGTCTCTGAGAAGAATCACCAGCTGATCCCTGCTGCGAAGGAACTGAAGACTGACCCCTCAACAAAGGACATACTCTCTGAAAATGTCCAAGCTGTCCACAGTTATGGCAAAACCCCTGAACTCCTCGACACTGCAAAGTCGGATGCCTTCCTCCACACTTTTCACAAGACATGCCGCTAGTACCACTGCCAGAACCAGAACTCGCCGAACCAGAGGAACTCGAATTTGCCTTCTTCTTGAACTGTTTCCCTCGAGGTCTAAACAGTTGGCGACTCGAATACTGCGACCCTTGAGGAGAATGAAACGATTGCGATGCATCCTGAACAGGCTGATAGTTGCGTCCAGTAGTCGACTGAATCGGAGCCTCAACCTCCAACAAACTCTCCTCAATATCCACCGCTCGGTTCACTGCATCAATATAGGTTGCAGGTGAACCAGACAAAACCATCCGGCACAGATCAGGCCTCAAGCCTTTCAGAAATTTGTTCCTCTTCGTCCTCTCCTGGTTGGCAACGTGTGGCACATAAACCAAAAGTGCAGAAAACTGTCGGGCATACTCAGACACTCGCATGCTACCCTGCTTCAAGTTGTCAAACTCCCGCTACCGGCTGTTATAGAAGGAATCCGGGGTATACTCCTATCTGAACGCCTCACAGAAGCTCTCCCAAATGATCACAACCCCACTATCACAAAGGATACGAGAAGTATCCCTCCACCAACGCTGTGCATTGTCTCTCAGCTGCAACACCGCCAGCTTCAGTCTCTTCTCGAGAGCGTACTCCAAGGTATCGAACAATTCTTCCATCTGAACTAGCCAACTTTAAGCCATCAGACCGCCCTCAGCACCGGCAAACGTCGGAGGGTTCGTCCGCTGAAACCTAGCTAGGAACAACTCCATCTCGCCTATCTGTCTAGTAACATTCTCAACCTGATGAACATCATCATCACTACCTGCCCTAGACTCCTCCGCAGTACGTCTAGTCGTCCTACCTCTTCCCCTCCTCGGCGGCATCTAAAAAAATCTAGAGGTAAGATCTCACAGCAGATATATCACATAGACAGAATAAAGATCACATAAGTCACAGAGTCAATCAAAATCAAATCAAAACTCTGTGCCTAGACTCGAGTGTGATCAAAGAAAATCGAGCTTATCCCAGTTTAAGATCTGATACCAAAACTGTCAGGCCCCGTGCTAATCACACAAGATTACAGCACGAATAAGCACATAATCACGGAAGCGTAAAAAATAGGGCTTAAAAATATTTCGAAATAATATGGGCCTGAACTCAAAAACATACATTCAAAATATCAATACTCAAAATACGAGTTAACTCAAACTCAAACACAACAGGTAACATCAATACTCAAATCAAGTACAGATCCCCAATACATAAAAACACGGGGCATCCCCCGATTCAATATATATCATAATATAACTGGGACTCAAAAGGAACGGGGATTGACCAGCTGGCACTCCACTCGGTCCATCTTGGTTACCTGAAGATCCTGCAAATGGGTAACAGAGACCCAAACAACACAAAAATAGGAAAAGAAATACGAGGTCAAGCCTCAGTACGAAGAGCTATCAAACAGCTAATCATGCACATGCTATAAATCAATGCTATGAAATGCATGAGGGCTATCAAGGATCGGATAGCTAGACCAGCATATCAACTGGCAATCAAATCGGTCGAGCCTCTATACCCAGGCAGTAAAAATCAACCAAGGGGAAATCATCGGTCTGTGATATTTCAGGCCCATAAGTCCATCACAGCTCGGTGGTATTCCGAAACGAAAAGTCAGCGCTCACCACTCCGATGATAGCGTTGGACTTTTCAGGCACCACACATCAGTCGCCCTAGTCACAAAGTGGCTCTCACTCAGGTCATCAATCACTCTGTCAGGCTCAATATGTATGCATGAATGCCAATTCAATAATCAATATCAATGCATACAATAATTCATAAGTGAAAACAGAACATAAAATCACATAAATCATCAGTCTGTTTCACGTAAATGCATCCATCAGTGCAGGCAGATTTCACAACACGAAATATAGCCATGTCCAAGCTCAAAGCTGTAAAGGTCGCTCAATTCGTACCTTAAACTACTGATTTCTACCTCAACAGATTTATCAAGGCACGGCAACACAACTGAAGCAAGTCAGCTTCCTCCTGCTACGACAATTCACGGTAGGATGCACCTAGAATCCTAAAATCTGTTAAGGAAACTCAATCAATAACTCATGTCTAATTCAAATCTCAACATTTCCTACGGTCCAGAACCTAACTCCGGTTCTACCTCTAAACAAAGTATTTGTAGCTGATACTAAGCTTAGAACAGTAGGAAATCCTTACCCAGAAGATGAAACTAACTGAAGAACTGACAAGTTCCACTGTACGAAGAAACCAGCAACTTCGCGCTTCTCTCCAAAGTCGTTCTATAGCCTCAACTGGGCAACAATCGAAAGAGTAACTCTCAAGGAGTTCAGCGCCACCGAAACCGTCGAAAACGAAGGCTAGAATCAACAGAAATCTAGGGAAGAAACGTTCGGGTGAACAGTAGCTAGAACGAGGGTTTGATATTGGAGATAAGAAATATCTGGTTCATAATAATTCTAAGTCTCGATCAACACTTATCTATATATCTCTCAATCCACCAGCTGCTGCTCACCAAATCAGCAGACATCGAAACAGTAGGTATCTTACAACAGACACCAGCGGTTGCTCACAACAAATATCAGCTCTTCCTCTCAACGAAACCAGCAGCAACCATCAGACGTTGTATTCTCAAAAGAACATCAAAACGACGCCGCATCAACTAATCAAAACGACACCGCATCGCTCCAGCAGCTGACAACAGATTCCTTGCAAAACAACCAGCAGCTGGTCGTGCTAATTAACTCAACGACGACGTAAAAGACACGTCATCATATCTGATGACTAAACGCCCGCAACAGCGATCGCTAGCGCGAACCAATATGACGTCGCCTCCACTAATATAAACGACGGTGTTTTGCACCCTCTACAGGAACTCGCTGTCAACAGCAGACGCAAAGCGTTAAACCAAAACGCTGAGTTTCAACTTATCAAAACGACGTCGCGTTGCTCCCACGAATGGTTCCTCAAATCAGCAGCTGGTCATTCAGCTAGGACAATTCCTCACAACGCAACGGCTGATAGCGCTACAATTCAGCAGCCAACACCAAAAGATTGACCAACACGTGTCGCGTTCTCATTAAATCTCGCGCCCGCGCACTTGCTGCCAGCAGATACCTCTTGAAACGCAACTACTGAAAAGCGAAACGACGACGCATCACTCACTCTCTACAGTAGAAATCTGAAATGTGCTACAACTGATTTCCTCATATTAGCGCTACGTCTGGTTCTACGATACGCCACCAACAGCTGATAACAGACTTCATCAACTCATGCAACTGCTGAATTCTACTGGAATCAGATTCATTTCGCAAAACCCTCAAAATTAACGCTACAAATTCCAAATCAATTCAATAATCACTAATCTAAAATCTGATTCCTCACAACAGCAGTTCCATTGACATCGTTGAGTAGGAAAAAAGTTAAATTTGAATGGACCCCTAGTTGTCAGCAGAGTTTCGAGAAGTTGAAGAAGCGTTGATAGAAGCTCCAGTTTTGACTATGCCTTCTGAAAAAGGGAATTTTGTGATATTCACATATGCTTCCAAGCCAGGTTTAGGAGCTTTCTTGATGCAGGATCATAGAGTAGTAGCGTATGCTTCCAGGCAGTTGAAGAACCACGAGAAGAATTATCCTACGCATGATTTAGAATTAGCAGCTGTGGTTTTTGCCCTTAAGATCTGGAGACATTATCTTTATGGGAAGAAGTGTGAGATATTTACAGATCATAAGAGTTTAAAATACTTATTTACCCAGAAAGAATTGAATATGAGACAGAGGAGGTGGTTAGAGCTGGTCAAAGATTACAATTTTACCATTATCTACCACCCAGGAAAAGCCAATGTGGTGGCAGATGCTCTTAGTAGGAAGTCGATAGGGTTAACTCAGATCATAGCTCAGAGGCCCTTAGCATATGAGATTGAGAATTTTGGACTAGAGCTAATTCCCCATCATAGTACCATAATTCTAGCAGATCTCACCATTCGATCAAATCTGTTGGATCAGATCCGAGAAGGACAACTGTTAGATGAGCAGCTGCAGAAGTGGGTTAAGCAAGATATAGAAAGAGGTAGTAATCTCTATACTACAGCGGGAGGAGTTGTTAAATATCATGGCTGATTATGGGTTCCTAGTGTGAACAATTTGAGATCAGATCTGATGACAGAAGCTCATACAGCCCCATATAAAGTGCATCCGGGGAGCACTAAGATGTACAGAGATCTTCAGAAGCTGTATTGGTGGCCAGGCATGAAACGTGATATTGCTAGATTTATTTCAGAGTGCCCGACTTGTCAGTTGGTCAAAGCTGAGCATCAGAGACCGACTCGGATGATAAAATCCCTGCCGATACCAGAATGTAAGTGGGAGAGTATTGCGATGGATTTTGTAGTTGGTTTACCCTGATCTGTCCAAGGATACAATTCAATATGGGTTATAGTAGACCGACTTACCAAATCTGCTCACTTCTTACCAGTCAAGACAACTTATGATGTGAGCAAATACGCTGAGTTATATATAAGAGAAGTAGTAAGACTTCATGGTATTTCTGTTTCGATCGTATCTGATAGAGATCCAAGGTTTACGTCAGCTTTCTGGAAGAGTCTTCATAGAGCTTTGGGTACTAAGTTAACCTTTAGCATGACTTTTCACCCCCAGACAGATGGTCAATTATAAAGGGTGATTCAGATATTAGAAGATCTGCTCAAAGCTTGTATCATTTATTTTTCAGTAGAGCTGGGATTCAAAGCTTCCTTTGGTAGAATTCACGTACAACATAGTTACCAAGCATCCATTGAGATGGCCCCTTACGAAGCTCTGATTCAGATATTAGAAGATCTGCTCAAAGCTTGTATCATTTATTTTTCAGAGAGCTGGGATTCAAAGCTTCCTTTGGTAGAATTCACGTACAACAATAGTTACCAAGCATCCATTGAGATGGCCCCTTACGAAGCTCTCTATGGCAGAAAATGCAGAACACCCCTTCATTGGGATGAGATAGGAGAACGAGCTGGTTTGGGACCAGACTTAGTAGAACAAACTACTGAAGCTATTAAGAAAGTAATAGATCGATTGAGAACCACTCAAAGTAGGCAAAAGAGCTATGCTGACAGCAGACGCCGCGAGTTGAGCTTCGAATCTGGAGATCGTGTTTTCTTAAAGGTAGCATCGATTCAAGGCGTAGTGAGATTTGGGAAGAAGGGTAAGCTAAGCCCAAAGTTCATTGGTCCATACGAGATCTTGGACAAAGTAGGCACGCTGGCTTATAGACTAGCTTTACCCCCACATCTATCCTCGATGCATAATGTCTTTCACGTATCAGCTTTGAGGAAATATGTTCCCAACCCGTCGCATGTTTTAAGCTATGAGCCAATCCAACTTGCCCCAGATTTGAGCTATGAGGAACGACCAGAAAGGATTCTTCATAGAGAGAATAGGAAATTAAGGAACCTTGCATCCCAATGGTTAAAGTTCAGTGGTCTAACCGGATCTGAATGGGAAGAAACTTGGGAGACAGAAGAGGATATGCGTAGTCTCTACCCAGAGCTGTTTGGTAAGTAAATTTCGAGGACGAAATTTCTTTAAGGAGGGTAGAGTTGTAGCGCCCCATAATCCATAGGACCACAAATCAATTAGCCTATCTTTTCTAAGGGCTGTTCTGGGATTTCGAGCATTTAAGATTTCAGTTCAAATCTGATTTTTCTTTGTCCCAGCTTTATAGCAACGGCCCAGAAGGTTTCGGAAGGATTTCACCCAAGCACAAATTTGAAATGGTCCAGATCTGAATTTCCTTTACAAATAAAATGATTTCAGTTGTGAAATCTGTTTTGTTAAAATTAAGTAGCAAGATTTCAAACTTAAAGTAGTAGTAGGGAGTTTTTAGCAAATCTATTAAAGAGTACGAGGAGTTGGTATGGCAACCATGCCTACTCAAGTGTTTTTACCTACTACCCAATCATTATTCCTTGTATAAAATGTTTTACGTGATGTTCTGGATTCATTTTGGTTGCAAGAAAACGTTAAGTTCTTTCAAAATACTAAGAAGTTCTTAGAAGTGTGCTTGAGGAGACTTCCAGCCACGGCCATCTGCACGTTGCGATCTTCATTCAGGCAAGTAAAGTTAATTCTTGCTACATATAGAAAACATATATTAGTTCGTTGTTTTCTGTGTATGCTTGCTCGTTTCTGTTTCAGTTAATGTTTGAGTTGAGCTTTGGATTCAATGCTTTGATGCTTTTGGTTTTGTGGAAACTCACCAGAGGGTTTAGCAAGCAGCTGTGTTTTAAAATATACTAAGTTGTACAGATTCCAATTATGATAAAGCCAAGAGAAGTTTCTTGTTGTTCCTAAGTATTCCGAAGGCATTGGACATCGAACCTAAACAGATAGGAAATGCTGGTTCGATCGGGAGTGAGTTCCGATTGATAAGCTAGTTTGTTTGGGAATCTGTCTGAGTCGAAGCAGTATTTCGTGTTTATTAGCCAAGTTTGTTTCCATGCGCAACGTTTTCCTTAGCCAAATCTGTTGTTTGGGTTTCTCGCAGCTGAGTAGCCTACCAAATCTGAATTACTTGCTTCGAAGCTCCTGTTATAGCTTTCTCAACCAGATCTGTTTAGTTCAATCAAATCTGTTTCCCAATGTCAAATCTGTTTTCGAAGAACCAGATCTGTCTTTCCTATTCACAAGCCATTCTCTTTAGTCAAAGCTGTTATTCACATCCGTGTACAGTTTCACACCTAAGATCTGTTTACATAACCAAAGCTGACTTTTGCAATAAGAACTGTTTTCGTTGACCCACATCTGATTGCAAGCTTGAGTCATTCCTTCAGAGTTTGTCTTTGCTACCATCAGCTCCGAGTCCAGCTGTACACTCAGTAGTGTTTTTAAAGATAAAATGAGTTTCATAGCAGTGAATCTACCAGATTTCGGTGATAAACTTTCGATCAAGAGCCAGTATATAGCTATTTCAATTAAAGGAAGTAAAGTTTCAGATTTGAGGTTTTATGGTATAGAGGACCCGGTCAATCAGGAAGGGACCAAGATTATGGTATAACTGTAATCCATTCATAGCAGAAGGGACCAAGATTATGGAAGTACTGTAATCCCTTCACAGAGTAATTGATCAGTTAACATGCTTCATGCACAAGGACCACCAGAGAGCCTCTAGACCATAAGTTGTCCAGTTTAAGCAATTTAGATCCTAGTTCCGATCTGTCTTTCAGTAGCGAGATTTCAGATTTAGATGTCTTCCTTTATTTTACGTATCATGTTTCAGTTATGCCTGCATTTATGTTATCTTGTTATCCTCAGTTTTACTTGCTAAGCCCTTACGCTCACTAGTTTTCCCGATGCAGGTGAGGCAGCTCAGGGGCAGGCGGGTGGCGCAAGTTGAACCAGATCTGGGGGCTGCGTGTGTTTTGTCAATGGCCAGCATTTCCACTGTTGTTGTTGTTGTTTTGATTTTTTGTCAACTGTATTAAGATCCATTACAACAATATAGAATTCATATAGAGTTCCCGTAGTTGTAATATCTGATTTGTAATCGAAATCTGAAGTCTTTAATTCAAATCTGTTTCGACTTCAGGGGCAGGCGGGTGGCGCAAGTTGAACCAGATCTGGGGGCTGCGTGTGTTTTGTCAATGGCCAGCATTTCCACTGTTGTTGTTGTTGTTTTGATTTTTTGTCAACTGTATTAAGATCCATTACAACAATATAGAATTCATATAGAGTTCCCGTAGTTGTAATATCTGATTTGTAATCGAAATCTGAAGTCTTTAATTCAAATCTGTTTCGACTGTTACTTTTGGCGCCATTTGCTTTATTTCAGCTTTCTGTAAGGGGATACAACTTACTTTATTTCGAATTTAGTCCTTCTAATTTATTTCGGATTTTATTTACTTCAAATCCGTTGATTCCCATGGGTTGGGCATCAATTAATGTCAAAATTATTTTGTTTTTTACACAAGGTATTGTTTTAACCCAAGGGATGGTTTGTTGTTTTATACTGCATTTTATATATAAAGTAGAATTCATATATAAAGTAGAATTCATATATAAAGTAGAATTTTATGTTGATGGATATATAAAGTAGAATTTTTGGTGTTTTTATAGGTCATATACATAAGAGATTTTGGGACATACATCTATAGATTTCTTTTATTGTCTCTGCTAAAGGAAGGCAGCATCTATAGATGTATTTTTGCTCAAAGATAAACGCTAGGTGTGAGACCTGGAATTATTAATTACGGTTGATTGTTGGAATTGATCGGTTGTTTAGAGATTTCTGTGGTTTAGAATCTCTGTTTCGATGTTTGAGTTGTATTTTGGGTCAAATTCCCTCCTTAGAGCAATTCTGGAGATTTTCGTAATTTAGAGTTTAGAAGTATCTGCTGGTAGCAGATTTGGTGACGTAAGCATCTCTGTTGTGCGTTGCGTTGATGACGCAAGCTTTGCTGTTATCAGTCGAGGGCGTTGAGAAACCGTTTATTGGGCTTAGCGTGTTTTGTATCGCGGGAGATCGATACGCCGTCGTATTGAAGTTGGCAAGATCTGTCAGCAGGTGGTGTTGTTAGCGTAACGTTGTGCGAGAGCTGGCGACAGCAACGCTTACGTGGATTCAGCAGGAGCGCGCTATAGGATTTCGAAACGATGTCGTTTTGAGGTGCAAGTGACGTAAGAGTATCTGCTGGTGTTAGAACGTCACTGTAGCTTGCTGCTGGTATTTACCGAGAGCTGCTAACAGTTATGATGACGTCAGTGGAGCGACGTCGTTTGAGTTAGTTGCAACGCTGCGTTTCGATGCTGCGACTGGTATCAGTTGTGAACAGTGTTGTGCGTTGTTTCTTTCCTGCGACTGGATGTTCAGCTGTTGGCAGAAAAGATAATGTCACTTATGCGACGTCGTTTGGTTAAGTTATTGCGATGCCGTTTGATTTGTATTAGAGGGCTTTTTCTATCGTTGCTGCTGGCAGCAGCAGGTTTGTTTGTTGAGGAGAATGAGTTGACTGATTTTGTCGGTGGATTGTTTTTAAGATTTCAGCAGCTGCGGGATTTGTATATAAGGAAGACTTGGTCTTTGAATTGAGATATCAAATCCCATACTTAGAATATTTTCCAGCCTTTCGTTCTCTGTTTCTTCGAACCCTAGAGCACTGTTCATCCGTGAGCTTTTCCGGCGAATTCCCGTCGTTTCCGGTGGTTGTTTTACTCGTGCGAGGTAGCTTTGGACTCATCTCGAGAATCTTTGTCGATTACTACCATTCTTGGGGGCTGTGGTTAGCTAGAGCAAGGTCGCGAATTTACTGTCTTGGCCGTGTGTTCGCTGTGAGCAGGTAGCTTCGAATTGTTGTAAGATCTTAGCTTTAGTGTATTGTTTTAAGCTTCCGATTGTGTAGTATTGTTGGGATTGAGCGCTGGTTGAGAGTGTCTCCCGGCCGTGAGTCTGTGTTTGTATCCCTTAAGATTTATGTACGCTGTTGGTTAACAGGCTTTTACCAGAGTCTTCGGGATTTCTTGCAGTGCTAATTATAGCTCAGAAGTATTGAATTTAAGGTACGGATTCGAGCTTGATATTGCTGGGAATTGGCATGAGAATGAATGCTAGATGGCTGTTGGGTATTGAGGTGGATGTTGCTGTGTGCATACGTGATTTCTGTTGATCGCTTAGCTGCCCTGTTATGCATACACGCATTTTCCGTATTGCATTCATATTGTTATTACAGCCATTGTTCGTATCTTGTATTGCTGTTGTTGATTCTTACCAGGATGCAAGGGCGAGCGGCAATACCGCACTCTCATCTCCCTGCTGGGTGTTGTTAGCCCCTATGCGCCGAGTGGCTAACTACCACAGTTCATAGGTTGGGCAACAGCAGGTTGAGTGATTTTTGCACCTGGTATTAGTGAGCGAGTAGGGGTTGAGTGGGTATCTCCCACATGTCCTACACTCACAGTGGCCACACATCGTTTGCAGATTCTTGGAGCTGGTTCTTGAGTCCTTAGCTCCCTTGTTGGTTGAGCCTTCCGTTGTTATCCGGTGTCTCATGCATAGCATCTGCATTTTATTCCTTGCTGTTTACTGCCGTTGTATTACTGCTCTCCGTACTGGGGTTTGACCCCATGTCCCTCTCCTTGATCCCTTGCATAGCATTTGCATATTTATCTGTGTTTTCCTTATGCTGTTTATTGCTGCTCTCCGTACTGGGGTTTGACCCCATGTCCCTCTGGGGCTTGGTTTGTTTGTTGCATGTTGTGTTGTCCAGGTCATGGAGCTGGTCGAGGAGCTAACCCAGCTGGCGGTGCCCCAGGAGGTTGTTGAGTGTCCCAGTAGCGTATAGCATATATGTATGTATCAGTCTATTAGCCAGGGAGATGCCCTGTGCTTCGTTGTGTATTCTGGGTGGAGTCTGATACGTTATTTGTATTAATGCTATACTTGCTTATGTTGGTTTGTAAACTGGGAACTTATTTTGATTATCGTTCTATTTTAAATTATATGTTTTAATCCGTCGGGCCTAAAAGCGAAAATTTTACCCACTTTTTGATAAGCTTCCGCATGTGTTTGGGTTTTTACTCTGTTTAGAGCACGAGGCCTGACACTAGGAACAGAAACTAACACTAGCAGAACACAGTTACCTGAACCGGAGCTCAACTCTGCTGGAAATCGCAAACCATAGCTCACACAGCTCCTCAGCGATTATCTCTGTCCGGCCTCCTTTCGGCTCCAAACTGGTACAAGAACGTCGAACTCGAAGAGTGGTTTCCAATCGAGGTACCCTCACTCAAATCTGATTGGCCAAACTTCGACAATCGGAAGAAGAATATATCGGGTGAACAGTAGCCACTAGGGTTTGGAAGATATCTATCGGGAAACTCTTGGGAGAGGATAAGGATATGTTTTCTATAAAAATAATTAAGTGTTGGTCAACGATACATACTTATATACACGCTCCCCAGCTTAGAGCTACAATATAGTCAAACCAGCTCAGGCCTCTCCACTGTACCATCTTAGGCACACAAACCAGCTCTCGCTCCAAACAGACCAACTCAGAGCAACTAGCACATCTCTAAGTTGAATCTAGCTTGCACCTACACCGGAAATTCCAGAGCTGTTTACCTCTAAGATGGTGTCCCGAAAACCAGCTTGTAGCAGGAACTCAAACTAGCACAGCAAGGTAGATCAGCCCAGAGCTCTCTTCTCAGACCAGCTCGCGTCTAATCTGATCTATGCCAAGCCCGAAGGCCACCAACAGCTTACACCAATTCTCCTAAGCTGATCTCTAAACAGTTCAAAGATAAAATTTAGCTCGAAACTAATCTGCCCAACTAGCTCACACCAAAGCTGATCTTGGCTCAACACCAAAATCCACCAGCAGACCTCTAAGCTGGTACCAGTGCACCCAGAACCTGGAACAGCTTACCTCAACTAGCTCGCGTGAAACCTTAGACCAGCTGGCAGCAAAACTGATTCATATCAACCCGAATTCTCTAAGCTGTAAAATATTTGCTGATAAATCATTAATCAGATCTGATTATTAGTGCTTAAAACCATGCTTCAAACCAAAGATAATCTGCACTGAAACCCGAACAACCTGTGTTATCATCTTAGCACAAAAAGTTGGACCATCACGGTCTAAGCTGGTCTCTAATCAGCAGCTTACCAAGCTGAAGTATCTCTTTTAATTAATCACTACTCCAATATGATTAACTCGTTAAGTACTATCTGATAATTTTCAATCCTCACACCATCTAAAAGGATCAAAAAGGAGCCCATTGTGGTTACTTTTGACCACAGACATGATGTATAAATCGTTTTTTAAAAGAAAATAGAATTTTTGGTCTGTTTTACTTGTAATGTTGTAGTTTCAGTATTTTATGTTGGGCATGTGGCAGACATGCAATAAATGTATGTCTGCGAGGTTCACAATATTTCAGAGAACAATTCCGAAAGGAATTGATGTGTTCATTCGTGGAGATCTATAAATAGAGCTCCCCTGATCATTTCCATCATCCCAAAAACCTTCTCCCCTCATATATATATATATATATATATATATATATATATATAGTGGAGTGTGTTCTATATTTGTGATCAATGTTTCTCTGTATCAAGAGAATCTGTGTCTCATTGGAAATTAGTGGGATGATGTAATTATCATAATATTATAGTGATATTTTTCATCTTACCGTGATTTGTACCCTATAACTTTTAGGGGTTTTCTACTTAAAAATTTCGGTATTCATTTTTATTCTCCAATTTCATATTTCTATCTCACGGTGTCAGCTCTGGGACAAAGAAGTGGTATCAGAGCCTGGTGAAAATTTTCTTACAATTCTGAATATGCAACTTTGATTGATATTCCACATCAGAAATGATTTTTGAATTTCTTATTAAGACGGAATAATTATTGCTGACAATTACGACAAAATACGAGATCAAAAAGTTCAATGACAGCAATTTATGCTGTGGAAATTGAAAATTCAAGCAATTTTAACAAAATAACATTGCTTGGCTGCTATTGGGGATAGACGAGGGACTTCACGAAAGATTAAAAGTGGAATGATATGAATGTTGCTGTTATTTCCAATACACTTGGTAGTAGCATATGGAGTTTTGTCAAGTATCGCTGAAATAAAATTGGTAAAAATTTTTTGGATACTCTGACAAAGATTTACGAGGACAAGTCTCTACACAACAAAATTTTTCTAAAGAGAAATTTGTATACTCTTTAGATGGCGGAATCCTCATCGATGATCGACCATATCAACACACTGCATACTTCATTAGCGCAGTTCGCCCCAATGGGGCATATGAAAGAGGAAAAAGAACGTGCGGAGTTTCTAATTCAGAGTCTACCGGTTTATATGATCAAATTATCATCAACATAACCAACAATATCCTTACGGATGTTTTAAACATTAATGATGTTTTAAACGCAGTTCTTAGTGAAGAAAGGCGACGCAAGAATAAGCAAGATATGTTGATATCTTCAAAGAAAGCCGAGGCATTTATGCTGATAAAAAGAAGTCAACGGAACGTGATTTCAGTGGGAGTTAAAGGGATGGAAGATCAAAGCCACGAAGTAAGAAGAAAAATTGTTATTGCTACAAATCAAGAAAGCGTGTATGAAAAATATTGTGAAAAGTTCTGTTGGATCTGTGTTTACAGATCAAAATCTTAATTTTGATTAACACAACCTACTGTTATTTAACTAACAATTTGTATTAAGTGCGCAGCGAACCAGATCGAAAGCGAGCTGGTACAGAGATAGAAATAAGCTGGATGAAGAGAAATGTAGCAGATAAGTAGAGAGCTGGAACAAAGCACTGTAGCAGATCGAACCAAGAGCATATTGAGAAGATGTCCAAATTGGAACAGTGAGGGGACGCCCAAGCTAGAGTAAAGGATATCCAAGCTGGTACAGTGAGGGGACGCCCGAGCTGGTCCAGCAGAGGATAACCAGATCGTAGAGGACATCCAAGATGGTTCACTAGCTTGGATCAAGAGCAGCTCAGATTTCAGGAACCAGATCAGAGAACAGAGGCAGCTCAGAGACCAGTTCATTAAAATCAAAGCAGTTTGAACTTAAGCATATACGAGGAATGATTTAATCAATTTCAAACTGATTTGATGCAACATCTACATCAAGACAGAGCTCAATTTAAGCGAGGTTGCAGCGCATTAAATGAAGATAGCTCAAAGTCTACAAAGCCTGCAATTGCATTTGTTGACAAAGGACGCAAGGTACAGCCGTGTCAGAACCTTTTCAGTGGACTTTTCAACGGCTGGATTATTGTGTCCAACGGATCAATCTGCACATAGGCTTTATATATCAAGATAGTGAACAGAGCAAGTAGTCATGTGAACAGATGAGCTAAAATGAACACAAGTGCAGAGAGGCACAAAACAGGGGGAAGAAAACAACAAGGAACAACGTTCATAGAAGTACTTCCTAGTGTGTGAGAAAACAACCGAGAGAGTGAGCTTACAATGTAAACTTCATATATACAGATTCACTCACATATGTGAGCTGAAAGTTTAATTGTTTAGTTGAGTGAATCACAAACACAAACTTTCATTGTAGCATTCTCACTGAGTCGTAAAAGAAGTGATGTTAGACACACAACTTGCGGGCTGGTGTTCGTAGGTGGTTGCTAGGAGTTCTTGCGGCTGCTGGTCGTATAAGTGGGTTGCAGCGAGGGTCACTGTAATCAAAGCCTTCTAGTGGATCCTTCCCGATTACTGAAGAAGGAGAGACGTAGGAGATTCAGCTCCGAACTTCCATAAATGAATCGCAGCATATTTTCTTTACTGCTTACTGCATTTACACTCTGCATACATGAGTTTAAAACTGTTTATTTAACTTTCAATTTACAGAGGGTAGTTCAGGTTTTTTTTTTCGCATTATTTTTATCATACCTGATATACTTCTCGATGCTCAAACCTTTCAAGAACATGAGCTATTGCAGCTCGAGATTTAACAGACCAGATCGAGTGACCAGCTTAGGCGCGATATGGTTGCTGGTTGTGTGATGATTTTCAAATGATATTTTAAATGCACGTAATTTGAGTGTTATTCCATCCTAACAAGTTCTCAAGGAAATATGGCTAGTAATTCAGGTAGTGGTGAAGTATTATTCAACGAAGCAACTACTGTTGTGGAAGACAGACAGAAGTTTTGTGACGCATGAATTATGGACTCAAGCGTGACATGGCACATGAAGTCTCAAAGAGAATGGTTCGACCAGTATGAACCAGTCTCAGGAGGATCCGTATTCATGGGAAATGATCATTCCTTGGAAATCGATGGGGTTGGTACCATCAAATTAAAAATTTTTGATGGCATTATTCGCACCATACAAGAAGTACGACATGTGAAAGGCCTGACAAAGAATATGTTATCCTAGGGACAATTGGATGATGTCGGTGTAGGACCCGTATCGAGAATGAGATCATGAAAGTCATGGAAGGCGCTCTTGTGGTGATGAAGGTGGAAAATGTTGCGGCAAATCTGTATATTTTGTTGGGGAAACACACAAAGAAGTGGAACTAGCTATTACATCAAGTGGTTCAGGAGAATAATTATCAATGTTATGGTATAGAAAGCTCGAGCATCTGTCAAAACGAGGATTGAAAATCCTCTCTGAACTGAAGCTATTGCCGGGGGCTTACAAAAGTGACCTTACCCTTTTGTGAGCATTGTGCTATCAGTAAACAACACATATTGAAGTTTGATACTTCTACGACCAAAATTAAAAGCACTTTGGAGCCGATTCATTCTGATGTTTGGCAAACATCGTCCGTATCCCTTGGAAGAGCGAAATATTTTGTCTCATTCACTGTTGATTTCTCTAGGAGAAGTTGGGTTGTATCCAATCTAGACGAAATCATTTCTTTTTTAAGTCTCAAAGTACTCAAAGTGCGGGTTGAACTTGATTCTGAAAATAAAATAAAGTGTTTGAGGACTGAAAATGGAGGAAATATGCCAGTGATGACTTTGATGTATTTTGCCAACATGAGGGCATCAAAAGACATTTCACAATAGCTTACACACCTCAACACAATGGAGGGCCAGTGAGGATGAATAGAAACTTGTTAGATAGAACAAGAGCTATCCTGAATACTGCGGACCTAACCAAGTCATTTTGGGCAGAAGCGGTAAAAGTAACTTGTCATGTTATCAATAGATCTCCGTCAGTACTGATTGATTTGAAAACTTCAATGGAGTTATGGACAGGAAAGCCAGAAGATATTATCAGGTGCATACATATCAAAGTCCTGTGTATGTTTTGTAAAACAAATAAGAAAGAACAAAGTTGAATTCCGAATCCAGAAAGTGTATCTTCTTGGGCTATGTTGATGGAGTAAAGGGTTTCACTTGTGGGAACCTACTGTCCATAAGCTTATCATCAGTAGGGATGTTATCTTCTAGGAAGATAAAGTAAAAGGATACAAAGGTGCACAATCATAAACTACATTCAGGTGAAAAATAAGACGGACGAAGATAAAATTTCTTGTGAAGCAGTACCGAGCATGAGGAACAAGAACCACCTGAGTAAGAAGTTTCCAAAGTACGACAATCAACTCGAGAGAGAAGACCACCAGGTTGGCTTTCGGATTATGTCACTGAAAGCAATATTGTATCCTGTCTACTAACAAGGGATGGTGAGCCATCGAGTTTCTAAGAGGCCACTCAAAGCTTGGATGTTTCCTTATGGATGACAGCAACACAAGAAGAATTGAAGGCTTCAGACTGAAATAAAACTTGGGATTTTTTTAACTTACACGAGGGAGAAAAGCCATCGAAAATATATAAGTCTATAAGATCAAGCGTGATGGCAATAAGCAAATGGAGCGGTATCGTGCCAGATTAGTGATGAAAGGATATACTCAGAAAAAAGGCATTGACTTCAATGAGATATTTTATCCTGTGGTGCGGCTCAATACAGTCAGTTTCGTGTTAGCATAGTGTGCGGTGTTTGTGTCATGCCCCGAAACCGAGACTCATGACATCGGAAATGTTAAACAATTATAAAATCGTAAAATAATAATCCTCATAGTATAGCTCAAAACCAGTCTTTTACATAACCAAAAATAGTCGTCTTTACAATCTGAAACAAAAAAGATCAAAGTTGCGGAAGAGAAAAAGATTACATTAATAGAACTAAATCTTCACCAGCCCTAGAACAGCTCTTGTTCCTCCTCTTCAATCTGTTATTCGTTCTTATCTGGGTGGGAGAAGTAAGGGGTGGGTGTTTGGGGAAACACTCAGCAAGTGGGGGACACCATTCTAGCTTAACAAATACATATACAGATTCATAAACTGAGCAGAGCATATAACAGATCAGAGAACATATATAGGTAGAACTGATAGTTACTTCGTCTCTATGGTTTACTGATCAGTCCCTAATTTTTACTCCTATAAGGGGTCGAGGCCATAGTTACACCTTGTAACTCAGAGTGCGGAATATTTCGTAGACCCATATTACGACAGGAACATCAGTGCTAAAACAGAGCTTAGATCATAGCATGAACTCGACACGAAACGAAAGCTCGAATGATAATTCAGAACATATTATAGTATGCATATCATATAGTATTTGATAGTCCCGAAAATAGGATCAATAGGTTCGAAACAGCTGCAAGAGTTCAGAAGGGAGGGGGTTGAATGAACTCTTGGGTATTTTAAATTTTTCGAAACCTTTTAAAAGTTTTACAAGCGCTGCTTAACTTAAATCAGAGTTACCAGATTTAAGGATCTCAGTTTAAATTCAAATCTCTCGGCCAACAAAAGTTTGTGCGGAAAAAGGCCAATTAATTTGTAGAATATTTGATCTGCATAGGCCTTCTGCACACACCCGATCACCGAGCCTCGCTCAAGGTGAACTCCTAGCAATCCTCAAACTATCCACACAGACGCAGCTGCTGGTTTACAATTCGTAGCAATATATTCAGACGGCTTTTTGGGAAGCCCGTTTGTTACAGACTCAACTAAATATAACAACGAATACAAGTTCTGTGAGACTGTAAAATCCTCTGATTTCTTATACAATGAAATCGATTCAAAAATGGTGAATCAGAGGATGACTCGAAGATATTTTTCTATGAAGATCAACGGTATAGTTCTTCGAGTGTTTGAGCTTTTGTGAGAGTGATTTCAAAGTAATGAAAGCTCAGAAAGCAATTTGACAGCGTAACAGCAAAAGCAGTGGCAAGAGTTATTCTTCAATTCAAAACTTCTGCTATTTATACTCTTCGCTCAACGGGTCGAGTAAATTTGATAAGGCAACAAAATCCTTTTTTGAAATACTGAACATCGTACGCCGTCAATCCTGCTCCACTACATGGTAAATGCATATCGACAGAGGCAACAATATAATTTCCATATATGTGCAATCCCGTTGTAACGACCTCTGTCAATGTGTACTATTTACCCAAAAATAGTACCAATCTTGTCTCCTTAATTCCAGGCAATTTGTACGATTTGATCGAGACCCTTGATTCTCTCCAATTTGAATATATGGTCCCGTATGAATCAATAACCATTTGTGCCTGAATTCTTTTCTGTTGGCAGAAATATTTTTCTTGAAGATGATTGAACAGTAACTATCTGTCGCGGTAAACATATCTGACCATTTGCAATATCAGAAAGGCTGACGTCATCATATCTGTTATACAACCACTGTAGCTGACGTCATCATATCTGTTATACAACCACTGTACTGATAACCATAGAAAACACTGTAGCGATATCTGACGGTATCAATGACGTCACGGTATCTGATAGTTCTACTATGCTCAAATCTGTTGACAGCATCCTTTGCTTGTTAACGAATTGTAATGTTCCTGTTACGATGTCTGTTGAACAAGAACTGTAGCGCTATCTGTTGACAGCAACAATGAGTGATACTGTTACGATATCTGACAGCCCCAAGTTCTACACTGTTACAGAATCTGTCGAATATACTTGACAATAACTATGGCCCTTTCTGTTGGTAGCAACCATTCACTATTTCAATACCAAATGCTGTTGGCAGATATCATCACCGATACAATACTCAAAGCTGTTGGCAGATATCATCATCCTTAGAACACCATCAACAGTAGGTTTCTGACCCGATAACCCAAATAGCTAATTCGATAACCTGAATAACAAAATCGATAACTCCACTGTTCCAAAACCCGATTATGAACAACCCAAAATCATAACTGTAATTGGAACCGATCACTGTTATCAGCAACTTGATATCTTATGAAAAGATTATTCGATTATCATCGTTAAGTCCAAATCTTTTCTTATTTTTGTTATCACCAAAACTCTAAATTTTATCCTAACAATTTCCTCCTTTTTGGTGATGACAAAACTTAGCAGCCGAGATAAATAACTAGGAAAAAATAAATTGCACACGGACTGCTGGAATTCAAACTTTCATTAATCAGAAGAGTTGTACATAAGATTTGTACAAAAATTCTATCCTAATATCTGCATCTTTTGTACGATCCACTCCTACTCTTACTTCTTCTTTCCCTCTCTCTTTCTCTATCCTCACGCATCATTCTCTCCAGAATTTGTCTATTCGCTGCATCAATGTCTGCCTGTGTAAGCTCTGTTGTTCTCATAGCATCACCACTACCACCTGCATTGCCACTGTCTCTGATTTGAACGGCAGGTGGTGGTTGAGGTCCTCGGCTGCTCTCTCCTTCCCCCTTTTTGGCATTACCGCCCCTGTTAATATAATCAACAAGTTGGCCCAACTGGTCGGTAAGTATAATGTAGTTGGCCTGAGCTTGACTCTGAAACTCCAAAAGTTGGTGAGAGATAGCCTCCTTGGTTGCCTCAACATCTTTCCTAACTTCGTCCAGGCGGGAAGACATAATATCCACCTTAGCATTCATCTCTTGCACCTCCTTCCTAACATCCGCTAATCCAGTAAAAACAGAGGCATTTTGAGCCAGAACATTTTTGCGAAATTCATTAAAGCGCAGTGTCTGGACATTATCAATATTTCGGCTCTCTTGGCGTGCACCCTGAATCAAAGTTTTGAAGGCTTCTTCTTGCTGCCGCAGGGAGTCACGAAGGCCATGTTCAATCATGTGTAGCTTAGAGAGAATGCCACTTTGAGATGCATCAATGTGATCAAATAGAATAGTCTGAAGATCAGCAAGAGTAGTAGAAAGATCTATAGAAACAGTTGGAATAGACGTCTGATCATCTGTGGTAGCATCCAATGGAATATCATCACGAGTAAAGAGCATTGGAGAATCAGTGGATGAATCAGAAGTGTCCTGGCGCCGAAATGTAGGAGAAGGAGATTCTGGATTCTCAACAATATACGATTGCTCCTCCTGTGCAGTACCAAAAATAACAGGACCTAAGGCAAACTGTAAGGTATGATCAGAAGACACTGCCTCTTGAGAAATCGGAGAGGGAGAACGATAGACTGTAGATCCATCGGAAGAATCTGAATCAATCTCTGGTATAATCTGTACATACGAATCACTAAAATAGCCAACAAAACTATCTTTATATACACCCTGTGCAAAAGTACTGCAAAAACTTGCCGGAATTCGCTCAACTCCCAAATTATACACAACTATATCTGTGCAGACATCATCACTCACTGGTCTCAAACAGCCAAACATTTGGTATCGAACAATATCTGTACATACTCTTGCCCAGCCCCATGTCTTGATTAAAAATGGGGAGGCTTCCCAATATTGAATAGGCTCAATGAAGAAAACATGCGGCACAAAATTTTCTTCGATCACAACTTCGGGCTGCTTCTTCTTATTCACAAACAAGGACAGCCTGCAACTGCTCCTCCAGAAATCAGTGCCCTGAATGGGTGTCCACACACCATCAATCAAAACCATTGGCCTCACCAAGCAAGTGGACTTGGCCATAGAGTAAAACTGGGCTAGGACAGCACTGCCATCAACACCAGAATCAACGATAGAGAGTGAAGAGCTCGGTTGTTCCACGACAATGCCTTGTTCTTGCTGATGTGCAATAAGATCTTCAAGGGATTTCGAATGAGCATCAGACAGAAGATAAATTATCTGCGATGCCATTGCCGTCCATGGCTGGCCAGGAGTGTAATATTTTCGATGAGATTCCAAGAATTTTCTGAACAGCATTTCTCAATACTTCGCCAATATGTACATCTTTATTTTAACTGCTGTCTCCAAAGAATCTGTCTCCGCCCAATCCAACATCAATTTCTCTTTTACTTTCAAATCTCGCAGAGCATCAAGATCAGTCAATTTATTTAAACTGAAATAAGGAAATAAATCAACTACATCTAGCATCCCCTGGTCCCGAAGCCTTACCAGAAACTCCACATCCCCACAAATTAACTCAACCATCTCTCGGGCAGGATTCCCTTTAACTGTCTCACCTTCCTCCAAGATTTCTTTCCCTTTATCATGCATTGAGATCCTCGGTATACTGGCATAGTACAAATCTCGTTCCTGTACTTCATTGATATTGATGGATTCACCACGTCGAATTTTGGTGATTTCTGCGGCAGTGATCGACGGCAGCATCATGTCGTCAGAAATTTGCAACAATAAATCATCAATAGACATGAGCTCCTCAGCACTTTGCTTGCTGCCGACAGCTTTGGCGATGTCCTTTT
>KV006931.1:20500-40312 GCA_001598015.1 Dorcoceras hygrometricum
TTAAGAAAATTTGAATATATTGATGGGCCAAGGTTTTAAAGTTGCATGATTTTTATGAAACGCATGCATCATGAAAGTTTAAATTATGTTAAGGCATGTATGAAAATGTTTTTGAGGAATTGAAGTGTTGTGGGGCAAAGTAACGATGGGAGTTAGCCGGGTATCCGGGCCCGGGGATCCCCTGTTAATGTATAACGATTATGAGCCTATGGATCCCTGTGATCACGACCTGGTGAAGTGGCAAGCATAGAGGTGTGACATATAGGGATCCCGAGGTAAGGTCGGGTGAACCACACCGTCACGTACGTTGGTTTATAGATTGATCAATCGAATTTAATGGCTCTCACTTCATGGATACGACTCACATGTTCTTTTAAGTTATGTTATGTATTATGCTGTGCCTTAACATATATGTTATGATGATTTATGTATGACTACAACATGATTTAACGTTTTAAGATCTTTTAATGCACGCATGTCATGAAAATTATGTCCATACACTTATGTGCTTGTATGTGGTTTTATTATATGTACATTGTTATTAGCGGATATAGCATGCTGGGCCTTTAGGCTCACTAGGTTTATATGGTGCAGGTGAGCATGAAATGTTGATGATATTACTCCGACCGGCGGTGAGGACGTCTGATGCTCCGCGGAGGCTGTTACCCCGTGACCGCTTAGTTAATTCATGTTATTTGCTTTTAAACATGTGCAGTTTTTCCGCAAACAGTTTTTGAATACTCTGATTTTTATGATTAGCTTGTGAGACGTGGATTAAGGAATTTAGCAGTCGTTTTATCGAATGTTGAGATGTTATTTTTAATGCTTAAGTTATGGTTTTTATTTATAGCTTTCATTACATGTATATTCCACGTCGACTTTCAAAAAAAATTTAGAGGTTTAGTATGTTTCAAGAGGCTCCGGTTCAGCCGACGTCTGGACGTGCTTTTCAGCCGGTGCAGAGTATGTCACAATCGTTCCAATCTCGTCAAGGGTCACAGCAATCGAATTGCCAACAGTTTAGACCTCGAGGGAAGCAGTTCAAGAAGAAGGCGAATTCGAGTTCCTCTGGTTCTGTGAGTTCTGGTAGCATTGGCTCTGGCAGTATGTCTTGTGGACAGTGCGGGGGGAAGCATCCGACTTCGCAGTGCCGTGGTGTGCAAGGTACTTGCAATAACTGTGGACAGCCTGGACATTATCGAGAGTATGTCCTTTGTTGAGGGGACAGACTTCAGTTCCTTCGCAGCAGGGTTCGGCTGGTGGTTCTTCACAGAGACCGCAGTTTCCCGTTCCGACCCAGCGATCTAGATTTCAACCCCATGAATCGTCTAGGTTTGGAGGATCTTCTAGACCTCAGTTTCAGATACCGCAGCAGGCCCAGGTGAATGCCTTAACGAGAGAGCAGGCTGAGGAGACACCTGGTATGGTTATCGCATGTACATGCTCTATCTTTGATTTCCTACGAGAGTTTTAATTGATACAGGAGGTCACACTCCTTTGTTTCTGCATGGTTTGTGCCTGAGTGTGGGTTGAGAGTTACCCCACTGTGTGATGTCGTATCTGTATATACTCATGCTGGTGTGTGGGTGATGTCCCGTGAGATCGTGGTGGATAGTGTGATTGGATTTGATCGGAACGTGCTAGTGGCGAATTGATTGTCTTGGAGATGAGGGATTTTGATTGCATCTTGGGAATGGATGTATGTGGACAGCCTGGACATTATCGAGAGTATGTCCTTTGTTGAGGGGACAGACTTCGGTTCCTTCGCAGCAGGGTTCGGCTGGTGGTTCTTCACAGAGACCGCAGTTTCCCGTTCCGACCCAGCGATCTAGATTTCAACCCCATGAATCGTATAGGTTTGGAGGATCTTCTAGACCTCAGTTTCAGATGCCGCAGCAGGCCCAGGTGAATGCCTTAACGAGAGAGCAGGCTGAGGAGACACCTGGTATGGTTATCGCAGGTACATGTTCTATCTTTGATTTCCTACGAGAGTTTTAATTGATACAGGAGGTCACACTCCTTTGTTTCTGCATGGTTTGTGCCTGAGTGTGGGTTGAGAGTTACCCCACTGTGTGATGTCGTATCTGTATATACTCATGCTGGTGTGTGGGTGATGTCCCGTGAGATCGTGGTGGATAGTGTGATTGGATTTTATCGGAACGTGCTAGTGGCGAATTGATTGTCTTGGAGATGAGGGATTTTGATTGCATCTTGGGAATGGATGTATTGTCTAGATATAAGGCTACTGTTGACTGTTTCCATGGTGTGGTGAGATTTCGCCCCGATTCCGGTGAGAAGTGGGATTTCTATGGCATGGATTCGAGGTCGAAGATTCCACTGGTGTCTGCCATGGAGATGTTTAGCCTGTTATCGCTGAATAATGCTGGATTTATGATCTATGCGCTTGACGTTTCCCAAGAATCATGATTGGAGTTGAGTGATGTCCCGATCGTCCGAGAGTTTCCCGGAGTGTTTCCGGATGAGATTACTGGATTCCCTCCGAGATGTGAGATCGACTTCAGTATCGAGTTGGTGCCCGGTACAATCCCGATTTCTAGAGCTCCGTATCGGTTGGCGCCAGCAGAGTTGAAGGAACTCAAGGAACAATTGAGAGACCTTCTGGAGAGAGGCTTCATCAGATCGAGTATGTCTCCTTGGGGAGCTCCGATTCTTTTTGTGAAGAAGAAGGATGGATCTATGAGGATGTGCGTGGATTTTCGGTAGTTGAACAAAGCGACGGTGAAGAACAAGTATCCTTTGCCAAGTATTGATGACTTGTTCGATCAGTTGCAAGGATCGGTGGTGTACTCAAAGATTGATTTGCGCTCGGGCTATCACCAGTTGCGGATTAGAGATGCTGATGTGGCGAAGACAGCTTTTCGGACGAGATATGGTCATTATGAGTTTCTTGTGATGCCATTTGGGTTGACGAATGCCCCAGCTGTTTTCATGGACTTTATGAATCGCATCTTCAGTGAGTACATCGATCGATTCGTGATTATATTCATAGATGACATCTTGGTGTATTCGAAAAGTCTGAGAGAGCATAAGGAGCATCTGAGATTGGTGTTGCAAAGATTGAGAGACTCGCAGTTGTACGCCAAGTTCAGTAAGTGTGAATTTTGGCTTGATAGAATTATCTTTTTGGGTCATGTTATTTCAGCGCTAGGAATTTCGGTGGATCCGAGTAAGGTCGACGCAGTTCTTGACTGGGAGAGACCTAGGAATGTTTCCGAAATCCATAGTTTCTTGGGATTGGCTGGCTATTACAGACGTTTTATCGAGAAGTTCTCCTCGATAGCCAAGCCAATGACTCAGTTGACTCAGAAGGATAGGAAGTTTGTTTGGACTGACGAGTGCGAGTCTAGTTTTCAGACGTTTAAGGAGAAGTTGACTACTGCTCCTGTTTTGGCTCTACCATCTGGATCTGGAGGATTTGTTGTATGCTCCGATGCATCTCTGAATGGATTGGGATGTGTTCTAATACAGAACGGGTACGTGATTGCATATGCGTCTCGACAGTTGAGGCCTCACGAGACGAGGTACCCCGTCCATGATTTAGAATTGGCTGCGATTGTGTTTGCCTTGAAGATTTGGCGGCACTATCTGTATGGTGAAGAATTTTTGGTGTACACCGACCACAAGAGCTTCAAGTATATCTTCACGCAGTCAGATTTGAATATGAGGCAATGTCGTTGGATGGAGTTGCTCAAGGATTTTAACTGTGAGATTCAGTATCAGCCTGGGCGAATGAACTTAGTAGCCGATGCTTTGAGTAGGAAATCCCATCCTAATATGTTAGCATCTTTGAGTGTCTCGAGAGTCTACGAGCAGTTGATACTTCTGGTTGGAGATTTCAGCCGGGTGATCAGTACTTCTTGGTTTCTTCGAGTCGGGTTGAACCGCAGATTGTGAGTGACATTAGGGAAGCACAGAGGACTGATACCTATATCCATGAGTTGAGGATTAAAGCCATAAGTGGTCATTCTGATGATTTTTCTGTTGCTTCTGATGGGTGTCTGAGATTTCGAGGGAGATTGGTGACTGATACCTATATCCATGAGTTGAGGATTAAAGCCATAAGTGGTCATTCTGATGATTTTTCTGTTGCTTCTGATGGGTGTCTGAGATTTCGAGGGAGATTGGTGGTTCCGAGCCTAATCGACTTGAAAGAAACTATCATGAATGAAGCGCATTGTAGTCAGTACAGTGTGCATCCGGGCGAGAGAAAGATGTACCATGCCTTGAAGTCTCACTACTGGTGGGCAGGTATGAAGAGCGACATTTCTGGTTTTGTTGCTAAGTGTTTGAATTGCCAGCATGTCAAGACGGAGAGGATGAGACCGGGTGGATTGTTACAGAGTTTAGAGGTGCCCCAATGGAATTAGGAGCACATCGCCATGGATTTTGTGACTCATTTACCTCGATCTAGTAGGGGATGCGATGCGATTTGGGTGGTGATTGATAGACTTTCGAAGTCAGCCCATTTCATTTCCTATGATGTGAGGTGTCGATGAAGAAAATGGCGAAGTTGTATATCGACCATGTGGTTAGATTTCATGGAGTGCCTGTTTCGATAGTGTCTGATAGAGATCCAAGATTCACATCTCGATTTTGGAAGAGCTTGCAGGCAGCGATGGGTTCGAGATTGGCTATGAGTACAGCCTATCACCCACAGACAGATGGTCAGTCTAAGAGGACCATTCAGACTTTGGAGGATATTCTTATGATGGATTTCAGTTGTGGCTGGCAGGATTCCTTGTCCTTAGTCGAGTTTTCGTATAACAACAGCTACCAAGTGACTATCGGGATGGCTCCATTTGAAGCTTTGTATGGTCGTAAGTGCAGGTCTCCAATCTGTTGGGAAGAGGTTGGTGAGAAGCATCTTTCTACCCCTGAGTTTGTGCAGCATATGAAAGATCAGTTTGATTTGATTCGGAGTAGGATGAAGGCTGCACAAGATAGATTTACCAGCTATGCTAACCGAAGACGTCGACCGTTAGAGTTTGAGGTTGGCGATCGTGTGTTTCTTAAGATTTCTCCTTTCAAGAGTGTTATGAGATTCAGATTTAAGGGCAAATTGGCTCCTATATTCATTGGTCCTTTTGAGGTTGTTGAGTGGATTGGACAGTTGGCTTATAGATTGAGACTGCCTGATGAGTCAGCAGCGATACATGACGTTTTTCATGTGTCAATGTTGAGAAAATATGAGCCAGATCCTTCCCATGTTTTGAGAACCGACGAAGTTGAGCTAGATTCTGCCTTGAGTTATGTTGAGTATCCGATGCAGATTCTGGATAGGAAGGAGAAACAGTTGTGGAACAAGATAATTTCGTTGGTGATGGTCCAATGGAGCAAGCATGGCCGAGAAGAAGCAACCTGGGACGTTGAGGAGAAGATGAGACAAAACTGGCCTCATCTATTTGAGCAATGATACTGAGAATTCCAGGTAAATTCTAAGCTTTGATTCGAGTTGTTCAGTTGTTTGTGTGTTGCTTGAAATGTTTGGTTTGAATTCTTCCTTTTGTGCCTTTGATTTCGAGGACGAAATCTCTTAAGATGGGGAGAATGTGAGGATTGAGGAATTCGAATAGTGATTAATCAGTTTTGCTTCGGATTAGTCACGAGATTTTAGGGATTTCGAATTTTATAAAAAAGGAATTGGAGTTCAGCAGTTGCATTTTTGCTAGCGGGAAATGATCCCAGTAGTGTTTCAGCAGTATGGTTTATCGCTGGGAAAAGTAAAGCCAGCAGCGTTTTTATGCGAAGGCTTGCGGGCAATTCAGCTGTTGGTATTTCAGTAGTGGTGTGATCAGTTGTGAGCTATTACGTGATGAAGTCAGCAGTGGGTTGCATGAACATTCAGCTGGAGAGGAATTTGTTGGCAGTTGTTGCACGGGCGTGAGATTGAACGAGATGACGCCACGTGTTGGTCAACCCTGAGGAGTTGACTGCTGATGTTCTAGCGCTAATCAGTCGTTGCCTTTGCAAGGGAGTTGATTCAGTAGAGTGATCAGCTATTGGTTTGAGTGACCAGCTGCTGGTAGTGAGGCAACGTCGTTTTACCTTTGTTAGCGGGTAACGAAACTACGTCGTTTGGATAAGTTGGAACGACACCGTTTTGGGTGTAACATTTTGTGTCAGCTGTTGGTTGTGTTGGTCATCAGCCGTTGACAGCGATGGTGACGTGTTTCCTCTACGATGTCGTTTGAGTTAGTTAGCGTGTTCAGCTTTTGGTCGTTGGGAGAGAGAGATCTGCTGGCAGCTGAGGAAGTGATGCTACGTCGTTTTGATTAGTTTGTACGGCATCGTTTTGATGTCTCGCTGTGTATTGCAACGTCTAATTTTATCAACTGATTCGATTGAAGGGAAACGTTGGTTTTAGTTGTAAGATTTTTACTGTAGCTTCAATTGACGATTGATTTAGGGGAACAGTAGCTGTTGTATGGAGATTTATATGCAGTGTTGAGCGACACTTAGATTATTTTTCCACCCGATATTTCTTATCTTAATCTTCGAAACCCTCGATAGATACTGTTCACCCGAACATTTCTTCCCTCGATTTCTGTCGTTTCCGGCCGTTGTTTTGAATGAGATTGGTGGCGCTGGATTCTCCTTGAGTTGCTCTTTCGATTGATACTTGCTAGGAGGCCTGAGTTGGCATTGGAGAGAAGCGCGAAGAATCTGTTTGTTCGAAAATTTTCGTGAGATCTGAACCGTGTGTTCTTTGATTCTTCTGGAAGCTGGAATTTAAGGCGCAGGATAGCTTCTGCCGAGATTGAGGAGGTCAGGAGAAAGCTGGTTTTCTTAGGCTGAGTTCTGCCGTGCCTTTGAGAAATCTGTGGAGGTAGATTGAAGATGTGAGGTACGAATTGAGCAGTTCTAACAGCTTTGAGCGTGGACATGGCTATATTTCGTGTTATGATTTCTGTGTTGGATTGATGGCTGAATTACGTGAACAGATTTTACCTGCTTTGGTCATTGATGTTCTGTTTTCACGTATTGTTATTGTATGCATTTAGAATTGATTATTGAATGGCATTCATGCATACATCGTGAGCCATATTGATTGATTGATGTCCCGATTGAGAGTCACGTTGTGACTGGCCGACAGATGTGTCGTGCCTGAAAAGTCCAACGCTATCATCGGAGTGGTGACTGTCGGATTCGAGTGTCTACCACCGAGCTATGATGGGCTGACGGGCCCTGAAGATCACGGACCGATGATTTCCCCGGTTGAAACACTGTGTGGGTATAGAGGCTCGACTTGAGATGATTTGCCAGTTAATACACTGGTCTTGATTACCGATTCCTTGATATCCTCATGCATTACATAGCATTGACTTATAGCATGTTGCATGATTTGCTGTTCTGATGGATCTTAGTACTGAGGCTTGACCTCGTATTTCTTTTTCTGCTTTTGTGTCTTTTGGGTCTGTGTTACCCATTTGCAGGAGCTTCAGGTAACCAAGCTGGACCGAGTGGAGCGCCAGCGGGTCGATCCCCTTTCCCTGAGTCCCAGTTATATATTATATTATGTATTTAACCAGGGGATGCCCTGTGTTTATATGTATATGGGGATATGTATCTTATTTGGGATTTTATGTTACCTGTTTTGCTTGAGTTTGATTTAACTCGTATTTCGATTATTGATATTTTGAATGACTAGTTGAGTACAGGCCCAAGTGATTTCGAAACTTTTTAAGCCCGATTTTACGCTTCCGTGATTATGTGCTTGTTTGTGCGTTGATCTTGAGTGATTAGCACGGGCCTGACAAAGTAATTTATACTAATATTAAAGAAGTATGTGTGCTCAGTTTGGTACATGTATTTGAACATATGGTTAATTGCCCAGATTATGCCAGAATAATGTGCTCGATTTATAAAAATTATGCTCTAATTTTATAAAAATATATAGGATTTCAAATATAAGATAAGTGCGCAGGCTCAGCTTAGTACATGTGTTTGAACATATGGTCAATTACCTAAGGTGCTCAATTTTATACAAATTATACCGTAATTTATAAAAGTATACCAGATTGCAAGTAATTTATACTAATATTATAGAAGTATGTGAGGTCGGTTTGGTACATGTATTTTAACATGTTCAATTACCGAGATTATGTGCTCAATTATCTAGCTTATGTGCTCGATTTTATACACATTATATTGTAATTTTACAAAATTATATCGGATTTCAAGTAATTTATACTAATACTAGAGAAGTAATTTCAAGTAATTTATACTAATACTAGAGAAGTACATTTCTCGATTTTGGGTAGATTTTGGGTGAGTTTTCCATAATTTGGTATACTAAAACTAGTGCTGAATTACCCAGATAATTTGCTCGGTTATATACACATGTTACTTTAATTTTACAATATTATACCTGATAATATTTATTCGTACCAATATTAAAGAAGTATGTGTGTTGAGTTTGATTCATATATTTCACCATAAGTACATCCTTTACAAAATGGTCAAAGCCTTCATATATACCCATGATTATCAGTGTGATGTTTGGGCATACTAAAAAATGTGCTGAATTACCAGATAATGTGCTCGATTTATACACATTATACTAAAATTATACAACATTATACCCAATTTTATGTAATTCGTACCAACATTTGAGTTTGGTTCAGGTATTTCAACATAAGTATTTCCTTAACAAAATAGTCACACTCTTCATATATACCATGGTTATCTGTGTGGTGTTTGGGTATACTAAAACAAGTACTGAATTATCCAGATAATGTGCTCGATTATATAGACATTTTACTTTAATTTTACTACATTATATCCAAAATTAATGTGATTCGTGTCAATATTAGAGAAATACGTGTGTTGAGTTTGGTTCATGTATTTCAACACAAGTACATCCTTTTACAAAATGGTCACACTTTTCACATTACCCATGATTATCAGTGTGGTGTTTGGATATAGTAAAACAAGTACTGAATTACCCAGATAATGTGCTCGATTAGATACACATTTTACTTTGGTTTTACAACATTATATCGAATTTTATGTAATTCGTATCAATATTAGAAGAGTACGTGAGTTGAGTTTGGTTCATATATTTCAAAATATCCTTTAAAAAATGGTCACACTTTTCGTATACCATGATTATCAGTGTGGTGTTTGGGTACAGTAAAATATGTGCTTAATTACCCAGATAATGTGCTCGATTTTGAATACATTATGCTTCAATTTTATAACATTATACCCAAATTTATGTAATTCATACCAATATTAGAGTACGTGAGTTGGTATGGTTCATATATTTCATCACAAGTACATCCTCTACAAAATGGTTATACTTTTCATATATGCAAATGATTATCAGTGTAATGTTCGGGTACTAAAACATTGCTGAATTATCCAAATAATATGCTCGATTTTATACACCTTATACTTCATTTACAACATAATATTGGATTTGAATTAATTTGTACTAATATTGGAGAAGTACGTGTATAACGTCGAGGAAATTCATAAATCCACAATTATAGATTTGAAGGGTTTCATTTGCTAATTTCAGTACCCTTCTTCAGCTTCAATTCAGTAATTCATCTTTTGTTGAGCTGAATTTCAGATTAGACCAGGAACTCGATTCTCGGGAGTTGGCCGATCGAATACTAACAAGTAAGGTTCAGGCTATTTTTAATTTTGTTCGGTATGTGTTGGCTTACGTACAAAGTTGTACATTTAAAGGTATTTTAAATGGCGAGCTCATGCTTCCTGTTTTCATTTAAATACATGTATCGTCACTTCTCACCACCACAATCAAACTCTTTCAAAAGATTTTCATTTTAAAGCAGTGAATGGCTCTCACCTAACCGACCGAAACTTCAACTCTTTCAAAGTGATTTTTGGATCGCGCTTGTAAGTGGTTCAACGCCGGAGGATTTATATTAGCTGTGTTCAACAATTGAGACAAGTAAACTCTGTTTTTTGCTGCACTTTTGAAAGCATATATTGATTCCTCTTGCATGCTTGTGTTAGTTTTAAAGGTTTGAGAAATATTTCGTAGTTTTTCAAACATAGAGTTGAGTTTATGATGATTTCTTGAGAAATTTTTGGTTCGCTAGAGTTTTGATTCAGAAAGATTGTTCGAATATGGTTTACGATGTTTGAGACAAATTCTTCTTGAAATTTTTGGGATGTTCTACAAATAGCTTAAAAGCAGCTTACGTGTTTTATTTTCTGGAATGTGTCCTTAGATATTTTCTTTTGTTTCACACTAAGGAAATCTTCTGAACTGTTAATAATATTGAGCTAAGTGCGCGATATGTTTATTTTTCCCTATCTGATTTTAAGTCGCAATATGATTATTTTTTCCGAGTTGATTTTAACTCGCGGTCTGATTATTTTCCCGGGATGATTTTAAGTCGAGATCTAATTTCCTTATCTTGTCTGAGTTGACTTTGTTTGACCATTGTAATCATGTCTGCTCCTTTAAGTCCTGTTGACTTTTCCTAATCTGAGTTGACCAAACCGTCCAGATATGATTTTCTATTCTGAGCTGGTTTACGCTCACGATCTGTTCATACTCTGAGCCGGACTGATTCAGCTTAGGTCCACTCTGGTCTGATACTGTAATCTCAAGTTTAATTCTTCTTTCCATTTAGCTTTTATTCAAATGTATAATTTTAATCTGTTCGAAGTTATATCCAATTTCAAGAAATATTTTTTCAGCTTAGAACTCTGCTATTCGTTATTCGTTTCTATAGCCTAAACTGATTATAGATTCTTTTTTCGATTGAACTCCGATGTATACTCAATAGATTTTCGAACAACAAAAGAGTTTTAAAATATCCAACCATATAAGAAGTGATCTTATTCAGATCAGAGAAAAGCAGTTTAAAGAATGTTTTACAGACAGTTTAAAAAAAGTTTCTGTAGAAAGTTTAAAGGAAGTATCAAAAGTTTTGTGATTTGTGAAGGATAGCAAACGGTCAGCCATAGGGTGTGTGGTAATCGATCGACGGACCGGACTGCCCTGCCAACCAGAGGGTGTGTGGTAATCGATCGATGGATCGAAGTTCCCTGCCAACAGAGTCCAAGATTAGGGCGTGTGGACAACGACAAAAGAGTTGTTGTATCCTGCTCCACCTGGAACTAGTTTAAGCTTGATCAAGCGATTATGACCTTAGAAGACCTTTCGTTCACACTTCACTACAGAAAAGGATGAATACTATGATTGTTTACACCCACAGAATTGAGCAAAGTTTACGTTAAAGTTTACTTTCTTTAATACCAGTAAATGTTTTAAATGTTTCAAGTATGTTCAAGCATGTTCAGTTTATGCTTTATCAGTTTACTGTTTACCAGATAACAGTTCTATCGGCTTTCGATCATATCAGTTTATAGCTTATCAGTTAAAGTTATTTTTATGCATATACTACCTGCCTTCGTTATTTCCATATTTGCTTGCTGAGCCTCTAGGCTCACTAGTTTTTCTAAGTGCATGTGATCAGGTTAGAGATTGATGGTTGGTGCGAGCTGGATCAGATCGAGGGTGTTTATCGTGGAACCTGCGTCTTCGCGCTAGCCAGATTTCATAGTTTTTGTTCAGTTCAGTTTTGAGATAATTCAGTTCGTACAAAATTTGTATAAGATATCTCATATACAGTTTCCACAACGCGAATGAAACATTTTGTAAATATTTGTTTGTATTACGCACAATTTATAAGCTCTGAGTTGTTTTCCAAATCGAAATCTGAAATTTCTATAATTTCACAATTAGCCCAGAAGTATTTGGCTAATTGTCTTTTGACCAAGTACAAATTTTGAGTATCATTCAATTTAAACGTTCTATTTATTATAAATTGAAATTGGAAAAATTTGGTTGTTACAATTGGTATCAGAATCAGATTCTTGAGATAAAAACTTCTTCCGGTCTGAGACAGTTCTCGCCAGCCGCTTCAAAAAACGTGTGAGTTTTGTGTTCATGTTCTAGCATACAGTATTATTTCATGATAGTCTTGTGGTGGATTTGGGCTATAGTGCAGATATATGTCAGGAAGAGGAAGATTAAGGAGAAGCCATGAATAAATATGTTAGTATTGATAGTAATACGGAGTTATAGCAAGCATGAATCAATTGCTGGAGCAACTAGTAGGGTAGTTTAGCCAAGGATATGGCCAATCTTCAAATCGAGGATTTAGTCACGAGAATCCTCATGAAAAGTTTAGATTTCATAAGCCAAAGGAGTTTTTTCAGGATAAGAGCCAGATGTTCCATCTACATGTTGAGAGACGACACGATGATTTTTTGGGAAGGAACCAAATTAACAGTAGACAAAGCCCTCCGAGCTGAACAATTTTGGAAGGAGATTGGAAAAGAACGTCAAAAAAAATGTCAATCATTTCAACATAAGGACCAGAACCAAGCTAAGATACCCAATGACAATCAGCAGAGGTCTCAGGGACAAAGACCGCTACAACCCCAACCGATCAACACATTTCGTCATATTGATAACAGTCAATTTTGTCAAGTTTGTCAAAGGAATCATACTGGTCAGTTCCAAATTGTCCAGAACGTGTGCTACAAATGTGGTAATCCAGGCCACGTCTCTAGGAATCGTCGGCAATCGAAGCAACGCATCACCAATAGAGCCTATGTGATGACAGCAGATCAGACTAAACCAGACTCTACAATATTTACAGGTAAAAATTATATCACTAGTATGTCTACGGTAGTTTTGATATATTCTTGTGCAACCCATTCTTTTGCAGAAGTTTTTCTAGGTGCGTTTGCGTACCATCGGGAGAAAGCTTATTAACAAATAGTATATTTCATGACATAGAGCTTAAGCTGCAGAGGTATTTCGTGTATGCAGATATTATAGTATTAACCATGCTTGAATTCGATTTAATTTTTGGGAATAAATTAGTTAACTAAGTACGGAGTAGTTATAGATTTTAATAAAAGAACCGTAGAGGTTAAACCACCAGTGGAAACTCAATTATTGTTTCAAGCTGATAGACTCCATAGAACCCCAAAGCTGATACCAGCTCTGAAAGCCTAGAGCTATCTAAGGATGGGATATCAAGGATTTTTGGTTAGTGCGTTATCAGCAGTAGAAGATAAGAAATCTAAGTTGTTAGACGTTGAAGTGATGGATGAATTTCGAGGCGTGTTCTCAGAAGACATATCTGGTCTGCCACCAGATCAAGAGCTAAAGTTTGTGATTGATGTAGTACCTGGTGCGACTCCTATATCTTAGCCGCCGTGTAGATTTGCGCCTACAGAGATGAAAGAGTTAAAGGATAAAAATTCAAGATCTACTAGACAAAGGATTCATCGCTCCTAGTACGTCACCATGTGGAGCCCCAGTGCTGTTCGTCAAGAAGAAAGATGGTAGTATGCGTTTATGCAAACGACTATTGGGAGTGGAATACGATAACCATTAAGAACAAGTACCTTCACCCTAGGATCGAAGATCGGTTTGATCAATTACAAGGTGCAGCTGTATTTTTCAATATAGATCTCCGATCTGGATATCATCAGCTGAAGATTAAAGAAGCAGACGTTTACAAGACAGCTTTCAGAATGCGCTATGGATATTACGAGTTTTTAGTGATGCCCTTTGGTTTAACGAATGCACCTTCGGCATTTATGGATTTAACGAATAGAGTATTCCGACATTTCCTAGATCAGTTTGTAAATAGTGTTTATAGATGTTACCTAATCTACTCTAAGAACATAAAAGAACATTCAGATCATCTTAGGCGTGTACTACAAATTTTGAGGACTAAGCAATTTTTTTGCTAAGTTTAGTAAGTGTGAAATTTGGCTTGAGAAGGTAGTTGTTCCTTTAACGCCATTAATTAAGAAAAATGTTGTGAGGACTGTAATTAACCGATTTAATTAAGAGAGTGGTTAAGAGCAGATCATAGGAAGTAACAAGGGTAAAACGTGTGTGTTGTTCGTGGAAATCAGCTTTGGATATGGGCAGATTTGAGTGGTTGAGCCCAGAGCTGGAGATAGGGAGAGAACAGAAGAGCTGGATTGGTGTCTCGTGAATTGTTGGTGTTCAGCTTTGGAGAGAAATGCACGTACGAGTGAGGTGGTAGCGCTATGTGGACCGGTTCGGTTCGTGATTTGGAGTAGATCGGTTCCGGGTTGTCCAGATCTGGAGGTGTGTGAGATGGCCTAAGTACAAGTAAGCTAGTTGTTCAGATTCGGAGGAGGTGCAACGTCGTTTAACGACGTTATTTTGGACACTAGTTGACATTGCTGAATCGTGATATCAGATTTGGGTGAGAGCTGGTTGACGTGTACCAGCTGGGAGAGAAGGCAGTAAGCTGGTTGTCCTGAGCGGGAGACGATGCGGCATCGTTTTGGGTTACCAGTGTAGACGCTGGATGAGCAAAATCTGTCCAGCGAGTGCGAGCAGCTGTGCATACCAGATTTGAGTAACGGCGTGCTGGTATGTGCCAGAGCTGGTATTAGCTCTGATGTGAGTGGGACTCCTGTACGACGTCGTTTGATGGTAAGAGCTGGTATAGCGTGGAGTCAGATCTGGTGTAGCGCTAGTCAGATTTGGTGAGTTCTCAAATCTGAGTTGGTATCAGCTTTGAGTGAGCTGGTCGGTGGTATTGTAGCAGATTTCGGGACTTAATAACTGGCATTGACTTTGACCGTGTACCCCAATTATATTCTCAACACTTAGCCAATTTTCAGACCTGATATCCTTTATCTTCATTTCCAGAGAGAGTTCGATATGTATACTGTTCCCGAAACCCTTACTGTTCATCAGAACACAAATCCTCCATTTGCCGTCAATTTACACCGTCGTTTGGAGAAATCTTGGTGGCGCTGAGCTCGTCTCCTCGAGATCTCTCGATTGGTACCACTTTGGAGTCTTGCGTCGGCGTGTTGAGGGAGTGCGAAGTAGTTGCAGTGTTCGACATGTTCGCAATTTCTGGCCGATAGTTCTCCCTTACCATTAGAGCTCTTGAATTTGAGCTTTTAAGCAGCTTCTGTTGAGTTTCGTCATGAGCTGGTAGGGCAGAAGACTTGAGCAGGCTGTTGGTGCTGTGTTCTCGTGAGACCTGCTGAGGTAGTAGTCGCACTGAGATTTGATGTACGAGTGAGCTTATATTAGCATCCTTGATATCAGCTTGAAAATATTTCTTTCGTGTTGGAACTGCTGTTGTTGCGTGCTGGTTGAGTCTACTGGCTGCTGGTATTCGAGGATGATTCTGTGTGCTTAATTGCTTACATGTGTGAATTATATATTACGAGCATGGGTTTGCTTGACATTCATGCATAGCATATTGAGCCTGTTTCCTTATGAACCGAATTATTTATGCGTTGTGATTGGCCGGCTGAGTTGTCGTGCCTGAAAGGTCCAATGTTAGCAATGATTGGTGATTTGGCCGGCTGAGTCGTCGCTCCTGAGAATCCAGCGCTGTCGCTGAGTCATGATATCCAGCTAAGTCTCTGAGATCTGATACCACTGTTGGCACAGCGGTGGATCAGTATCATGCTTCCGGGGCGATGCTGAAGCTTTAAATATTTTTTGCACAGGAACACTCATATGCGAATAAAATAAGTTTTGATTAGCCAAGATAAATAGTGACTTAATAAATTCATATTAGTGGTTATCAATCGAGATTGTTCAGCTTATGGAGTTATCGATTGAGATTGATCTACTCAGACGCAAGCTGATCTAGTGTTTCGTGCTAAGCTGATGGTGAAAGCTTTTTTGAGTTTCAGTTTAGGTCAGTGTTGGATCTGTGTTTACAGATCAGAATCAAGTTTTGATTCACCCAAAATCTGCTACTATTGTATTAATGCTCTACTTGACATGCGCAGCTTGCTTAGACTGGGGTAGACGTGAAGATATCCAAGCTAGGACAGTGAAGGGACGCCTGAGCTGGACTGGTCAAAGATATCAAGCTGGAACAGTAAGGGGACGCCCAAACTGGTTTGGCAGTTTACTTTCAGAAGTGCAGGTAACATCAAGCTGATTCATCAGCTGGATGTTGGAGCAGCACGAAGATCAAGCGCAGAGTATGAAGAGCAGTTCAACCGCAGAATCAAGAGCAGAGTTGAAGTGCAGAGTTCAAGCGCAGAATGCTCAAGTGCAGAATGGCTCAAGTGCAGATCAAGTGCAGTGTACAAGAGCAGTGATTGAGTGCGAAGACAGGTACAAGCGCAGTGATCGAGTGCAGATCTGATCACCAGCGATGTACAATATACCTTGCTGAACGACCAGCTAAAGGACCAGCTGGAAAGTCAGCAAGGGCAGAAGAGCTGCTTCAACGAGAAGAGAGACTAGCTCTAGGTGCCCACCTTGAACGAGGAAGAATTTGCATGCTGGTGGGGCACCCGAGTAGTCTTCTTCAACTCAAGATGGTTCACCTAAGAAAACCAGCTTTGGGAACAGCTCAAAAGCAGTGTCTGCTTAGATACAGGAGCAGACTAAAAACCAGCTGGTTAAGGACAAACCAGCTGGACAGAACCTTCAAGAGCAGACAGTAAAAGAAGACCTTAGCCCTGAAGATGATGAAGGTCAGTTCGAAAGGAGATCATCTGACAAGAGCAAATTAGAAGAGTTGCTCAAGAGCGGTTGCAAACGAGAGGAGAATAAGAGATCTATGAACAGCTTGAAGGAGCAACCAGCTCAAACAAAGACCAGCTCAAAGCAGATCAAATTGATGAACAGGCTAGCGAGCTGGTTAAAGTCAAACCATCTCAGATAGCATGACATATGCTATCAAATCGACGAGCAAGTAATTTGAATACAACGCTAAACGACAAACAATGTTTAGTATTCAAATCAACTTGCTTGTATTGTCTTCTCAGAACAGTGCTCACGTGATTAAAGTGAAGAAAAGCCTGCAACGTATTAAATGCCAAAGGATACAAAGTACAACAGTGTCAGAAGACCTTTCAACGTCTACTACTTTGTGTCCAACAGACATATCTTCATGCGAGGCTATAAATAAGAGCACATGCAGAGAAGTGAAGATAGAGCTGAGAAGAATGAAGTCGTAACATTGTTTTCCAAACCAAAACGCAGAAATCAGAAAAATGCACAACACTAAACCTGGAAAGACAACGAACAACCAGCTCGATCTAGGAGCACTTTCCAGGGTGTGAGGATACATTTGAGAGAGAGCTTACACTGTATATTTCTCACACATAGATTCGCTCACATATGAGAGCAGTGAGCTTAAACAGAATAGTTGAGTGAATCAAATCAAACGACTTCCGTTGTAGTCTTTGTACAGAGACGTTAAACAAGTCTAGTTGTCTTTCGCACTGAGACGTTAAAGAAGTGTGTGTAGTCTTTGGACAGAGACGTTAAACAAGTCCTTGTAGCCTTTCTCACTGAGGCATAAAAGAAGTGAAGTTAGTCACAGTCTGCGGGGCTGGTGTGCAATGGTAGAAGCTAGGAGTTCTTGCGGCTGCTGGTCGTAGAGAGTGGGTTGCAACGAGGGTCGTTGTAATCAAAGTCTTCTAGTGGATCCTTCCCATGGCGGAAGAAGGGGAGATGTAGGAGATTGAGCTCCGAACTTCCAAAAACAAATCAGCGTATCTTCTTTACTATTTTCAGTACTTGCATTCATACGCATCTCATATTTGCTTACGCGTTTATAACTGTTTAATTGGGCTTCGAACGATAGAGTGCAGTTTGAGTTATTTCCGCATGTTTTATTTACATTACTCAATCTGTATCTCGGTGCACAAAGTATTCAAGAACACTGAGCTTTTGCAGCTCAAGTTAAGTTAACCAGATCGTTCGGCCAAAGTGTCGAGCTGGTTCTAGTCTTCCGACTGGAATCAGCATGTTTAGCGCTTACCTTGTATCGGGCTGGTTTTAACTCAAGTTGAAACCAACCTGATCTTTGCGAACCAGGTTTCAAATTCTGGCTGAATCCTGCGTCTTGTCATTCGATCTGGTTACACCCTCTAGCACTGGTTATTGATCGAATAACTAGTCATTGCACATCAATAGAGGGTCTCGCTTAAATCGATCCAACAGTCAGCACTAGTGCGAGCTGATCGAAGGCCTATGCTGATCTTAGGAGTGTTAGCTGATTAGATTTGGTGGAGAACTGGCGTAGTTCGGAGTGCACTAGATGTATTGAATGAGAGATTCAGCTTAGAAGCTTGTAGGGATGGTTATTCGGGCTGGTCCAAAGTATTTTCGTGTGAGCTGGTTGATTTGGACCAGATCAGGCGCAAGCTGATAGGTAAGTACAGTGTTGTGTTTGGCCGTGCTGAGTTTGTGAACTGAACCGTCGTGCAGGCGCTGCGCAGAAAAGCGCCGCACGCCGTGCGCCTGTCACGCGGTCGGTGCCTGCAAGACACGGTGCGTACCAATTTGCTGGTGCATGCACGACGTGGTGTGTATGGCACTGCAAGTGTGTGCACGATGAGGCACGTATCGCGCGCCCATCGTGCATGCCACGTGGGCCCGTTGCAACGGACATTGCTCACTCGTCGCTAACATCCCTTGACCCGTGGGCACCTATCGTGCACAGCATAGGCATTGGCACCCGCCCGCACACGCGGTGCGTGGGGCTGAGCATTTTGTGTAGCACTCGTGCTGCATGCATGCAGCGGCACCGGGGTGACGGTTTGGCATCGTTTTGCCACCTAAGGTTTCCAGGCAACCAGACGGTTTTTCGTGCCGATACTTGTTATCAAGCTTTTCTGATTGGACCGGAATTATTTTTTGATTATCTCGAGGCGTTGGGCTTGAAATTGTTTTAAGCCGAAATTTATTTTTGGATTAATTTTATGTTGGGGGATCCGGATCCGTCCCCCGGTCAGGCAGCGGAAGAACAAAAATTAAGGAACCGGGAGGCGATCAATACGAAAATCAATTCTACAATCTACGACATTCATAGGATGTTTAGCGTGTTACCTCGCTGGCACTTGTGCCTGGCTCCAACCGGTGTTTCAAGAACCCGGCGCTTCTCGGTAGATTGCGGTAGATACGCCAATCCGGTCCACGACCAGATCCGAGACTCCTTCATCAGACTGCACTAGAAGTCCTGACGAGATCAGCACGATCGGATTCTCCTCGAAAAACTAGGCCAGAACGATCGGGTCTCACCCAATCCCGATGCCTGGTGACCCCAAGTGAGTCGGCAAACGGGTCAAAGTGAGACGCCTATCATGTAGAGTCTCAATGACGTTTCGAGTCGTGAGGACTAATCAGTACAACCAAGACCTCGGACTTATCCACTCGACAAATGGTAACCACTTGGAAAGTCCGAAGGAGGGTAGTTCGATAGATCACCAGGTCACTATCTATCTGCATGCTCAGAACATCACAATGTTCCCTACCAATGAAACATGGTACAAGTGAGTCGGCAAACGGGTCAAAGTGAGACGCCTATCATGTAGAGTCTCAATGACGTTTCGAGTCGTGAGGACTAATCAGTACAACCAAGACCTCGGACTTATCCACTCGACAAATGGTAACCACTTGGAAAGTCCGAAGGAGGGTAGTTCGATAGATCACCAGGTCACTATCTATCTGCATGCTCAGAACATCACAATGTTCCCTACCAATGAAACATGGTACTTCGCATCGCAGATACTAGTCGCGAACCCGGGCGGCCTTATCCTCATTTTGACGGCCCAATCGACTAGGAACATGTTCAAAATACACAGCGACTATTAGATGTGGTTCATGATAGTCGTCATACCCACTATCACATCTAACATACGCTTTAGTGCATTCTAGGTCTTTACTCAACGCAATTCTTAATCATTATACACGCAATGAAAGTAAAGAACGCCATATAAGAAAATGCGAATATCATATATAAAGAT
>KV006931.1:59212-83929 GCA_001598015.1 Dorcoceras hygrometricum
TGTAGTCTTTGGACAGAGACGTTAAACAAGTCCGTGTAGCCTTTCTCATTGAGGCGTAAAAGAAGTGAAGTTCACACAGTCTACGGGGCTGGTGTCCAATGGTAGATGCTAGGAGTTCTTGCGGCTGCTGGTCGTAGAGAGTGGGTTGCAACGAGGGTCGTTGTAATCAAAGTCTTCTAGTGGATCTTTCCCGTGACGAAAGAAGGGAGATGTAGGAGGTTGAGCTCCGAACTTTCAGAAACAAATTCAGCGTATCTTTATTTACTGTTTTCAGTATTTACACTCATACGCATCACATATTTGCTTACGCGTTTATAACTGTTTAATTGGGCTTCGAACGATAGAGTGCAGTTTGAGTTATTTCCGCATGTTTTATTTACATTACTCAATCTGTATCTCGGTGCACAAAGTATTCAAGAACACTGAGCTTTTGCAGCTCAAGTTAAGTTAACCAGATCGTTCGGCCAAAGTGTCGAGCTGGTTCTAGTCTTCCGACTGGAATCAGCATGTTTAGCGCTTACCTTGTATCGGGCTGGTTTTAACTCAAGTTGAAACCAACCTGATCTTTGCGAACCAGGTTTCAAATTCTGGCTGAATCCTGCGTCTTGTCATTCGATCTGGTTACACCCTCTAGCACTGGTTATTGATCGAATAACTAGTCATTGCACATCAATAGAGGGTCTCGCTTAAATCGATCCAACAGTCAGCACTAGTGCGAGCTGATCGAAGGCCTATGCTGATCTTAGGAGTGTTAGCTGATTAGATTTGGTGGAGAACTGGCGTAGTTCGGAGTGCACTAGATGTATTGAATGAGAGATTCAGCTTAGAAGCTTGTAGGGATGGTTATTCGGGCTGGTCCAAAGTATTTTCGTGTGAGCTGGTTGATTTGGACCAGTTCAGGCGCAAGCTGATAGGTAAGTACAGTGTTGTGTTTGGTCGTGCTGAGTTTGTGAGCTGAACCGTCGTGCAGGCGCTGCGCAGAAAAGCGCCGCACGCCGTGTGCCTGTCATGCGGTCGGTGCCTGCAAGACACGGTGCGTACCAATTTGCTGGTGCATGCACGACGTGGTGTGTATGGCACTGCAAGTGTGTGCACGATGAGGCACGTATCGCGCGCCCATCGTGCATGCCACGTGGGCCCGTTGCAACGGACATTGCTCACTCGTCGCTAACATCCCTTGACCCGTGGGCTCCTATCGTGCACAGCATAGGCATTGGCACCCGCCCGCACACGCGGTGCGTGGGGCTGAGCATTTTGTGTAGCACTCGTGCTGCATGCATGCAGCGGCACCGGGGTGACGGTTTGGCATCGTTTTGCCACCTAAGGTTTCCAGGCAACCAGACGGTTTTTCGTGCCGATACTTGTTATCAAGCTTTTCTGATTGGACCGGAATTATTTTTTGATTATCTCGAGGCGTTGGGCTTGAAATTGTTTTAAGCCGAAATTTATTTTTGGATTAATTATATTTTATGAAAAATTAATTTTCTTCCTTTCAGATAATTAGTGTTGAAAATAAATTAATTTCATGCAATTAAAATGAAAAAATATGATTTTATTTATGAAATTCGATTTTATATTCAAAATGTGATTTAGTTGGATAATAATCAAATTTGATTTGAATAAATTATCGTATTGTTTATTTATGTCAATTAATTTGATTGATTATATAAATAACGTGATTATGGGATGATCGAGATACAAGCCCAATATGTTAGGTGTATGTTAATTTTACATTTTTTGTTGTTATATTATTGATATCTTAAAGTGGGTCTGCTTTATGTCACGTTCCCACCTCTTTTAAATGTATCCCTATTTGTCATGGATATTAAATATAAATATTCGACTTAGTGGGAGATAAGTTTGAAGATGCTAGAGATGTTGATCATAGATTTTGAACTTCGAAGACATGTAAAACGGAAGCTTATGAATAGTATTGTATGATAGGATCGATTTGCGGGGTGCCTTGGGTCTCACACATCTTAGGCACCCATCCTTAGATCAAAATCCAGATTACGTGCATTTAAAATTTATTTGATAAAAGAAGCACGTAAATAGGTAAACCAGATGGCTCTTGAGCCGGACCAGCAGCTCTATGAGCTGGTCTGGATCGCATGAGATCTGGTAAGTTAAATCTTGAGCTGCTATAGCTCAGTGTTCTTAAAGGGTTTGTGTACCAAGAGATATATCAGGTAAGATATAAATTCTTGCGGAAAACACCTGAACTATCCTCTGAAAATCGAAAGCTATTTTAACAGGTATTAAACACAATTTAAAATATGGTATGCAATGCAATGTAGAAAGCTGTAAAGAAAGTAATACGCTGCAATTTGTTTACGGAAGTTCAGAGCTGAATCTCCTACATCTCCTTGTTGTCCGCACGGGAACGATCCACTAGAAGATTTGATTACAGCAGTTTTTGTTGCAACCCGATCCGACGGCCCGCAAGCTGCAAGAACTCCTAACTACCTTTGCACACCAGCTCGCAGGCTGTGTGTCTAACAACAATTCTTTTACGTCTCAGTGAGAAAGACTACAAGACTTGTTTTCTCTGTCCAAAGAATACAAGGGAGAGGAAAATATTGTGGTTTTGATTTACCCACATAACCTAATTTAGTTCATCATAGGAATCTGCGAGTGAATCGTGTGTGAGAGTTTTACAGTATTCGCTCACTCTTTCTATTGTACTCTCACACACTTGGAAGTGCTTCTCTTCAAGCTGGTATCTCGATGTCTTCCTAGGGTTGTGCTGTCGAATAAGATAACTATTTGAAGCTCACGGTCTGTGCACCAGCTCACACCTGGGCACAAGACCAACTTGCACACCAGCTGCCACATGAATGTCCAAACCTTTGACTAAGCACTGCTCTTGTATTCTGATTCGTTCTATTGTTCTCGTCAAGAGCACCTCTCCTCTCACTTTCTCTCTGCGCTTCTTTTTTCAGCTTGTGATGATGCTCTTGATATAAAGCCTCTGATCTGTTATATCCATTGGACACAAATTTGTAGCCGTTGTAAAGGCTTCTGACAGAGTTGTACCTTGTGTCCTTTAGAATTAAATGTGTTGTAGGCTTTATTTTACTTGAGCTTTCTTCTTTCCTGCGCTTGCATCCTTTGCTGACTTTGAGCTTGTGTCTCGATTAGACAAATTAGTTTGTCTTCTTGTATTCTGAGATTTCACAAACTAATTTATCTGATCAAGATTAAGGCTTCTGATTTGTTCGACCAGTTGGTGTTCTCCCAGCTGGTCTCTCTTAGCTGATCTCTAAGCTGCTCTTGAGCTGATCTGTGCTTCTTTCTCTAAGCTGCACTTCTTATCTGCTCTTGTACTCTACTCTTGTTCTGTGTCTGCTCTTGAACATTGCTGAGCTCTAAGCTTGTTTCCCAGCTAGTTTCCTTCCCAGCTGGTTTCTTCTTTCACTAAGCAATCTTCCTCCATGATTCCTTTGGTATCGAACATCATGTGATCCTTTGTACTGGACATATCTTGCACCAGTGATTATATCTCTTCTTCTTTGGATCACATCTGCTCTGATTCAGCTTTCACTGGATCTTTAATCTGCACTTGATCATCGATTCGAGCTGTTAATATCCTGAGCTGCTTTTCACTTGTTGTACCAGCTTGGACGTCCCCTCACTGTTCCAGCTTGGATGTCTTCTGCCGCACTAGCTTGGGCGTCTCCTTACTGCTCCAGCTTTGACATCTCCCTAATAGCATGCGGCTCGCGTCCAATCTGATCTGCTTCAGTAATTATCCAGCTTGGACCTATGGAGACTGATCAAGTACACCCTGCTCTTTTAATTTCTTCTCCTTCTTCAGGGTTCACCTCGAGCTCGTAAAACTTCTCACAAATTCTTCCTCATTTCCATCTTCATCTTCATCTTCCAAAATAAACCCATCTCTCATAAGCATCCAGCTTGACTTACGTCCCTGATCTGGTCTTCTTCTATCCGAGCTGGTTTGTCCTTAACCAGCTTGGATATCTCCTACGCTGCTTTGGGACTGCACATCAATCTTAAATCATTAGTGAGATAATATCAGGTTTTGTATTAATCAAAATTAAGATTCCCATCTGTAAAAACAGATCCAACAATCTCCTCCTTTTTTATTTACACAAAACCTGAATAAACATATGCACGTATGTTTATGATTAGAAATATTTCTCCCCCTTTTTTGTGGGAATAAAAAAGGGTTTGAGATCTTGTCTCCCCCTTAATATTTAAAACAAAACTACCCCTCAACAGAGCATGGGGTAATTTTATTTTTTGAAAAGAAAAAATTTTGCAATGGACAACAGTTTGCAAAAACAAATGCATGAGATGAGATTTTGGAAACGGATTTCATGCTACGGGAAAATGCTCATCTATACAAACTGGAAGATAAATGATAATAAATTCACATAATCTCTTCTGCTTCTCTCGAACTTTATCATATGTGCTATTATTTTCAGCACATCCAAAGTAAAAGGTCTTGGCATCCACAGATCTCGCGCAATCTGTCAGCTTGACAGAAGAAATGTTGCCGCACCTTTCACTCTTGGTCCAGTACTCTGCTATTCAAAAATCATTACTCCCCATATCTTTGTAGAGTGTGTTTGAAAGTACTTAAAACGATTTTGTAGCATGGATAAGCTTTTCGTAGAAAACTACTATAACAGCAGAAATCATTATAAAACCCTTAAAAACTTTCAATTTAAAATGCACTTTCAACAACAACCTGCTCTGATACCAATTGATAGGATCGATTTTGGGGGGTGCCTTGGGCTCTCACACGGCTTAGGCACCCATCCTTAGATCAAAACCCAGATTACGTGCATTTAAAAATTATTTGATAAGGGAAGCACGTAAATAGGGAAACCAGATTGCGCCTGAGCTGGACCAGCAGCTCTGGGACTGCACATCAATCTTTAATCATTAGTGAGATAATAACAGGTTTTGTGTTAATCAAAATTAAGATTCTGATCTATAAAAACAGATCCAACATTGTATTTGCATATTGCATATCACCTATGATTGGACCTAAATCTGTGATTGGCAACCACGGATCACATAGCTCACGGTTATCGATCATCCCTATATATATATATATGTGTGTGTGTGTGCATGTGTTGTTTTATCCGTAAATATTTTGAATATAATTAAAAAATTAATGAGACCAAATTTAAAAAATAAAATCCCTCATTTTAAATATGATTTAAAATTTGTATCAAGATTAAAGTTTTATGATTAAATTGAAGCAACTTTATTGATAATTATGAAGCCATGTGACAAAACGTAATCTAAGAGAGTCATTCATAGACCAGCTTGAAAAAGACTTGTACCGGATGGGATAACTGAAGGGCATTGCTTTTTCTTAGGAAGTTGGGTTTTAAGCGGGTCTTAGCCCCTCCAATGACCTGAAAGCACTCTTAGAGAATGTTAGTACATAACTCCTAAATTGTTCATAAAATAAAATTTATTCGATAAGTTCATGAAGCTAAGGGAAAATATTGTTTAAAATTTCTTATCTTCCATCAACAGTGGGTATACGTCGATGCTATCAGCATACGTAGTCCGGCTCATATTATTGGGGGGCTCTGTATGCCTAAAGATTGTATACGTCATTGACACTTGCTGTGAGATGGATGAGACTCCCATGGCGTTGACTCATATTATTGGGGACTTCATGGCGACCGTCCATTACAAATCAACATTAATGGGTCGTCTTGACACGTGATTAGTAATCGGCGTCATATTATTGGGCCCTTGCTGGACGTGATGTGAAACATGGGGGTTGCACATGTTGCAGTGGGGCTCTATCTTTTGAGGATCATGGTTGGATGATATTATTCGGAACCGTGATTTCTTGATTGGAGTCTGTGTACCAACTAAGTAAACTGGCTTTCCCGACTTCATTAGAGGGTGACGAAATTGTTAAATAAGTGGGACGGTGATTCATAAAATTAAATGATTATATTTTATATCTTATTAAATTATTATGAAAAGTCATTGATGTATGTATTTTTGAACTATGTGTAATCCACTATCATTGATTCTAGATAATAACAAACTAAGCGGAGAGAACTACCTTGATTGGTTACGGAACCTCTGTATTGTTCTGACGTCGAAGAAGCTAGTATGTGTACTAGATAAATCTCATCCGAAAGAAGCACTTGCTGACATCAGCCTTGAGGAGCTGAAGAAGCTTGAGACATGGTGGGACCATGATTTCAAAGCCAATTGCTACATGTTGGCATCTGTGTCCAAAAAACTGTAGAAGAGGTCTGAGGAAACGGTGCATGCTGCTGACATTTCACCAGCACCTCAAAGAACTATTTGAGAAAAACCTGCGAGCTAAGAGGTACACTACTACCAAGAAGCTCATGATGAGCCACATGCAAGATGGGACTTTGGTCCACGAGCATGGGGTACACATTATTGGGCTCATTGAGAAGTTGGTGAGCCTCGATCTCAAACTTCCACATCAGCTGTCTGTGGATTTGTTACTTCTCTCTCTTCCTCCTGTTTTCAATAGTTTTGTGGTTAACTTGAACATGAACAAACTTGAGCCAGTCTTGATGAATTGGTCAACATGTTGGTCATGTGAGGGAACCATCAAAGGACAAACATGTTCTCCTGATGGACTCGAATTCCTCTGTGAATAAGGGGCCCATAGGCAAAGGGAAGAAGCATTCTTCCCAGCCAAAGGGGGCCCTGTCAGCATAAGCCAAAGGCGAAGTCTTCCAAGCCGGACAAGCCTGAGGGCATTTCCCACCACTTCCACAAGCCTGGGTACTGTTAAAAGGAAACGCGATATTCAAAAACCCACACAATCATGGCACGCTAGGCTAGCTCATATATCCCTAAGAAGGATGAACAAGTTAGTGGGAGAGGAGATGTTTGAAATATCTAACATCAACTCCCTGTCTACTTGTGAGTCTTGTCTAAAAGGAAAATAACTAAAACACATTTTAGATGCAAATCTATGCATGAGCATGGACTGTTTGATTGGGTCCATGCAGACGTGTGTGGCCCTCTTGTATCAATACTAAGTATGGGCACAATTACTTCATTACCTTTACCGATGACTACTCGAGATATGAGGTATTTATATTTACTGAAATATAAATCTGAGTCCTTTGAAAGGTTCAAGGAATTCAAGAATAAAGTAGAAAACCCACTGGTCATAAGTAGTAAATATCTTCGATCTTATATAGGTGGGGAATACTTAAGCACAGAGTTTCAGATTATCTTAAGGAGAACGAGATTCTCTCTCAGTTAACACCTCCAGGGACACCACTACAAAATGGTGTAGCGGAGAATCATAATCAAACCCTGATGGTCATGGTTCGATCAGTGATGAGCTTTACTGAGCTTCCACCCTCTTTTTAGGGCTATGCGCTCGAACAACGGTATTGTTGTTGAACAATGTCCAGACTAAAGCAGTGGAAAAGACTCCATATGAGATATGGATGAGCAAACCGCCCAGGTACTCGTACTTGAGAATATGAGGATGTACTGCTTATGTGAAGCAGATAGTGGGAGATAAGCTAGATAATCTATCTTATGTTACTTCGTGGGATCTCCGAAGAACTCAATTGGATACTATTTCTATCATCCGCTGAAACAAAAGTGTGTTTCCAAAAATACCACCTTCTTGGAGAAGGAATTTCTACTAGATAGAAAATGCAAGATGATAGAACTCAAAGAAATTCGAGATCAACCTGAAGCGAGTATTGTACAGTCCACACCTCAAGAAACAATCATTTAGGTGCATCCTCATAGGAGATCCAAAAGGGTCCCTAGACCTACCGTCCGGTATGGTTTCCTACTTGAAGAGGATCAAGGTGATCCTGATGTTGGATGCGATCCAAGAAACTTCTAAGAGGCAATTTTGATGCTGATTCATTATGGATTGATGCCATGCAGTTTGAGATAGACTCCATGTGCGAAAACCATGTTTGGTCCTTATTATATCCTCCTGAAGGAATTGTTCCGATAGGATGTAAATGGATCTAAAAAAGAAATAGAGTTGCATGATGGTAAGGTACTGACCATCAAGGCAAGATTTGTGGCAGAAGGTTACACTCAAAGGCAAGGTGTTGACTTTGATGAAACTTTTTCACCAGACGCTTTATTCAAGTCCATAAGGATATTGGTAGCCATATCTGCATGGTATGACTATGAGATATGACAAATGGATGTGAAAAACTGCACTCCATAAATGTACGTTGTGACTGGCCGGCTGTTGAGTCGTGTCCGAAAAGTCCAACGCTATCGTCGGAGTGGTGACTACCGGATTCGAGTGTCTACCACCGAGCTGTGATGGGCTGACGGGCCCCGATGATCACGGACCGATGATTTCCACCGGCTGATTGGCTGTGCGTGGTATAGAGGCTTGGTTTGAGTTGCCAGTTGATAGACTGGTCTAGCTATCCGACTTTTTGATAGCCCTCATGCATTCATAGCATTGATTATAGCTTGTTGTATGTTTTCTGCTTTGATAGCTCTTCGTACTGAGGCTTGACCTCGTATTTTCTTTTCCTGCTTTTGTTGTTTGGGTCTGTGTTACCCATTTGCAGGAGTTTCAGGTAACCAAGCTGGACCGAGTGGAAGTTCAGTTGGTCGATCCCCGCATCCCTGAGTCCCAGTTTACTTATGATATGTATTGAACCGGGGGATGCCCCGTGTTTTATTGTATTTGGGGGATCTGTATTTTGAATTGATTTATGTGGTTACTTGCTGTATCGAGTTGAGTAAACTTCTATTTTGAATATCGAATATTTTGAATGGATGATTTGAAGTTCAGGCCCTTGTATTTCGAAAAGTTTTTAAGCCCTGATTTTAAGCTTCCGTAATTATGCGCTTATTATGTGTTAATTGTTGGTAATTAGCACGGGGCCTGACAGGTTATTATCGCAAGTTTATCAAGGGCTTCTCTTCTATTTCAGTGCCCTTGACAGCCTTGACCAAGAAGAATGCGAAGTATGTTTGGAGTCCCGAGTGTCAGAGGAGCTTTGATCAGCTGAAGGAGGCCCTTACTTCAGCACCAGTATTAGCTATGCCAGTGGACCACGAGGAGTTTGTGGTTTATACAGATGCTTCTCTTAGAGGTTTGGGTGCAGTTCTGATGCAGGGTGGTAAGGTTATTGCTTATGCGTCGAGACAGCTGAAGAGTTATGAGCAGAACTATCCGACGCATGATTTGGAGCTTGCAGCAGTGGTGTTTGCGCTGAAGATTTGGAGGCACTATTTGTACGGCGATAAGTGTCAGATATTCACCGACCACAAGAGCCTCAAGTACTTTTTTACCCAGAAGGAGGTGAACATAAGGCAGCGCAGATGGTTAGAGTTGGTTAAGGACTATGACTGTGACATTAGCTACCATTCGGGTAAAGCGAATGTAGTGGCAGACGCTTTGAGCCGGAAGACTGCAGTAGTGGCGTGTTTGTCAGTTGAGAGGCCACTACAGGATGAGATTCAGAGATTCGGCCTAGATTTATATTCAGGAGGCTGTGCGTCGAGTTTAGCAGCGCTCACTATTCAGCCGACTCTTCGAGAGTGGATCAGAGAGGGGCAGGCCTCCGATGAGCAGTTAAAACAGTGGAGGCAGCGTGATGAGGACAGATAACGAGGTATGTACACAGTTGAGGATGGGATAGTCCGTTTCTGAGGCCGTATGTGGGTGCCGAGAACTGGACAGTTGAGAGCCAAGATCTTATCTGAGGCGCATGCATCGACGTACTCCATCCACCCAGGGAGTACGAAGATGTATAGATATTTGCAGACTTTGTACTGGTGGCCAAGGATAAAGAATGACATTGGGAGATTCGTATCTGAGTGCTTGACTTGTCAGCAGGTCAAGGCAGATCATCAGCGATCGGCGGGGTTGTTGCAGCCACTCCCTAGTCTCGAGTGGAAGTGGGAGCATATCACGCTATTAGACCGCATACATGATAGTCATTCCAGTGACGAACAACTGCAGAAGTGGAGTATAAGGGATGAAGAGAAGGGCAATGGACTCTACAAAGTGGGCTACGGGATTGTGAAGTTTAGAGGTCGATTTTGGGTTCCTTCAGGTGATGCACTGAGAGAGCTAATTATGACGGAGGCTCATGCGTCACCATACTCCGTGCACCCAGGGAGCACGAAGATGTACAGAGATCTACAGCAGTTGTATTGGTGTCCAGGTATGAAGCGAGACATCATCCGATTTGTGTCTGAGTGCTTGACTTGCCAGCAGGTCAAGGTAGAGCATCAGAGACCTACTGGACTACTGAGACGACTCCCTATTCCTGAGTGGAAGTGGGAGAATATTTCAATGGACTTTATAGTGGGACTACCGAGGTCGGTCAGAGGCTCGAACTCTATATAGGTGATTGTGGACCGACTCACCAAGTCAACACATTTTCTTCCGGTGAAGACCACGTTCACCATGACATAGTATGCCAAGTTGTACATCAGAGAGATTGTCAAACTACATGAGATACCAGTTTCGATAGTCTCTGATAGAGATGCTCGCTTTACATCAGCTTTCTGGAGGACTCTTCATGTGCAATCGTTTCAGCCTCCTCAGACGTCGCAGCAATCGAATCAACAGAGGTTCAAGCCTCGAGGAAAACAGTTTAAGAGACGGTCGAATTCGAGTTCTTCGAGTTCCGTTAGCTCTGGTGGTAGTGGCTCTAGAGGAGTCACGTGGGGTCAGTGTGGAGGTCGTCGCAGTGTCTTGGAGTTCAGGGTCTTTGCCATAAGTGTGGGCAGCCTGGACATTTCGCTAGAGTTTGTCCTTTAATGGGCGGACAGCCTTCGAATCAGTCGCAGCAAGGTTCAACTGGTGGTTTTTCGCAGAGACCGCAACCTTTTGCCCAGTCCCAACGATCAGGATTCCAACCACGAGAACCATCTAGGTTCGGAGGATCTTCTAGACCTCAGTTTTCGGGACCGATGCAAGCTCAAGTGAATGCTTTGACGAGGGAGCAAGCTAATGATATTTCTGGGGGAGTTATTGCAGGTACTTGTACTATAATTGACTTTCCTGCACTTGTTTGATACTGGAGCATCACACTCCTTTATATCTGATTTGTTTGTGTATGAGTGTGGGTTGAGCTCTACCCCACTGTGTGATTTTGTATCTGTTTCTACTCCTGCTGGTGTGTGGTTGATGTCCAGTGAGGTGGTTTTGGCTTTCATTATTAGATTTTTATGAGAATGCGTTGGTGACGAATCTGATTTCCTTGGAGATTAAAGATTTTGACTTCATCTTGGGTATGTATGTGTTGTCTAGTTATAGAGCGAATGTTGGTTTCCATGGTGTCGTGAGATTTAGACCTCAAATTGGGGAAAGTGGTATTTCTACGGTGCTGACTCGCGATCGAAGATTCCACTAGTGTCTGCCATGGAGATGTTTAGTCTATTGTCGCTAGAGAATTCAGGGATTGTCCGAGAGTTCCCAGATATTTTTCCGAATGAGATTCTTGGATTCCCTCCAAGACGAGAGATCGACTTCAGTATAGAGTTGGTGCCAGGGACCGCCCCGATTTCGAGAACCCCTTACCGATTGGCGCCAGTTGAGTTGAAGGAACTCAAGGATCAGTTGCGTGATCTTTTGGAGAAGGGATTTATTAGGTCGATTATGTCGCCTTGGGGAGCTCCGATTCTTTCCATGAAGAAAAAAGATGGATCTATGAGGATGTGTGTGGATTTTCGGTAGCTGAATAAAGCGACGATCAAGAACAAGTATCCGTTGCCGAGAATTGATGATCTGTTCGATCATCTGCAGGGATCGGCAGTGTACTCCAAGATTGATCTGCGATCTGCTTATCATCAGTTGCGGATTAGGGACGCTGATGTGGCGAAGATGGCGTTCAGGACTAGATACGGGTTTATGAGTTTCTTGTGATGCCTCTTGGGTTGACGAATTTTCCTGCTGTCTTCATGGATTTGATGAATCGCGTCTTTAGTGAGTACATTGATCATTTTGTGATTGTCTCCATAGACGACATCCTGGTTTATTCGAGGAACTTCAGAGATCATAAGGAGCATTTGATATTGGTATTGCAGAAACTGAGAGACTCACAACTTTATGCGAAGTTCAGTAAGTGTGAATTATGGTAGTTGACCCAGAAGGATAGAAGATTTCTGTGGATAGACGAATGTGAGTCGAGTTTCCACTTGCTCAAGGAGAAGTTGATTACTTCCCATGTGTTGGCTTTGGCATCGGGTTCTGGAGGTTTTGTGGTTTGTTCCGATGCTTCTCTGAATGCTTTGGGTTGTGTATTGATGCAAAACGGGCGTGTGATAGCCTATGCGTCTCGACAATTGAAACACCATGAGACGAGATACCCCGTTCACGATCTAGATTTGGCTGCCATTGTTTTTGCCTTGAAGATTTGGCGTCATTACCTGTATGGCGAGCAATTGGTGGTATACACGGACCACAATAGTTTGAAGTACATCTTCCCTTAGTCAGACCTGAACATGAGGCAATGTCGTTGGATGGAGTTGCTCAAAGATTTTGACTATGAGATTCAGTATCAGTTTGGGCGAATGAACATAGTGGCAGATGCTTTGAGTAGGAAAACTCAACCGGCGATGTTGACGTCGTTGAGTATATCCAAAGTTCATGAGCTTTTTGGGACTTCTGGATGGCGTTTTCAGCTAGATGATCAGTACTTTGTGGTTTCTTCTCTTCAGGTTGAACCACATATTGTGGCGGACATTAGAATAGCACAGAGAACTGACCCGTATATCCATGACTTGAAGATTAAAGCCCAGAATGGTCAGTCGGAAGATTTTTCTGTTGCTTCTGATGGATGCTTGAGATTTCATGGTAGAATGGTTGTTCCAAATTTGGTCGATCTGAAAGAAGCCATCTTGAATGAGGCTCATTGCAGTCGTTATAGTGTGCATCCGGGCAAGAAGAAGATGTATCATGCCTTGAAGTCGCACTACTGGTGGGAATGCATGAGGAATGACATTTCTTGATTTGTAGCTCGATGTTTGAACTGCCAATAGGTCAAGGCCGAGAAAATGAGACCTGGTGGATTGTTGCAGAGTTTAGAAGTGCCTCAATGGAATTGGGCGGACGTTGCCATGGATTTTGTGACTCATTTACCTCGTTCAAGCAGGAGATGTGATGCGATTTGGGTAGTGATTGACAGACTTTCGAAGTCAGCCATTTCATTTCCTATGATGTGAGGTGTTCCATGAAGAAAATGGCGAGACTATACGTTGACCATGTGGTTAGATTGTATGGAGTGCCGTTTCGATAGTGTCTGATCGAGATCCACGATTTACTTCCCGATTTTTGAAGAGTTTGCAAGCAGCTATGGGTTCAAGAGTGGCTATGAGTACAGCTTATCATCCTCAGACAGATGGCCAATCCGAGAGAACTATCCAGACTTTGAAAGACATGCTGCGAGCAAATTATGATCGATTTCAGTGGTGGCTGGCAGGATTCTTTATCCCTGGTAGAGTTTTCGTATAATAATAACTACCAAATGACCATTGGAATGGCACCATTCGAAGCTTTGTATGATCGAAAGTGTAGATCGTCGATTTGTTGGGAAGAAGTTGGTGAGAGGCAACTGTCGACCCCTGAGTTTGTGCAGCATATGAAGGATCAGGTTGAGCTGTGTAATTTTCTCTTCTTGTGAGTTCTTAGACGATAAACAGTAGAAGACTAATTACAGCAATCTTGATGTGGATGGTCCTTGTTAATGTTTGTTGACAACAGCGGGCCTCTTAGGTACAATAATATGCAAGTGGTGAATGCTGCGGTAAATTTTTAGGATGGTTGGTATTTTTTGTTTTTAGAGTATGCACATCGATGAGCTTTTGGATTATCAACTAAAAGTTCAGATACTGAAATACGCTAGTTAGTGTCTTTTGCAATCAGAAAACCAATACGTTTCTATAATTCTTTATTCGCAGCTCACTAAATGCAAACAACACACATGTAAAAGGGACCATGTTCACTCAATTCATAACATTCTCACCTACAGCAACTTGTCATATGCCTTTAATTAATTGAAATAATTGAAGCAACCCAAGAAATGAATTGTGGAGTTGGAGACTATATTTCATTCTTTTCTTTTGTACAAGTCCACTGTGGTACAGTTCTTGAAAAAAAAGATGTAATATACATGCATACGATTTCAAAACTGAGAGGGAGCCACGTTAACCCTCCACACTCCAAATAAATGGGATAGGGAAAAACAAAAATTGTTAATTCACAGAAGAGAAGATTTTGTTTGGCATGATGAACATGTGGTTGGGGAGAGATATTGGATAGTGTTTAGGGCTCGCAGTTATGAATAGGTGGTTTTGCAATGGGGTTGTTCGTAATCCATTACTACTACATCCTCCTCTACTCTGTTGTCCTTAGGATTTATAGTTTCCTCACAGTTGGATGGTGGTGATTCTAGTGTCTTGGACTGTCCAGATCTCTTCCATGCCTGCACATGTAGTATCAAGTTATTGACATTTACATGCAATATTGTTGTTCCTGAAATCTATGCATGCATGAAGGATCATTACTGTTGATTCTCTTCTTTCTGTCACCTCGAAAGAATGATTATGCTAACATAAATTTTGAGGGAAACGTATGAAACGGTTCTCAAGGAATACCTTGAGAACCGACAGCCTCTTGCAAAATCTTCCTTGAGAATAAAATCTAGACCGAGAAACTACCTGTAGATTAACAGTAATCCGTAACAGAGACTTGCAACTCCGAAATTCAATATATTCATACTGATACACTATGAAAAAATAAATTGTTTATCATACTCGAACATATGAATCTGATATTAATAGTTTTTACACTTCTGTTCTATCAAATATATTGGATATTTTTTATTCATAATTTCATATTCGAGTTTATGTTTTTCATATTTAAAGTATTCAAGGTGAACATGGATACATCTAGTGGTAGTAGCAGTCTTCCTTCCATCGCCCAATCTCAATCACTCTCTTCAATCAATACACCAAGGCCTCGCAAGGAAGTAGTGGATGTTGCATCGAAAAGAAAAAAGTAGCGAGTGTGTGGTCACATGCCAAGAAACTTATCAGGAAAAATGACAAAAATGAGGTCATTGCTGTTGTTGCTGTTTGTAATTATTGCAAAACCGAAGTTCCTGCCGATAGCAAGAAACATGGGAATAATGGCATCGATGGGCATGTGAAGAAATGCCAAAAAATCCTAATGCGGTGCAGTCAGGTTCTTCTCAACCGATTTTAACACAATTATCCACGAACAATAATGCTTTGACACCACATGTTTTTAGCCAAAAAGGCTTGACGATAAGGTTTTTGCCTTTGTTGTTAAAGATGAGATGTCGTTTAGGGTAGTGGAAGGGGCAAGATTTGTAGAGATGATGAATGAAGCTCAACCTCGATTCAAGATACCTACAGAAAGAAACTTGTATCTCTTGTATGGGATTTATATGCAATGGAGGTGGCTAAGATAAAGAGTGTCATTGGTGATCAAAGGGTAATTATAACGACTGATACTTGGACATCAATTCAGAATATTAATTATATGGTAATCACTGCTCATTTTTTGGATGATGATTGGAAATTGCATGAGAGAATTATAAATTTCACCAAGATCACCTCTCACAAAGGAGACGACATCGGCAATGTTTTAGAAACATGTTTGAGTGACTGGGGAATAGATAAAGTTTTCACTATAACAGTTCATAAGGCTAGCACGAACGATAAAGCGGTGGAGTATATGGGAAAGCGGCTAAAGGAAATGGGAACTCTATTACTTGATGGTATGTACTTGCATTTGAGATGTTGCTGCCATATTATAAATTTAATTGTTAAGAGTGGGTTGAAATTTCTTAATGAATCAGTTGAGTCTATTAGAAACTGTGTGAAGTACATTCACTCTTCTGGAGCAAGGTTGGACCAATTTAGGGAGTGTGCTATCTTATTGAAGATGGATAAAATGTCAACTGTTCCCATGGATGTGCCTGCGAGTTGGTAGGATGACAGAGAATGAACAATTTGCTGCATACTTTGAGGAGGTTGATGGCTCAGAGAAGAAAAAGAGAGTAGGGCCTCCCTTGGAAAAAGATTGGGAGAAGGCACAAGTGTTTGTCAATTTTCTCAAGAGGTTTCATGACACTACTTTGCAACTTAGTTCTAGCAAGACAATCACATCAACCAGGATTTGGGAGGAAATAGTTTCAATGAAGATAGTCATTGACGAGACAATTCTTGACACTATAGATCCTTCGTTGCAAGAAGTTGCTAAAAGAATGGAGAGTAAGTTCAGGAAGTATTAGGGTGATCTTGAGAGGGTGAACAAGCTTGTTTCCTAGGTCACATTCTAGATCCTCGTTACAAAATTCAAATGATTGCAATCCATCTGGGGGATATGAAATTGATGCTACTAAAATATAATCATTTTTGAGGGTTTAAAGAATTGTCCAGTGGAGTTGTATCATGCCTATAAAGCGAACTTTCCTTCGGATATTTTAAGAGGGATTGACGATGGTGATGTGGACAAAGAGTTGATGGAGATTGTATAAGAATGATCCAGTCAAATGTTATCATCTAATGTCTCATATAAGAAAGACTCAAAATCAAGTAGAAATATCAAACGAAGTTGACAAGTACTTGTCGGATCCTTTTGTGAAACGGAGCTCAAGCTTCGATGTTTTGGGTGATGGAAAGGGATACAACGACATTTCCAGTCTTTTCAAATCCAAGGACATGTTTGCTATCCCTTCATCTACTGTTGCTAGTGAGAATGCTTTTAGTCTTGTGAGGAGAGTCGTGGATCATTTAGAGCATCACTGCATCCCAAAATGGTGGAGGCACTTGTGTGTACTAGTGACTGGCTTAGAGGTGAACAAATTAATTTATACAAGGAGCCAACAGAAGAATAATTCAATTTTTATAAAGATTGTGAAGAGGTGATAGCAAGTAAGTCAATATTGAACTTATTTAATATTTGTCATGAATATTTTTTGACTTTTTATATGCAATGATGCTTGATATTTTTTGGATAAGTTAGTGCAATGATGCTAGATATTTTCATCTTCCTATTTGTAGGAGAATACTATGAAAAATGAGTTTTTCCACTCATGTTAATTAGAATTACATAAGAAGTGATTTTGTCTTTTTCATCTCTTCTGTTAGATGGAATTATATAGAAAGTGGGGATTTGTCCTTTGGAACAATACAAAGTCATTTGGTTTTTTTCCCGATCCTTTAGTTATTGTTAAAGAAACTTGTTGTCCTTTTAAGTTTTTTTTAACTTTATGTTTTATGATTGGTAATATTTGCGACATGTTTGTTAGACGTATGTGTTTAAGCTAATGAGTAGCAGTGGGGTGACATAGTCAAGGGAGAGTGAGAATGTTCTGCTGTTGTTGGAGAGTGGTGTTAGATTGCATACCACGGTGTACATGAGGTGTGGTTCTACTGATTAACATGCATTTTTTTTTGTTAAATTCTGTGTTTCTTTTAACTCTTTTAGGCCATGCGCATCAATTATTTTATGAAGTCCCTCTTGGTAAAATCCTCGTGTAGTCGTCTCTTTCGTATCTAATGCATATCATTTTCGGACAACTGTGGATCTTTCTTTTAATAAACATGTTATTGGTTCTTGGGCCATTTTGCTAATCTTGGGGACAAAATTGCACCTGCAAAGCAGAAGAGTGATGGGACGTCCCCAACTAGATAAATATGCTAAAATTCCCCAACCTATATTTTGTAATTGGGTCGACATTTTGATTTACCGTTGCGATGCTCGAAGCTTTTGTATGTAAACAGAATGTATGAGTAAAGATTCATTAATATCTGTTATGATACTATAAGTTGAGCAAGTGCAATGCTTGAGCAGATTTGAAAGTTTTCACAGAGAAAATTTGTGGTTTTAAAATTTGTACTTGTATTTGTACTTATTCGGGATATCCCTTCCCGATCCTATGGGATCCCGAATATTCGGGTCCCGATATTTTCGGGTACGGGATCGGGATAAAAAATTGATTCACAAATTTTATCGGGATGGGAATCGGGGAAGGGGGTTACGGGACGGGACCCTATCCGATTCCACCTCTATGCTGCCACTTCACCATACCGTGAACACATGAATCCATAAGCTCATTATAACATTAACATAGGTTCATCGGGCCCGGTATCCCGATTCCGCTCATCATTACTTTGCCACAAATCACTTCAATCCATCATCTCGCTGTCTCCACTGCTGTAACTGCTCATCGGTGGTCTGACCATCCATAATCCGATCTCGAAGAGTTGGCTGAAATGTGAGCGCTGCTAGGATAGGTGCACAACCTCGTAAATAAAACTCCAATTCGAACCTCTGAATCTCAGCTTGTAGTGGTTGCTCGACTGATAAGCATGCCACCACTGAAGTTTTCCTACTCAATGCGTCTGCTACCACATTAGCTTTACCCGGGTGATAGCTAATGTCGCAGTCATAGTCCTTCACTAGCTCCAGCCATTTGCGCTACCTCATATTCAGCTTCTTCTGGGTGAAGAAGTATTTGAGGCTCTTATGGTCGGTGAAAATTTAACACTTCTGACCGTACAAGTAGTGTCTCCAAATATTCAGTGCGAACACTACTGCTGCTAGCTCCACATCATGCGTCGGATAATTCTGCTCATAACCTTTCAGCTGCCTCAACGCATACGCAATGACTCTACCACTCTGCATCAGAACTGCACCTAAACCTCTAAAGGAAGCATCTGTATACATCACAAACTCCTCATGATCTACTGCCATCGCTAAGACTGGAGCTGAAGTGAGTGCCTCCTTCAGCTGATCGAAGCTCGGTGAAAATTTAACACTTCTGACCGTACAAGTAGTGTCTCCAAATATTCAGTGCGAACACTACTGCTGCTAGCTCCACATCATGCGTCGGATAATTCTGCTCATAACCTTTCAGCTGCCTCAACGCATACGCAATGACTCTACCACTCTGCATCAGAACTGCACCTAAACCTCTAAAGGAAGCATCTGTATACATCACAAACTCCTCATGATCTACTGCCATCGCTAAGACTGGAGCTGAAGTGAGTGCCTCCTTCAGCTGATCGAAGCTCCTTTGGCACTCGGGACTCCACACATATTTCGCATTCTTGCTGGTCAGGCTGTCAAGGGAACTGAAATCGAAGAGAGGCTCTTGATGAACTTGCGGTAATATCCTAGCTAAACCCAAGAAACTGCGAATCTCTGCTGCATTATTTGGAATCCCCCAATTCAGTACTGCCTCAACCTTCGATGGATCGACTGAAATCCCATCTCTAGAAATGATTTGCCCCAAAAACGCCACCTTCTCAAGCCAAAACTCGCACTTACTGAACTTAGCATACAGTCTGTTCTCTCTCAATGTCTGTAGTGGTCTGCAAATGCTGTCTATGCTCCTCTAAGCTCCTCGAGTAGACTAAGATGTCATCGATGAATACGATGATGAACTGGTCTAAGTAATGACCGAAGACCCTATTCGTCAAATCCATGAAGATCGTTGTGGCATTCGTCAGTCCAAACGGCATCACCAAAAATGCATAGTGGCCGTAACACGTCCGGAATGCAGTCTTCGACACGTCCGCCTCTCTAACCAGTAACTGGTGGTAACCAGATCTCAAATCAATCTTGGAGAAAACCAAAGCTCCCTGCAACTTATCAAACAAATCCTCGATCCTAGGGAGTGGGTATTTGTTCTTCATTGTAACTCGGTTCAAATCCCAGTAGTCGATGCACAACCTCATACTGTCATCCTTCTTCTTCACGAACAGAACTGGCGTGCCCCATGGAGAAAAGCTAGGGTGAATAAATCCCTTGTCGAGCAACTCCTGAAACTGCTCCTTTAGCTCCTTCATCTCGGTAGGAGCCAGTCGGTATGGTGCTTTAGAGGTGAGAACTGTACTTGGCACCAACTCAATCGAAAACTCCACCTCTCGCTCCGGTGGAACTCCCACAACGTCATCAAGGAAAACATCTGCAAAGTCCCTGACTACCTCCACATCAGACAGTGAAGGGCCTGCTGAATCTCCTGAGGTGATAACACTGGCCAAGAACACCTGACACCCAAGCTCCACTAGCTTCCTGGCCTGCAGAAAAGAGATAAGTCTAGGCTTCCGCGGTCTACTCGCTGCCTCAAATAGGAAAGTCTACTAGCCTGGCAGCCTGATCGTCACTGACCTCCGCTGGAAATCAATCATCGCTCCATACTCCGCCAACTAGTCCATACCTAGGATGAGATCAAATCCCCGACATCGAAAACACGATCAAGTCTTCCCTGACTGCATGATCCTGGAACATCATCACCAACCCCTGAACAACACTGGCTATCGATATCTCCTCTCCCGACGGAATCGTCACTACGAGAGCCATACCCAAACTCTCCGGAATAATACCCATCGTCTGAGTAACGCACTCGATATGAACGAGTGAGTCTCCCCTGAATCTAGTAAGGCAAGGGTAGTCACACCTAGAACGCGAATCTAGCCTGTGAGCAGTGTCATGTCTGGGTCTGCAGCCTCCTCCTGCATCACGTAAACACGACCTGTGGCCTGTCTCTTCTTAGGGCAAATCCCTATAAATATGCCATGGCTCCTTGCAGTGATAGCACCTGCCTTATCCCTCCATGCAAGGTCCTGGATGCAGGAGGAGGCGTATCATCATCCTGCTGGTCCCTAGAACGTCTGAGAGGCATACTGGCACACAAAAACCCTTCACGTAAATCCAAGTGCATGACTAGGCGTCTAACTCTTAACCCCTTAGGTAAAACTGGTGCAGAGATATAACATGCATCATGCGAAAATAAATAGGAATCATAAAACCCTAAAACTTATAGACTGGCGGTGAGACTTCCGAGCTCAACGCAGCAGGATAATACCCCACCAGAACCACCGCTCTGATACCAACTGAAACGAACCGTCTAGAAAAAAAATTTTAAATAAAATGCGGAATAAACATTCTTTAAAATAAAGTTTGACCCTTAAAACCTTTCCTCACATCACCTTAAAACATAAATAAATAAATATCTCCAAAATTTAAATCACTCATACTGGCTAGAAATCAGAGTAAGTAAAAGTTGCGGAAAACTGAACATGTCTGAAAAGAAATATCTGAAAATTCCTCATAACATAAAATAAAGACATCTGAGTGGTCACGGGGTAGCAGTTGCAGCGGGCGCTAAGAGGTCCTCACCGCCAGTAGGGATAAAATCATCTGCATAATCACCTCACCATTTAAACCTAGTAAGCCTAACGGCCCAACATGCTCTATCTGATACTAACAAAGTACATATAATAAAACCACATGCAAACACATAGAATATCGTAAAATAGCTTTAAAACATGCATGTATGAATGATCGTAAATCATGGAATAATCATTTATCGTAACATAATGAGACATGAATATAACGTAACATAAAAAGACGTGTGAGTCGTATCCATGAAGTGTGAGTCATTACATTAACGATTGATTAATCATAAGAAACAACGTACGTGGCGATGCGGTTCACCCGACCTTACCTCGGGATCCCTCACACCTCTATGCTGCCACTTCACCATGCCGTGAACACATGAATCCATAAGCTCATTATAACATTAACAAAGGTTCATCGGGCCCGGTATCCCGATTTCGCTCATCATTACTTTGCCACAAATTTCTTCAATCCCTCAAAACATTTTTCTTTGCTCAACGTTTCATAAAAGTTTCATGATGCTGTAAGTCATAAAACATGCAATTCAAAAGGCTTAGCCCATAAATATATATTTCATTTCCTTTAATTAAATGCATAATCATATACGTAAAATACTACTCATATAATTAAATATATATTTATGGGCTTCCACATTTCCTCCTCCGGTCAAGGACTGGTTCAAGTGACTGGTCCCCTAACTCTAAGCCAAAAAGCCTAGACTAAATCTTAAAATGTAACTTAACCCTAAACTTGTCTTGACCCATTAAACTTTAAAATTGATAACATACTCGGTCCTATAACTGGGAATACGCGCAATAAAATTGACAAAAATATTCATCCCCTTGACTCAAATCATGCTTTAAAATTTAAAACAAATATTAGGCCCAAAAATAGTAAGGATTTTGACTTTAAAATTTTGACTTCAAATATTCGGCCCAATACGCTTAAAATGGACTTTAAATTTTAAAATAAGAATACCCGGTCCAGAAATAAAATAACTCGGACCCGACTTAAAATATTTGACCTGACCCTCGACTAACCTGACCCGGTCCAACTGGACCGACCAACCGGCGAAGCCCATGCAAACCCTAGCGCCGCACGTCGCCCACCCAAGCACACAACGGTTTCCTCCTTTCGCACGACCTGCTCCGGCCACCCTTGGCCGGAGCCTCGTCGGTAGGACAACCCCCAGGTCCTACGGGTCCCTCTCAACCCAGCCACAGCTCAAACCATGGCTGCAAAGGCACGCATGATGCACGCAAAGGCCACCCCGCACGCCGCACGTTGAAGGCCGCAACGTGCCTTGGCCTTGGCTCGACCAGTCGATCGAGCACCCCTTCGACTCATCCTTGGACCACAACTGGACCACCCTTGGACCGCCATGAACCATACCCAAGCCCCATGAATCGTCCATGACCGAAGCATCACAATAAATAATCAAATATGCGTTAGAAACCGTGATACATGCATGGATCTCAGATACCAAACGTAGATCTAATAAATTCACATAAAAACCATGAAATACCTTTCTAAAACAAAATATTATGATTTAAATGGTGAGAAAAAGGGAGATTAGAGAGTGAAGTTTTTGAAGAATTATGAATGATACGCGTTACCGGGACGGAGGACTCGAGGTAGGACGATCAAGCCTTGAAAACCACCACAAAAAACCAATGGAACTCAGCCAAGGGGAGGGGGCGGCTTGGAGGGAGGAGGAAGGAGGCTAGGTTTCGAAAATACTAGGGTTGAGGGAATGAAAGATGTCCCAAAAGACCCCTCTCAAGGATTTTAATTAGGAAAATAAAAGGGTTTTTCCTTCCTTAGCCTCAACTAATTAAAATATAAATTAAAACTCAAAACATAAACCTTTGACTCTCAATTTTTGTAATATAAAATCCCTTAATTTTTAATATTTAGTAAATCTCATTAAAATAGCCCGTATAGGCGAAAAACGGGTTCCCCTCGACAAATATACGTAAAAATTCTAATTTCGTAAATACTGGTTAAAACAATAAAATTTTGCTCTTAAAAGTCTTAAAATATTTAGTAAATCTCATTAAAATAGCCCGTATAGGCGAAAAACGGGTTCCCCTCGACAAATATACGTAAAAATTCTAATTTCGTAAATACTGGTTAAAACAATAAAATTTTGCTCTTAAAAGTCTTAAAATCTCAAATAAACTTTCACCTCGGTCATCCCCAGTCTCGTCCACACGTCCGGAACTCAAACAGACCAATAAAATGCCGTGAACATCATAAAGCATAAAACTAACACTTAATGACATAAAATGACACATAATTCTCTAAAAATAAGTTTTCCCCTAGTAATGCATTCATTCTCACGTAATTAGGATTTCTGGGCGTTACACACACTCACAGATTGTTATCAATTCTTTGTGTCACGAAATCCTTTACACCCTCTGTAGTGTTGAGATTACCATGTACAATCATAAACAAATCGTGAGAGTGCTAGTATATCAAACCAGCTTAGTGATGAGTTCATTGTACTGTAGACCATATTGCGAGCCTGTTCTATTTCTAAGTGTACTAAGAGTTCTTGCAGCTGCTGGCTGTCGGATCGGGTTTGTACAAGGAGTTGTATAAAGCAAATCTTCTAGTGGAAATCCTTTATGTTGAGGAAGAAGGGGAGACGTATGAGATTGAACTCCGAACTTCCAAAAACAAACTCTTGACCTTATCTTTTACGTTTACACATTTCATTATATGTTCACTGTTGAATCATGTTTTTCCGCATAAACATTTTTATTACACGAGACAACAGATTATCACTGAGAACCTCCAAGCTGGTAACTCGGCTTAGAGGTTTGCTGTTGTCAGGCCCCATGCTAATTACCCAAGATAATAGCACAATTAAGCACATAATCACGGAAGCGTAAAAATCGGGCTTAAAAATTTTCGAAATAATTTAGGCCTGAACTTAAAATCATATATTCAAAATAATTCATAATCAAAATATGAGTTGACTCAGACTCATACAAACCAGGTAACAATAAATCTCAAATCAGATCCAGATCCCCCATACATAGTAACGTGGGGCATCCCCCGGTTCAATACATAAATATAATAACTGGGGCTCATGGAAATGGGGATCGACCAGCTGAACCTCCACTTTGTCCAGCTTGGTTACCTGAAGATCCTTCAAATGGGTAACGCAGACCCAAACAACACAAAAGCAGGAAAACAAATACTAGGTCAAGCATCAGTACGAAGAGCTATCTAAACAGCTAAACATGCAACATGCTATAAATCAATGCTATGAATGCATGAGGGCTATCAAAGATCGGATAGCTAGACCAGCAAGTCAACTGGAAAATCAATCAGTCGAGCCTCTATACCACGCACAGCAAGTCAGCCAGTGGAAATCATCGGTCCGTGATCTCCATCACAGCGGTATTCAGACACAACAAGTCAGTCGGTCACCACTCCGATGATAGCGTTGGACTTTTCAGGCACAACAAGTCAGTCGGCCCGGCCAAACGTGGCTCTCAATCAGGTCATCAATCAATCTGTCAGGCTCAATATGTATGCAT
>KV006931.1:121461-133463 GCA_001598015.1 Dorcoceras hygrometricum
ATTAACTGCTTCTGCCCAAAATTTTTGTGAAATGCCAGAATAAGCAATCATAGATCTAGCAGCTTCTTTTAAAGTGCGATTTCTCCACTCAACCAGCCCGTTCTGTTGAGGAGTTCTAGATACAGAAAGCTCATGCTTTATCCCTATGTCATCAAGATAAGAAGATAATTTTTGATTTAAAAACTCGGTACCACGATCACTTCTTATCCTGTTGACTGTACAAGATCTGTCATTTCGTAAATGTTTTAAAAGCCGAATAAGCTGGTCAGCGGTATCAGATTTTGCTTTTAAAAACAGCACCCAAGTGAATTTTGTTAAATCACTACAACAACTAGGGTGTAGTTCGTTCCCCCTAAGCTTGTTACGGGAATAGGACCAAAAAGATCCATATGTAAAAGCTCTAAGCTTCGGTAAGGACGTTTACCAAAGTAGAACGAATTTATTTACCAAGCTGACATGCGGCACAGATCTTGTCCTTTGAAAAATTGATTGTGGGCATACCAAAAAGCATTTCATGCTAACTCAAATGGGCAAGTGTTTTAAAGTTTAGATGGTTCACTCGCTGATGCCACAACCAGCTCTTTGAAGAGTTGGCTGCTAAGCAAATTTTTTCAGATCTCATTTGCTCTCACAAGTTGATAATGTAGGTATTCCCCGATATTTTACCTACCAACACAGTCACACCATTTGGACTCTGAACTGTGCATGTGTGCTGTTTAAAGTTAACTATGTAACCCTTGTGACATAGCTGACTTATGCTAATCAAATTATAATGCAAATTATCAACAACTAGAACATCAGATATTGAAATGTTACCGTGGGTAAGCTTACCCTTACCCACAGTGTTACCATGTGAGTTATCACCAAAGACTATTTTTGCTCCTTTGTGTGGAATGACATTTGTTAGCAGCTTTTGGTTTCCAGTCATATGTCTTGCACAGCCGCTTTCCAGGTACCATATGATTGATTCATCAATAGCTTTTTACATGTTGTCCTGCAATCATGCAAACAGATTTTGGTACCCAATTACTTGGGTCCAGATAGGATTACCCCTTTTGGGACCCATACTTGAATTACTTTGACAGCTTTCCCAGTATGATAGTCCATAAGGGTCTGTGCTGAAAAAATTGTGAAATCGGTTGAGTGGGTTTGATATTTTGACCATTCAGATCTCTACGGGGCCTAACCTTTTTCCATTCAGATTTAACCTTCTTAGAGCCACGTAATCTGTTAGCAGCTTTTGGTTTCCAGTCATATGTCTTGCACAGCCGCTTTCCAGGTACCATATGATTGATTCATCAGCAGCTTTTTACATGTTGTCCTGCAATCATGCAAACAGATTTTGGTACCCAATTACTTGGGTCCAGATAGGATTACCCCTTTTGGGACCCATACTTGAATTACTTTGACAGCTTTCCCAGTATGATAGTCCATAAGGGTCTGTGCTGAAAAAATTGCGAAATCGGTTGAGTGGGTTTGATATTTTGACCATTCAGATCTCTACGGGGCCTAACCTTTTTCCATTCAGATTTAACCTTCTTAGAGCCACGTTTGTTGGTTTGGAACAACGACTTGGATCCAAATTTTGCCTTTTCCTTGTCAAGTCTGTTCTTTAGTCAACCAGACTTAGAACTCTCGGGTCTGTCATAGCCAATACCAGCTTTTCTTTTCTTATTCAATAGCACCGAGATCTGGTCATCATACCGTACCGACTCGCATGGATCATGTATCACACTAGCTTTGACAAAGCTCATCTTTTTGAACTTGTCATGTGCTAGATTTGATTGAGTACAAGTTTCTCCAGAGCTGCTTTCACCAACATTGAAACCTCAGCCAGTTCTATCATTCGCTGGCTTCTGAATTTCAAATAGCTTATCTAGAGAAACAGAAGACTTGGTCCAGGAACTCATTGTCAGTTTTAACTTTTCAATTTCAGACTTGAGCTCACTGGATCTTATCCTCAAAGATTCATTCTCAGTTTTCAGCTTACTCAACTCGATTTGTAAACTGTCAGTTTTACCAAGTTCAACAGTACTTGGTTCCGCTGAACTATTTTTCAAATCTACGTTTTCAGCTTTGACTTCCTCGAATGTCTGAGAAAGATTACGGTACTCGTGGACCATTTCATTTAATGCAGTGATTAGGTCCTCTCGTGTAAATTCAGTATTTAAAAAGTCGAATACCTCATCTTCTGAAGTTTGATTGGCCATGAGACAATGAACTTCACCTGTTCACTATCGCTGGGATGAGGAGATGCTTGATGAGGAATCTGAATCAGTATCAGCCCAGTTCTTGTTGCTTTCCTCAGCAACTAGCACCTTTCTGTCATTCTTTCTGTTGGGCCTTCTAGGATGTCCCTGGCCACATTATCCAAGTTCGCTTTCTTTTTGTCCTCATTTGTATACTCGTATCTTTTCTTCTCAACATATTCTGATGCACCATCAGTCGTTCCGAATGCTAAGTTGATCTTCATAATTTTCATTGGACCATCTATGATGACTGACCACATATCATCGTCTTGAGCAGCCAAATGCGCTTGCATTCTGATCTTCCAGTCATCATAGTCCTCCTTGGAAAACGTAGGAATCTTGTTGTGAGAGGTAGACATATTGAAATATATGAAACACAAACAACAACTGTTCAATAACTGAGATAGCGCAGGCTCTGATACCAATTGATAGGATCAGTATGGCTCGAAACACAGGCCTAGGAGTTCAGAAGGGGGGTTGAATGAACTCCTTGGTATTTTTTTAATATTTTCGAAACCTTTAAAACGATTTTTACAAGCACCCGCGTAACTTAAATCCGAGTTACCAGATTTAAGGTATCTCAGTCCCAAAAGCTGATTTCTCGATTAACAGGAAATGTGCGGAAATAAACCGATTAATCACTGAACAGTATACGTAATAAATAAATGCAGTAATGTAAAAGTTCAGGGTCGAGAATTTGTTTATGGAAGTTCGGATATCAATATCCTACGTCTCCCCTTCTTCCTTTTCACGAAGGTTTCACTAGAAGAGTTTGATGTTTACAGCCTCTGTAACCACCCAGTCACCGAGCCTCACTCAAGATGAACTCCTAGCAATCTCCAATCAACAAGCAGGCGCAACTGCTGAATACAAGTAATAAGGATTTTCGAACTGCTTCACAAAGCCAGTTCGTTACAGACTCAAAATGATAATACAGTGAAATACACAACTATTTGAGACTGTAGATCTTCTGGTTTCTATACTATGAAACAGGATTCAACAAGGTGAACCAGAAGATGACTCAAAGATTGAGATCTAAGAATGCTTGATTGAAAGTTCTTCGAGTTGTATCACTGGACTTCGAATGATTTCTCTGTGAGAATATCTAGTAACTGTGTGAGCTTTTTGTTTACAAGAAAGCTTTGTGAGAATGTAGCGATTCACACAGAGTATGATGGATAGTAGAATGACCGAGAGTAAGTGAGCTTTCTTCAATTCAAATTCCAGCTATTTATACCCTTTGTCTCCAACGGTCATAAAGGTAGCCAGAAGGATATTCCCTTTGCAAACCTTCAACAAAACACTATTACGGTATGCAAAAGGCAATTTGTGCTTTGTCAGGGCTGAATTGTCGTATCTCCATATTTGGGTACACATCGTATAACGCCCACCGCGTACTGTGTACTATTACCCAAAAATAGCTCTGACAATGTCTCCTTAATTCCAGGAATTTGTATGATTTGATCTTCACCAATGATTCTTTCCAATTAGAATATATGATGTTTTTGAATTGGTTCGTCGTTTGCGCCTGAAATCTCTTTTCGTTAACACAGTTCTTTCTTTCTTGAGGAATACGACTATCTTAACTCTGGTTTGAGTAAACGTAGTTGTCACATCTGATGTATCAACATCTGAAATAAATAGAGGTAACTGTGTATTTGCAACATCTGAATGTAGCAACTGATACTGTTTTGATATCTGAAAGCTCTGTTAACCCAAAATCTGAATACTTCCAATAAGTCACTTCTGATACAAAGTTGCTTTATCCAAAAACTGAATACATCCACTTCTGAAGTACTGAGATATGAGATAACTGAATAGATACTGTTTACGACTGAAACACTCGAAACTGAAACAATAGATCACAAACTGTACTCAAATCTGAATGCCCTATGCTTCCAACAATAGATCTTCCACTGTAGCTCACTTCTGAATACACTGTTCCCGAAATCTGAACTGATCTAAAAAGGCCAAATCTGTTTCAAAACCTCGACCTGACAACAAAGAATGACGTCACATCTTCTGAACTTCAATACACTGAAATGACGTCACTACTTCTGAACATTTCAAAATACTGGGATGACGTCACGACTTCTGAAAATCAACTCGATATGTTATAGTCGACCCAATATATGAATTATCGTAACTACAACTTACTGACTGTCCAGATGTTACTTTTGAATTCAGTACTTGTCTTATTTTTGTTATCACCAAAACTAATAAATTTTACCTTAACAGCAAAGCCTCCGATTTGGCAAGGAAGATGACGTCACTACTTCTGAACATTTCGAAATACTGGGATGACGTCACGACTTCTGAAAATCAACTCGATATGTTATAGTCGACCCAACATCTGAATTATCGTAACTACAACTTACTGACTGTCCAGATGTTACTTTTGAATTCAGTACTTGTCTTATTTTTGTTATCACCAAAACTAATAAATTTTACCTTAACAGCAAAGCCTCCGATTTGGCAAGGAAGATTTTGCAGCCTTGGGTATACTGCTCCTGAGAAGCCTAGAGAAAGCTGGCTAAAGAAATGAGTTGAATAGATGACGGGTAAACCCAAATCTGGTGGTAAAAAGCCTGGCTCGTTCTCTCAAGCTTTTACGAAGGAGAGACAGTACATGCCTAGATATAATAAGCCCAGATCACAAGGCAAACAAATGCGTATCAAACTCATTCCATACCATAGAACACACACAAACCACACACATATTTTTATCCATGCACTGGTAACTTTGTTAAGATTATCGAAGTGTGGATTCCGAAATATCTAATCAAGCCTGGACACAAGTAAATCAATGGGTACCAAATTTTTCATTGTTGGTGATTGAAGGACAGCAGGTTTCCAGACTGGAACAATCAACATGGTATCTGGACAGTGGATGTGCGAGGCACATGCCTGGTGATGCCAACCTTTTATAAGATATCAAGACGTGCAACGGACCCAAGATCACTTTCGGTGACAATTCTAACGATAACACTGTGGGTAAGGGTAAGCTTATCCATGGTAACTTTACTGTCAACAACGTTCTCCAAGTTGAGAACTTGTGCTATAACTTGATCAGTATCAGTTAGTTATGCGATTATTCAGTTAAATTTCAAAAGCACACTTGCACTGTTCAAAATTCGTAAGGTCTGACCGTGATGGTACGCTATAGATCAGAGAATACCTACAAAATAGACTGGTCAGATCAGCCACATACTAAACAAACTTGCCTGGTATCTGACTCTTCTAAGAGCTGACTATTGCATCAGCGGATGAACAATCTTAACTTCAAAACAATTGCCAATCTGAGTAAGCCTGAGTTAGATGATGGCTTGCGCATACTAAAATTTTAAAAAGACAAGATTTGCTCTGCCTGTCAGCTGGGTAACATATAAAATCAACTTTCAAAAACAGATGCAATAACAAAACCTCTCGTAAGCTGGATCTTTTACACATGAATCTTTTCGGTCTCATACCTGTAACCAGCTTAGGTGGAATGAAGTACACCATTTTCATCGTTGACGATTTTTCAAAATTTACTCGGGTGTTGTTTTTAAAATCGAAATATCAAACTTACGACCAGCTGATCAAGCTTTAAAACTTTTGCAAAATGGGAAATCTTGCAGTGTTAATAGGATAAGGAGTGACAGAGGAACAGAGTTTTTAAATTTTAAATTGTCCTCTTATCTGGATGACATTGGAATCAAGCACGAGTTGTCTGCAGCTAGAACTCCTCAGTAAAACGGGTTAGCTGAGCATAGAAATCGAACTTTAAAATAAGCTGCTACAACAATGATTGCTGATTCTGGTATTTTAAAGAAATTTTGGGCTGAATCAGTTAACACAACCTGATATACTTAGAACAGATCAATGATTAATAAGCGTCATGGTGTTACCCTAATGGAAAGAAACCTGATATTTTTTATTTTAAGGTGTTTGGATGCAGATGTTTTATCCATAACAATGGTAAAACTTATCTAAAAGCTTTTGATGTTAAATCTAATGCAGGTATCTTCCTAGGATACTGTTGGATCTTTTTAGACAGATCAGAATCTGAATTTTGATTAACACAAAAGCTGCTTATATGTGACTAACATTTTACGTGCGATGTGCAGCGCACTTGATTGAAGAAGCAGGGAGATATCCAAACTGGAACAGTAAGGGGATGCCTAAGTTGGTTCAGTTGAAGATATCTTTGCTGGAACAGTGAGAGGACACCCTAAGCTGGAACAACACTGTCTCCACTAGGTCACAGAAGACATCAAGATGGTTCACCAGCTTGACGCAAGAGCAGCAGTTGAAGTGCGGTGATCAAGCGCAGCGTGAAGAGCAGAATGATTCAAGCGCAGATCAAGGGCAGTGTACAAGTGCAGTGATTTAGTGCCGATTCATAGACAAGCGTAGTGATTGAGTGCAGGTCAGATCACTAAGCGCAACAATAATCAGTTCATCATAGGAATCGGAACTGATTATTGTATACTCACTTGTGCTGGATTGCAGCTCTACTTGGATATGGTTTAAAGTATTCTCGAAGACCTGGCTCAATTAACCAGTTGATTAACTGTATGCTTGCTGATGGTTTGGATGACGTGTTTGAATGGATCTAGAGGACAAGCAAGTAACACAGTGGCTCTTGACGAAGAAAAGAGCCAATCTGTTAAACCAGATCAGGGAAGAGAAAACCTGATCAAGGAACTCAGCAGCTGGATGTTTATGATGGGGAAGCAGAAGGCTGTTGTAGTGAATAAAGCAACCAGTTGGGAAGGAAACCAGCTGAGAAACCAGATAAATAAAGTGACCTGCTTAGCGTAATGAACAAGATGGCTCGAAGCAGCTCAAGAGAAGGAAAGAACAGAACAAGAGGAGCTGAGTTCAAGAGCAGTGACAAGAGAAAATTAGAAGATCAGCTCAAGAGCAGTTGCGGACAAGAGCGATAGAGAGGAAAAGAAGAGAGCTTTGAACAGCTCAATAAAGCAACCAGCTCAATGATGAAACGGTTGAAGAAAACCAGCTGGTAGACCAGATCAGATGTCTTGGCCAGATCAAATAAATTAGTTTGTGCAAACTCAGAATACTAGAAGCAAACTAGTTTGTTTGATCAAGACGTAAAGAGCTCAAAGTTAGCAAAGGCTGCAGAAGCACCCATAAAAAGAGTTCAAGTCAAATAAAGCCTGCAACACATTAAAAGCCAAAGGACGTAAAGTACAAAAGTGTTAGAAGACTTTTCAAGGGCTACAACTTTGTGTCCAACGGGCAATCTGCTAAGCGGATTTATATATCAAGAGCAGGAGAAAGAAGATAGAAAAGCATAACAACGGAGAGAGTGTTCTGCATATGCAGAACGAAATACAACAAGAATGCACAACACAAAGCAGTGCTGATCACAAGTTTGCATACTATGTGGCAGCTGGTGTGCAAGCTGGTTCAATGCTTAGGTTTGAGCTAATGCACTAATGGAAAGCTTCAAAGAATAATCAAGTCGACAACACAAACTCTGGGAAGGCATTGATCAACCAGCTCAGACAGGAGCACTTTTCAGTGTGTGAGATTTTATCTTCTTGAGATTGAGCGTACATTGTAAATCTCACACACGATTCACTCATATATATGAGAGAGATTAGCGAAACAAAAAAAATGAGTGAATCAAAATATATAATCTCCATTGTAGTCTTTGGACAGAGATATTAAACAAGTCTATGTTGTCTTTTGAACTGAGACGTTAAAGAAGTGTCTGTAGCCTTTCTCACTGAGGCAGTAAAGAAGTGAAGTTAGACACACAGCTTGCGAGCTGGTGTGCAGTGGTTGCTAGGAGTTCTTGCGGCTGCTGGTCATAGGAGCGAGTTGTAGCTGGTTGCAGCGGGGGCCGTTGTAATCAAAATCTTCTACTAGATCCTTCCCGATTACGAAAGAAGGGGAGACGTAGGAGATTCAGCTTCGAACTTCCATAAACAAATTGCAGCATACTTCTTTACAGCTTACTGCATTTACATTCACGCATTGCATATTTGTTAACTGTGATCGAAACTGTTAAAGAGCTTTCGATTATAAGAGTACAGTTTGAGTTATTTTCGCATGATTTAATTTCATTACTCAATCTGTATTCGGTGTATTAACTTTCAAGAACACTGAGCTATTGCAGCTCAAGATTTAACTGACTAGATCGTACGCGTGCTGGACCAGCTCGTAGAGCTGCTGGCAGAGCCCATGCATGATCCGGTTCCTTTGCACGCTGGTTTTCCTTAGCAAAATTTTAGAACGCACGCACCTAGAGAGTTTGATGTCTGAGGCTGTGTGAGAGCCTACGTGAGTTGTTTGAAAGCTCACGGACACCCCCTGTTTTTTTATCCTAACAATTGGTATAAGAGCAGGTTGTTCTTGAAAGTTCATTTCATATCAAAAAAATTTTAAAAAGTTTTAAAATACTTTCTGCTCTGATAGTCTTTTTCGAAAGCCTGTCTGTGCTACAAAATTTTTAAGGTTTTCAAAACTCTTTATAAATATAGGGGAAGTAATGCTTATTGAATTGCAGAGCAATTTCTCGAAATGCTTATTGAATTATAGAGCAGTTTCTCGAAAGGAAAATGCAGCAATATCTGTTCTGACGAGCTGACAGATTGCGTGAGTCTGTGGACGTCAAGATCTCTAGGTTTGGCGAGGCTAAAACTTAGGGAAAATGGAACAGATTCTGTAAATTGAATACTATATTACTCCTATGGTCCGGACAAATGAGATTTTAATATGGCACAGATTCTGTGTTTCAAAACTCATGTCACTTGTTCTTACAAACTGTCATCCCTCGAAAAATGATTTTGGTTTTAAAATAAAATAACCCCGTGTTCTGTTTAGGGTGAGTTTTGTTTTAAATACAAAGGGGGAGACTTGATTTCGAAACCTTTTTGATTCCCATAAAAATGGGGAGAAATATTTTTGAGCATAAACATTCGTGCATATGTTATCCAGTTTTTGTGTAAATCAAAAAGGGGGATATTGTTGGATATGTTTTTATAGATCAGAATCTGAATTTTGATTAACACAAAACCTGCTTATATGTGACTAACAGTTTACGTGCGATGTGCAGTGCACTTGATTGAAGAAGCAGGGAGATATCAAAACTGAAACAGTAAGGGGACACCTAAGCTGGTTCGGTTGAAGATATCTTTGCTGGAACAGTGAGGGGACGTCCGAGATGGAAAAACACTGTTTCTACTAGGTCACAGAAGACATCATGCTGGTTCACCAGCTTGACGCAAAGAGCAGCAATTGAAGTGCAGTGATCAAGCGCAGCGTGAAGAGCATAATGATTCAAGCGCAGATCAAGGGCAGCGTACAAGTGCAATGACTGAGTGCCGATGCATAGACAAGAGCAGTGATCGAGTGCATGTCAGATCACTAAGCGCAACAATAATCAGTTCATAATAGGAATCGGAACTGATTATTGTATAATCATTGGTGCTGGATTGCAGCTCTACGTGGATATGGTTTAAAGTATCCTCGAAGAACTGGCTCAATCAACCAGTTGATTCACTGTGTGCTTGCTGATGCTTTGGATGAGGTGTCTGAATGGATCAAGAAGACAAGCATGTAACACAGTGGCTCTTGACGAAGAAAAAAGCCAAGCTAGTAAACTAGATCAAGGAAGAGAAAACCTGATCAAGGATCACAGCAGCTGGATGCTTATGATGGGGAAGCAGAAGGCTAGTGAATAAAGCAACCAACTGGGAAGGAAACCAGCTAAATAAAGTGACCTGCTTAGCGTAATGAACAAGCAAGCTTGAAGCAGCTCAAGAGCAGGAAAGAACATAACAAGAGCAGCTGAGTTCAACAGCAGATGACAAGAGAAAATTAGAAGATCAACTCAAGAGCAGTTTCGGACAAAAGCAGATAGAGAGGAGAAGAAGAGAGCTTTGAACAGATCAATAAAGCAAACTGCTCAGTGATGAAACGGTTGAAGAAAACCAGCTGGAGGACACCAGCTGGTAAACCAGATCAGAAGTCTTGCGCCAGATCAAATAAATTAGTTTGTGCAAACTCAGAATACTAGAAGATAAACTAATTTGTTTGATCAAGATGAACAGAGCTCGAAGTTAGCAAAGTCTGCAAAGCGCCCATAAAAAGAGCTTAAGTCAAATAAACCCTGCAACACATTTTAAAAACCAAAGGATGCAAAGTACAAAAGTGTCAGAAGACTTTTCAAGGGCTACAAATTTGTGTCCAACGGGCAAATCTGCTAAGCAGCTTTATGTTAGAGTAGATGCCCAACTAGCCAACTTGTGGCGTGTGGGTTCTCATTGACCCTTTGTAAAACGATCTTTATTTATGAAATTCGTATTGTTTTATGGCATTCTTTATCTTCGTTATTTTATAATGTTAACAATTGTGTTGGATAAAGACATATAATGCACCATAGTGTATGTTATATGTGATAGTGGATATGATGGCTATCATGAAACACATCTAATAGTCACTGTGTATTCTGAACTCGTTCTAGTCGATTGGGCCATCAAAATGAGGATAAGGCCGCCCGACCTTGAGACTAGCATCTGCGATGTGAAGTACCATGTTTCATTGGTAGGGAACATTGTGATGTTCTGAGCATGCAGATGGATAGTGACCTGGTGATCTATCGAACTACCCTCGTTCGGACTTTCCAAGTGGTTACCATTTGTCGAGTGGATAAGTCCGAGGTCTTGGTTGTATAGATTAGCCCTCACTACTCGAAACGTCATTGAGACTCTACAGGAACATGTTCAGAATACACAGCGACTATTTTAGATGTGTTTCATGATAGCCGTCATACCCACTATCACATCTAACATACGCTTTAGTGCATTCTAGGTCTTTACTCAACGCAATTGTAAATCATTACTCACATAATGAAAGTAAAGAATGCCATATAATGCGAATATCATATATAATGATCGTTTGTACAAGAGTCAATAAAACCCACACGCCACAAGTTGGCTAGTTGGGCATCTACTCTAACAATCTCCCACTTGCCTAAAGCCAACTACTCATCAGACGCAGTCCCATTGTTTCGCGATGTTTTTTCAAACAACGGTCCAGGCAAGGGCTTCGTAAGTGGATCAGCAACGTTGTCCGCAGAGGCGACTCTCTCAACTGCTATGTCGCCTCTAGCCACAATATCCCGGATTATGTGGTATTTCCTCAGTATGTGTTTGGATCTTTGGTGAGACCTAGGCTCCTTTGCTTGCGCAACGGCACCCGTGTTGTCGCAGTACATCGGGACTGGACCAACTTCATTAGGAATGACGCCCAACTCTTGGACGAAATTCCTTATCCAAACCGCCTCCTTAGCAGCAGCTGATGCTGCGATGTACTCATCCTCAGTGGTTGAATCCACGATGGTGTCTTGCTTGGAACTCTTCCAAGAGACAGCACCACCATTGAGCATGAATAAAAATCCAGAGGTTGACTTCGAATCATCCACGTCACACTGGAAGCTAGAATCTGTGAGGATTGAGAATTTAGAATTGTGATTAATTGATTTGATTTGAGATTAATCATGATTATTTGAGGGAATTACGTAGGGAATATGATTCCTGGTGAAATTTCAGTCGCAGCGCTTGGTTAGGAAATGAGAATTATCGAAATTTGGTGAATTCAACGCTGGTCAAAGTTACTGTAGCTCCTGCTGGTGGATTTTGAATCAGCAGAGGTGACGTCAGTGTGACGCAATGAGAGATGCTGGTTTTAGGTTGCGAATTTGAAGTTGCTGCTGGCAGACATTGCGCGTAGCGT
>KV006932.1:27359-39943 GCA_001598015.1 Dorcoceras hygrometricum
GGTGGTCGGGAAGGTCCTCCAAAACGCGACGGCTCACGAGGCTGAAAACTAGGTCGCTGGGACTGAGAAAAAGGCTGCTGTCGCTGAGAAGAACCACTAGCGGAACCCTGCTGCGACTGACCAGTAGACCGCCCTCCAATCGAAGGACACGCTCTAGCGAAGTGTCCCGGCTGACCACAAAGATGGCAGAGTCCTCGGACTCCTCGACACTGCGAAGTCTCATGCCTCCCTCCGCACTGACTACAGAATCCGCCTCCAGAACCTCTACCAGAACCAGAGCTCACGGAACCAGAAGAACTCGAATGGCCTTTCTTCTTGAATTGCTTCCCTCTAGGTCTAAACTGCTGGCGACTCGACTGCTGTGACCCTTGAGGAGACTGATACGACTGCGACACCGCCTGAGCTGGCTGAGAAGCATGCGCGGTCGTCTGATGCACTGGAGCCTCAGGATCCATCAAACTCTCCTCGATATCAACTGCATTGTTCACAGCTTCCATAAAAGTCGCCGGGGACCCAGACAGCACCATCCGATACAGGTCAGGTCTCAAGCCCTTCAAAAACTTATTTATCTTCGTTCGTTCTTAGTTCGCCACAGCTGGCATGTACACTAGAAGCGCAGAAAACCGCCTCGCATACTCGGCCACCCGCATATCACCCTGCTTCAAATTATCAAACTCACGCTCCCGGCTAGCGAAGTAGGACTCTGGGGTGTATTCGCGTCGAAAAGCCTCGCAGAAAACATCCCAAGTGAGAACCGTCCCACTATCTCGAAGCATCCTAGAAGTACTCCTCCACCAGCGCTGTGCATCATCTCGTAGCTGCAGCACTGTCAACTTCAGTCTCTTTTCTGGGGCGTACTCCAGGGTATCAAATAGCTCCTCCATCTGAACAAGCCACGCCTCAGCCCTAGCGCCACCCTCAGTACCGGCTAACGTCAGTGGGTTAGTCCGCTGAAATCGGGCTAAGACTAACTCCATTCCACCTATCTGCCTAGTGACGTCCTCTACCTGAGCGTCATCATCACTACCTGCTCTAGACTCCTCCTCAGAACGTCTAGTCCTCCTACCTCCTCCACGTCTCGGCGGCATCTAAACAAGCCTAGAGGTAAGATCTCACAGCAGATATAATAGTAAGACAGATAATAGATCACATAAGTCACAGAGGCAATCAAAATCAAATCAAAACTCTGTGCCTAGACTCGAGTGTGATCAAAAGAAATCGAGCTTATCCCAGTTTAAGCTCTGATACCAAAAATGTCAGGCCCCGTGCTAATTACCAACAATTAACACAAAATAAGCGCATAATTACGGAAGCTTAAAATCAGGGCTTAAAAATTTTTCGAAATACAAAGGCCTGAACTTCAAATCATTCATTCAAAATATTCGATATTCAAAATAGAAGTTTACTCAACTCGATACAGCAAGTAAACACATAAATCAATTCAAAATACAGATCCCCCAAATACAATAAAACACGGGGCATCCCCCGGTTCAATACATATCATAAGTAAACTGGGACTCAGGGATGCGGGGATCGACCAACTGAACTTCCACTCGGTCCAGCTTGGTTACCTGAAACTCCTGCAAATGGGTAACACAGACCCAAACAACAAAAGCAGGAAAAGAAAATACGAGGTCAAGCCTCAGTACGAAGAGCTATCAAAGCAGTAAACATGCAACAAGCTATAATCAAAGCTATGAATGCATGAGGGCTATCAAAAAGTCGGATAGCTAGCCCAGTCTATCAACTGGCAACTCAAACCAAGCCTCTATACCACACACAACCAATCAGCCGGTGGAAATCATCGGTCCGTGATCATCGGGGCCCGTCAACCCATCACAGCTCGGTGGTAGACACTCGAATCCGGTAGTCACCACTCCGACGATAACATTGGACTTTTCGGACACGACTCAAGTCGGCCAGTCACAACGTGGCACCCAATCAGGTAATCAAATCAAATCTATACATCAGGCTCAAGATGTATGCATGAATGCAAATCAATATTCATGCTAGATGCATACAATCTGTAATACGTGAAGCAAAACATATCTCAATCAATTCCAGTATGTAAATTCACGTAAGCCACATAACAGCAGTTCACAACATCGAAACATAGTCATGTTCACGCTCAAACTGCTAAGAGCTGCTCAATTCGTACCTCAATTCCCCAATTTACCTAACAGATTCTCCTGGCTCAAATCACGCAGCAGAGACTTCCTGGAAGCTCAAATCTGTTACAGCATAGCTAATAACTTAGCTCAATTCAACTGCCCAAAACGCTAATCCTACGACCAGAAGTATAAATCAATTCCTACACTTCCACGCAGGCATTAACTACTAAAAACCGAGCTCAAATCTACAAGAATTGCTCACCCAAAAGCTCACGCTAGCAGCAGAACGCACGCACAGCCTTTCCTCAAAAGCTTCGAAGTCCAGCAGCTACGCGTTTCCACCTCCAGCGAAAACCAACCATTAGCTACAAGAACAGAGCTCAATTCTATCAGGAATGCTCACCCAAAAGCTCACGCTAGCAGAAGAACGCACGCACAGACTTTTCTCAAAAGCTTCGAACTCCAGCAGCTTCGCGTTTCCACACCAGCGCTAATACAACGTCTCAATTGGGTAGCAAACGAAAGAGCTAAGCAAGGGGAATCCAGCGCCACTAAGATTTCCCAAAATAGAGGCTGGATGCGACGGGAAACGGCGGTGGAAATTCACGGTGAACAGTAGCTCGACGAGGGTTTGGAGAAGAAGATAAGAAATGGCTGGTTCAAAAAATAATTCTAAGTGTCGAACAACACTTCTATTTATAATCTCCCAAATCCAACGTCTGCTTATTATCAAATCAGCCGACAAAACCAGCAGGTATCGACCAGCAGGTACCAACTCTTTCCCTTCAATAAAATCAGCAGGAGCAGACAATAAGTATTCGTGAGAAACCACTTCAAAACGACACCGTTCCAACTTATCAAAACGACGCCGTAGCAATTCACCAGCTGACAACAGCTCTCGCAAGCAAAACGACCATCTGCTGGTCGCGAGAAATCACTCAAAACGATGACGCATCTACTAAGCCAAACGACGTCACTTTGGTTACGTAAACATTGCTACCAATAGCTGATCTCTCAAACGAAAGGCTCAAAATGCAGCGTTTCAACTAATTCAAACGACGCCGCTTCTCAACATTCGTATTTGCGCGCCTGCTGATCAGCAGCAACCATCACAACGCAATCTACTACCAGCAGCAAGGAATACGTCACGCCTACGTCATCATATCTATCGAAAGCTCTTGCGACTGATTCCACAAACCATCAGCTGATCACTGTACACAAGCGCAACTGCTGAATTCAATAGTCAACACTCCAAAATGTTGACTAACACGTGTCACTTCCTCGTTCAATCTCACGCTAATCGCAACATCTGCCAGCAGCAACTTCAACTCAAACTAAAATCAGCAGATCTTTATGCGTCACGCTTACATCTCCTCTGCTGATTCCAATTCGACCAGCAGCGAGCTACAGCAAGGTTGACCTGCGTTGACTCCGCTACAATAGCGTACTGTTAACAGCTTTGCATCAAAATCGCTACGATTGAAATTGCCCAAAATAACGCAACGCTCAAAATCAGCAGAGACTTCAAAATCTACGTGATTAATTCCCAAATCAAATCAATTAATCACAAATCCAAATTCTCAATCCTCACAATGAGTACAGCGTATCATCATCAAACATATGGCCAATCCGAGAGAACTACACAAACTTTGGAGGACATGCTGCGAGCTGTTGTCATGGATTTCAATGGTGGCTGGAAAGATTACTTATCTTTGTTCGAGTTTTCGTATAATAACTGCTACCAATTGACTATCGAGATGGCACCATTCGAAACTTTGTACGGTAGAAAGTGCAGATCACCGATTTGTTGGGAAGAAGTGGATAGGAATAGTTGTCCACTCCAGAATTTGTGCAGCATATGAAGAATCAGACTGAGCTGGTTCGGAGTAGGATGAAAGCAAACCAAGATCGTCAAGCTACCTATGCTAACAGAAGGCATAGGCCTTTGGAATTTTAGGTTGGCGATCAAGTATTTTTGAAACTTTCTCCTTTCAAGAGCGTGATGAGATTGAGGCTCAAGGGTAAATTAGCTCCAAGATTCATTGGACCATTTGAGATTATTGAAAGGATTGGATCCTTGGGTGTATCATTTGCAGATACCTGCTGAGTTAGCAGCGATGCATGACGTGTTTCATGTGTCAATGTTGAGGAAATATGAGCCAATCCTTCCCATGTGTTGAGAACCGATGAAGTTGAGCTGGATAAAACTTTGAGCTATGTTGAGTATCCAGTGCAGATTCTGGATAGGAAGGAGAAACAGTTGAGAAACAAAACCATTCTGTTGGTTATGGTTCAATGGAGCAAGCACGGTAGAGAAGAAGCTACCTGGGAAGTGGAAGAGAAGATGAGACAGGAGTAGTATCATCTGTTTGAGTATGCGCAGTATTAACTCAGGTAATTTTTCTGCTTTCTGGTTGGTATTTTGAGCACATTTGTACTCTTGGTTAGTCGCTTCTTTAAGAGTGTTAGATGATTTTATGTTTCAGCATTAGATGTTTCCTGGTATTCTTTCAGTTTTGGGTTGTAGTTGTGGTTTGATTTCGAGGACGAAATCTATTCTTAGTTGGGGAGAATGTGAGGACTGGAATTATTAGATGGTTATTATCAAGTTAACTAGATCGGATAATGGTTAACCAATGGAGATATTCAGCTTGGTAAGCTGCTGGGAAGAAGAAACCAGCTTAGATGCGTGCTGGTTCAAGTTATCGTATCAAACTGGCTTTGTAATCTGTTCTAATTTGAGCGTGATCTGGTTCCAGTTTAGAGTTATGTTGGTGGGTTTTGAGGTGTAACCAAGGCCAGCTTTGAGTGTGAGCTGGTTGAGCAGTTTAGCGTTGAGCTGGATTACTTCGTTGTGCTGGTTACGGTTTCTATTGAGATGGTTTTGGGACACCAGCTTAGGGGTGAGAAACTTTGGGTTTTCTTGTGTATGTGCGAGCTGGACCCAGTTTAGATACGTGTTGGTTGCTTTGAGCTGGTCTGGGTGGAGGGCAATCTGGTTTGTTTCGTCTGTGTACCTAAGTTGGTTTAGTAGTGGGGTCTGTGCTGATCTGGGTACTGTAGACCAGATCGGGTCCATGTGAGTGATCCAAGATGTGGTGCATTACTTTGAGTACATGAGCTGATCAGTTAAGCACCATGCTGAATAGAAGCAGCGTATCCCCGAGCAGGTACAGTAAAGAGGTATGAGCTGGTTTGACTTTTACTGTAGCTATAACCGGGAAATATTTATATGTGTGTTGACCAACAATTAGCCATTTTTAGACACATATCCTTATCCTCTCCCCTGTACCCCGACAGATATCTTATCCAAACCCTAGTGGTTACTGTTCACCTGACACTTTATTCTTCTGATTTTCGGAGATTTGCTGGTCAGATTTGAGTCAGAGTACCTCAGTTGGAAACCTCTCTTCAAGGCCTATGTTCTCGTACCAGTTTTGATTTGGAAGGAGGCCGGACAGAGATATTATCTGAGAAGCTGCGTGAGTTGGGTTTCGCTATTCTCCAGCAGAGTTCAGATCCGGTTCATATTACGGATGTGAGCTTATTTTATAGCTTTAAGATAGGCATGGATGTAATTGTATGCGTGCTAGTATGCTAGGCCGTGAGCATGTTTTTTGTGTTCTGTCGTTGCTTGCTTATGTTCTGTTATTGTTTATTGCAAGCCGTTATGTTTGAATACCTGCATATCATATTGGGTTCATATCTCTTGCTAGACTTTGTGTTGTTGTTACTATGCTTGTACCAGGAAGTTATCGGCTGGATTACTTTAGGACGATCAGCTAGCTACTGTGATCCTCTTCTCGCTGTTGTTCTGGTTGTTGCCGCTATGAGATGAGTGGATAGCTACAACGTTCTCATGAGCTTGTGGGCACCAGCGGGTTGAGTTATCCAGTCCTTGTTTCTGGTACTGTGTGTTGAGATGAGTGGATAGCTACCACGCTCTCACATGCTCCGTGGCTACTGCTTTGTCGATCCCAGCTGGTTAGCATTTCCGTCAGCTCTATGGATCTTGTCTGTTGATCACCAGCTGTTGGGTTATTCTTTCGAACTCCTTGTTCCTCATGTTGTCATGCATTTAATATTATTATGTCAGTGCTTTCTAATTATTTTTATGTTGCTCTCCGTACTGGGGTTTGACCCCTGTCCCTCCGGGGCTGTTTGGTTGTTTGTGTGCCATTTAGGTTTCCCAGGTTCTTCAGCTGGCCATGGTGGTGCTTCAGCTGGCGGTTCCCCGTGAGGCTTTTGGAGTGTCCCAGCTATATATTTATATATATTATGTCATCGAGTCTGTGCTGGGGAATGCCCCGTGCTATTGTTGTATTTCAGATTTGAGATTGTGTGTATTTGGGATACATGCTATTGTTGCTTTATTTCTGAACCTTGTATTTTGGTATGGTTGTGGAAATAAAACTCGTTATTTTTAGTATTCGAGTATTTTTAACTATATACTCCGGTGAGGCCACAAATGAAAAATTTTGTCCATCTTTTAAGCTTCCGCTACTTGAGGTTAATTGCTTGTTTAATCTCTGTTTTAGTTCACCGGGCCTTGTGTGACCCTCAATGGTTCAGGGATACAGCTAGCTGTGGGCTCACAACTCATTGTGACTCGTAGAACACATTATCTGACTTACCCATCAAACCATGACAAAGCATCTAGCAACATCGCCACATGATTTTCCTAGACCTCACCCAATCCCGCTATCTGATGACCCCTATGGAGTCGGTAAAAAGGTCAAAGTGATGTCCCTATCATGTAGAGTTTCATGATGTTTTGACTAATCACGTACAACCAAAATCTCGAACTTAATCCACTCTACAAATGATAACTATTTGTAATGTCCGAACGAGGGTAGTTCGATAGATCCAAGGTCCATATCCATCATGCATGAGCAGAACATCTCCATGTTCTTTACCAATGAAACATGGTACTTCGTATAGTAGATGCTAGTCTCAAACTTGTGCGGCCCTTATCTTTGTTCTGGATGGTCCAATCGACTAGGAACTCATTTAAAATACACAGTAACTATTAGATGTATTTCATGATAGCCATCAAATCCCTATCACATCTAAAATGCACTATAGTGCATTCAAGGTCTTTATCCAACAAGCATAATAGTCATAAAGATAAAGGAATACCATGAAAATGTAAATTGTATAAATGAATAAATATTGTTTTACATTTAAAGTCAACAAAGTCCACTACCAATAATTGGCTATCCGGACACCTACTCTGACAATCTCCCACTTTCCCTATAGCCAAATAGTCATCAGATCCATTGCCTCGCAATGTTTTTCAAACAATGGTTCTAGAAAAGGCTTTTTAAGTGGATCAGCAAAGTTGTCAACAGAGGTGACTCGTTCAACAACGATGTCTCCTCTTCCCACAATTTATCGAATTATGTGGAACTTTCTCAGTATATATTTGCTTGAGCAACGACACCCGTGTTGTCTCAGTACACAAATATTGGACCAACTCCTTCAGGAATCACGCCCAACTCTTGGACGTAATTTTTCATCCAAATAGCCTCCTTAGCAGCAGATGATGCTGCAATGTATTCAGCCTCAATGGTTGAATCCGTAATGGTGTCCTGCTTGGAACTCTTCCAAGAGACAGCACGTCCATTATCATGAATACAAATCCAAAGGTCAACTTCAATCATCCACATCACTCTGAAAGCTAGAGTCGTTGTAGCCTTCCAGTTTTAATTCTCCAACCTCATAGACCATGAACATATTCTTATTCCTTCTCAAGTATTTAAGAATATATTTTACGGCCTTCAAATGCATTTGACTGGGGTTTGCTTCATATCTGCTCGTGACGCTCAGAGCATAGGCGACATCAGTCCTAGTAGATATCATGCCATACATAATACTATCTACTGCCGATGCATACGGCTACTCCCTCATGGATAAAGTGACCCCAGGACATATAGTAGATGTTCTCTCTTGGACTCTTTCATAGAGAATTTCTTAAGTATTTCGTCCATGTAGGTTGTTTGGATGAGTCTGATCATCTTCTTCTATAAAGTCCACAAATTTTCACTACTAAGTCGCATGCTCTATATTATTATTGTTAGTAATAGTATGATTATTATTATTTTATTTCCCTGATCAATGTTATTTAATTTATTTAAATTGTGTAATGATGATTCTTTTAGGATTTTAATTTTGATGGTACGAGACCGGAATGGAGGAGACGAACACCGAAATGTTTTAATAAAATTTATTTTTGAGCTCACCAGTTACGTTTTAGGAAATTTTTAAAAGTATTGGGGATAATTTATAAGCCTTCAAAGTTTAATTTCAAAATTTAGTACTTGGAAGGGGGATGAAATTATTTAAAAGTAGGAAGCAATTTTATTAGTTAATTAGTAATTTTCACACTAATTTTTTTAATTAGTTGACTAGCACTTTTATAAGTATGATTAACAGCTTTAACAAATCAGATTTTTTAAAACCCCTTAAAAGATCAACACAACACAACACAAACACAAAAAAAAATCTTAGGCTCAACTCCACCTTTAGGCATATTTTCCGGTGCTCCTCCATCTCCCTTCAACCCTCGGGACGTCGTGGTTGTATGTTTTTAGCATAAAAGACAAGTATGTCATTTTTCTTTGATGCACCTTTCAATCATGTATATTTCTCGCATGGTTGTTGAATCCTCTCATGATCTGATGACTTTTGATGTTACAATGTATTTTTCTGACGATATTCATGTTGAAGTGTGCCAGGGAACCCATGGAGTGCAAGAGACAAGTGGTGGTGGCCAAGAGAGGGGTGGTCGATGGGAGTTAGGGTCTTGGTGGAGGGTCAGTTAGGGGGTGGGGCTCAAGGATCGGTCTGGGGTGGCTAGTGTAAGGTCTAGGTCAGTCTTGGGTCTGTGTGTGGGCTTGGTCGGGTCCTGGAGTCGAGAGAAGTGGGCTGGTGCGAGGGTCGAAGTATAGAGTATTCCAGTTTATCGCCTGTACGCAACCTGACGCCTTGTTAGTGTCGTGTAGGGTGTTCTGGTAGTCTGTGTAACTTGCGTTAATTCCATAAAATATCCCATCAAGTTAGGTCACTTGGTCTAAACAAAGAGTAATTTGATCAAGAAATGAATTAGTTATGAATTTTACCGTCAGTGCATATCATAGGTTACTGCCTGTGCGTAAACAGCAGGGTCGTTGGAGTCTCATAGGTCATTATAGGGAACATGTTTGGTCAATTTTGATTCTAGAAGTTAGCCCATCGAGTTAGGTAATTTGGGTTCAATAAGAGAGTGATTTGGATTAGAATAGAATCAGTTATGAAATTTACGGTTTTGTCACTCAAAATGCGTCTCGTCGGGGCGAAAATGGTAAAGTGGATTTTTGGGTTCTTAGGGTACATGAATTGACTATTTTAAATGTTTTTAAGCATATTTCATGATGTTTTAGCAACATTTTACTAATTTTTAATATTTAAGAATTTTTACGAAAAATTTGAGCGAATGAAAAAGTCGAGGTTTTGAGAGAAGAAAATATTCTCAGGTTTAATGCGTGAATGGTATGAGAACTAGTATCTAAGATCTCTCACACTGCTCGGGTACTGATTCATGGATCAAAAAATCAGATCGCGTGCTTTTAAAATGGGTTTTAAAAACTGCATGGAGCGGGGAGCGGCTGAGCAGCTCAGATTGCATCAAGGCAATTCTCACCAGAGCTGGTCGTGCACAATCTAATTCCTGAGTTACAATAACTCATGTTCTTGAAAGCTATGAGAACTAAGGAGTATATCAGTAGGTGAAAATCAAGCGGAAAAATTACCTGACATACTCTCTAAAATTTTTTTGTTAAAACACTTAAAAACATGAAAGCTGAAAGCTGCTAAACAGAAAAAACACGGAATTTGTTTCTAAAAGTTTGGAGCTGAATCTCATACGTCTCCCCTTCTTCCAAGATGGAAGAATTCACTAGAAGACTTTGATTTATACAACCACTTGTACAAACCCACTCAGTCAGGCCGCACCTGAGCTGAACTCCTAGATTTACACTCAACACCAATTTTTATGTCTTTGTGTGAACAATACGTCAATTCTGGTTTTGTGGGTGATTCACTCACCTAAACATTAAGCTCTCGACTCTCAAATATATGAGTGAATCTGTGTGTGTGTCTGAAATTTACAGTGTAAGCTTACTCTCTCAAATATTAAATCTCACACACTGGGAAGTGCTTCTTCCTAAGCTGATATCCTCATCCTCTTCCCAAGTTGTGCAGTCGACTATAGTGATTTTGAGTTGAAGCTCTCGGCTGTGCACCAGCTCAAAACCTGGGCACCAGCTCTCAGCTTGTACACCAGATGCCACCTGTGTGTACCAGCTCTCGACTATGCACATGCTCTTCTTATAGACTCCTCTCCTTTTTTTTTCTTTTTTTTTCCCACTTCCCACTCTTTTCTTCATCTCATGTGAGCACCTTTCTATATATCGTTTGGATTCAATGGTCACAAATATATCCGGTAGACATATTCGAATAAATCCAAAGTGTAAATGAGCGTTATAATAGTTGTACTGACCTCGTACAACTTCATAGTACTATTTTGGTGACCATGTCCCCTGTCATGGTAGCACCACGCTGATTCGTATATAACTGCTTTTGATGTTTTGTTTTATTTGAACAAATCAGGTTGAAGCTTTTCTGATTCAGTACTGATTTGATCTTGTTCAAACTGCTTTGTTCGTCTGAGCTTTTAGCCTGATCTGATCGTCCGTGCTGATCTGATATGGACTCCGAGCTGATCTGTTCTATAAATTAATCTATTCTCTTATCATGTGAACGGATCTGTTGCAAGGCTCTGATCTGATCACGGAACTACTCTGTTCTTGCTCACGATTCTTCTTCTGATCTGATATCACACTTCTCGCTCTAAGCTGATCTCTTCTGAGCTGATCTGTGTCTGAGCTGATTGCCTAATGTGATCTGTTATGTTCACTGTGATTTGATATGATCTCATCTGATCTGCTCTTCTCTAAGTTTTTCACTCTGATCTAATTTATCTATCTGATCCGTTCTAATCTAAACTGTAAGCTGAACTCTGAGCTTCTCTTGTCTAAGATGACCTGCTCGATGCGAGACTCTAATACCTGATCTTCTTAGCTGAAAGCCCTGAGCTGAATTCAATAATAGCGAAGCTCCATTCTGATCTAATATCTAGATTTGATTCTCTTCCACACTTCTAAACTGAGCTCAGCTCTTCATGCTTGCCAATCAGCTCTGATATGTTCACTACTAAACTCTGAGCTGATCTTCAGATTTGACCTGCACACTCAAGTAAATGCATCAGTATGCAACATAACAAGTTTTGTGTCCATCAAAATCATGTCAGATCTGTTTCCAGATCCAACAAGGCGATAAAAATATTTTGAATGAGGTGACTTGATTGTGGTTACTCTTTGACGGATATGGGACCGGGAGACGCTCGCTTAGCCATATCAAACAACGGATATGGGACCTAGAGAATTCTCATTTAGCCTGGAAAAACTGACGCGTAATGGGTTTCGGAAAAGTATCGGAGTGTCTTACACTTGACAGGACTGGATCCAAGAAAAGTATTGGGATGCCTTTTCATCCTAGTACTATGATTTTTATATAGCTTGATCAAGCGACTTGAGTTTGAGGAGTAAGAGTCCGGAAACTGAGTTCATAAGAAAACTATTTGAGCAATGTTATTTTATGCTTTTAAATCCATGAAATATTATTGATTACACTTATTTTGGAATTGCATGTGGCGATATATTTAGTATTCGTTATTTATAAATATTGTATTTGTTAATTCTTTAGACTCACTATGGTTGTCTGGTGTAGATGAACTTGAGCTGGGACTGGACGTGATCTTGAGCCGATTGCGGTCCAGCATGGTGCATGGAACGCCCAAACCCATGGGGTCACGAAATAAAATTTTAGAATAAAATGAAGGGCTGAAAGATAATTTGTTATAAGCTGTATTCCTTATAACTTAGAAAAATAATGAAACACAAACACAAGCTGACAGGCGAGTACATAAGCGGCGCCAACTACTGAAAATTTACGGAAAACAGATTCTATTATATATTGCAATTGCGGTTTTACAACAGCTGTCATTCTACCTGAATTACTACTGTTGTAACTGATTTAATACAGACGTCTAAAAATGAAAGACTACGTCAGCTATGACATGGAAAACGCTGGCCGTCGATAAACACAACACCACCCAGCAGCTGTTTCAGGATTCACCTCCCATTCGCTCCTCAGCTGTCGTACCTGCACCATTTTAAAAGCTAATGAGCCTAAGGGCTCAGCAAGTAAAATCTGAGAAATAACAATTTCATTTACCGCAGGCAGACATCTGATCATACAATACTGAGTTAAAGGAACATCAATACTTAAACATTCATTCGTAAACATTTTTTAAACATTTCTTTCTTTCATAAACTTGGAGATGGGGATAATAGCCCAGATCTCATCCTTATC
>KV006932.1:40328-55722 GCA_001598015.1 Dorcoceras hygrometricum
TTAAAATAAACTTTTGTTCCTTTAACTCTCATCTTTTCTTTGAAATTATCTTTAAACATCATCGGGTTCCTTCATTTAAAAACTTGCTTTCATTTTAAAACTTTACTGAGTATCGAATTCGACTATTGGGAACTTATCGCTGAAATGAAATCAGACGTGATAAAATGGAACAGTACTTGGTTACAAAACAGATCTTTACTGTTCATGGTTATCGCTAAAAGGAATCAGCTTTTGCTAAGGGAAACAATATTGGTTAGGGTAAACAGCTGCAAGGACACTCGCTAACAATGAAACAGATGTGATAAATGAAACGATGTCTTTAGCTTGTAACAGATATCAACTCAACTCAGTTTAGTCAACTCAGCAGTCAATGAAATACAATTGAACTCAACAGCTGATTCTGGGAACAACGAATGTAGTTGGTCAACTCAGCAGTCAACACAACTTAAATGCATAATTTCAGACGTTGAATGAACCAACAACTGAACCAAACTAATGCAACTGCTGATTAAGAATAAATGCAACAGCTGGACACAACTAACACAACTGCTGAAACACTAATCAATCGCAACTGCTGAATATTGTTGGTGCAACATCTGCCAACAGCTGAATACGAACAATATAACTACTGAAACGCGAATCCATGCAACTGCTGAATACTAAACAATTGCAACTGCTGATTACAAACTTGGTGTTGCAACATCAAAGCGACAGCCATGCTACCAGCCGTTACCTATCAAACCAGATTTAACTTCTGATTCGACCAGTAACTCCGATCACACAGCGTCAAGCTCATTAGTTACCATTCACCAGAAAGAAGAAGAACTTTCCTAACAAACATGACTCAAATCCAACATCTCAGTGCTTTGAAACATCCATAACTTTCTTAAAACATTTTCTGGAAACCATGGAAGCAAAAACATCATTTTGAACCCAACTTTCTTTCCTTGAACATGCGTAAATCATTTTAAACATGAACTTCAACATCTCTTAAACATACAGGCAAGCAGATTCATACAAACTTCAATATACGCTTGAAATGGTGTAGCAAAGGATCAGCTTTTACTTGCCTTAAAACGAAGCCTTACAACCACAGTCGATTCCTGCAGAAATCTTCTCCTTGAACAACACAACAAGCTTCTTCTGTAAATTATGTTTAGAAGAACACGAAAGAGTTTTCTGATACAAGTGAAAATAAAATTTGCTTTCAAAACAGGTATTTATATGGAAGGGATTAGTGGCAAGGTGCTGCGTTCTTCAAGCATGAAACACCTCGATTAAATTATAAAATTTGGTAAAATTCCCTTCACATCATTTTAATTTGTAATACACCAAACCCTTTTCAAAAGAAATCATTTGTCCTCCTTAAAAATCATTTTCCAACCAAGTTAAAAACCCGCTCATGTGTCGCCCTTGGAGTCATCTGCTGAAACCAGCTGCGTCGCTTCTCATTTTCTGAAATCAATGAAATCAGCTTTTGCCAACAATTAAATTGTCATTTTGACCCAATGAAAATAAACAAGATTCATATATGTAATCCTATGGATTTTGGGGCGTTACAACTCTACCCTCCTTATTGAAATTTCGTCCTCGAAATTTACTTACCAAACAGATATGGGTAAAGGTTAAGCATATCAGCTTCTGTCTCCCATGTTGCTTCTCGCTCAGATTGATTTGACCATTGTATCTTAACCATAGGAATACTACGATTTCTTAGCTTTCTAATTTCTCTAAGGAGAATTATTTCTGGTCTTTCTTCATAACTTAAATCTGGTGCTAATTGGATTGGTTCATGACTTAGCACATGCGAAGGGTTAGGAATGTATTTCCTCAAGGCTGAAACATGAAAAACACTATGCACTGCTGACAGCTGCGGTGGCAGTGCTAAATGATATGCTAGCGTTCCTATCTTTTCTAGGATCTCATATGGTCCAATATATCTTGGACTCAATTTCCCTTTCTTTTCCAAAACGCATTACTCCTTTCATTGGAGCAATTCTCAAAAATACGTGATCATCTACTGCAAAATTTAGTTCCCTTCTCCTATTATCTGCGTAATTCTTATGCCGACTTTGGGCAGCTTTCATTCTTTCTCGTATTTTTCTAACAGCTGCTGCTGTTTGCTCCACTACGTCTGGTCCTAAACCAGCTCTCTCACCAACTTCATCCCAGTGAAGGGGTGTTCTACATTTTCGATCATAGAGTGCTTCATATGGAGCCATCTGGATGGAAGCCTGGAAACTGTTATTGTAGGCGAACTTACTAATGGTAACTTCAGATCCCAACTTTCTGAAAAATCCACAATACATGCTCTAAGAAAGTCTTCTAAAATTTGAATCACCCTTTCAGATCGTCCATCTGTCTGAGGGTGAAACGCGGTGCTAAAGGTCAGTTTTGTACCCATAGCTCTATGCAAACTCTTCCAAAAAGCTGATGTGAACTTCGGATCCCTATCCGATACAATAGAAATCGGAATACCATGTAGCCTCACTATTTCCTTCACATATAAATCTGCATATCTGCTCACATCATATGTTGTCTTGACTGGTAAGAAGTGAGCAGACCTATTGAGTCTATCTATTATAACCCAAATGGAGTTATATCATTGCGTAATCTTTGGTAAACCAGTTAAAAAATCCATCGCTATACACTCCCATTTCCATTCTAGAATAGGCAGTGGCTTCAACAATCCAGCCGGACTTTGATGTTCAGCCTTCACCAGTTGGCAAGTTAAACATTATGATACATATCTAGCAATATCCCGTTTCATTCCTGGCCATCAATACAGCTTCTGGAGGTCTTTATACATTTTGGTACTTCCGGGGTGTACTGAATATGGAGCTATATGGGCTTCTACCAAGAGATCTGATCTCAAAGTGTCTACTTGAGGCACCCAAATCCTTCCCAGATATCTGACTACTCCATCTTCTGAAAAGTAGAGGCTACTGCCTCTTTCTCTATCTTGCTTGACCCACTTATGGAGTTGTTCATCTCTTGGTTGTCCCTCACTAATCTGATCTATCAGATTTGACCTTATAGAGAGATCTGCCAAAACCATAGTACTAACGCTGGGCACTATTTCTAGTTCAAACTTTTCAATGTCAGCTGCCAATGGTCTCTGGAAAATCAACTGAGCTAATCCAACAGACTTCCTGCTTAGAGCATCAGCTACCACATTAGCTTTTCCTAGGTGATAGCTGATCGTACAGTCGTAATCTTTAACCAGTTCCAACCATCGCCTCTGTCTCATATTTAGTTCTTTTTGGGTAAAGAAGTATTTCAAACTCTTATGATCAGTAAATATTTCACACTTCTCCCCATAGAGATAATGCCTCCATATCTTAAGGGCAAAGACAACAGCTGCCAGTTCCAAATCATGTGTAGGATAGTTCTTCTCATGATCTTTCAGATGTCTAGATGCGTATGAAATTACTTTGCGGTCCTGCATCAGTACAACACCTAATCCCATATTAGACGCATCTGTGTAAATCACGAATTTTCCTTGATCAGATGGCATGGTTAACACAGGTGCTTCTATCAATGCTTGCTTCAATTTGTCGAAACTATTTTGACATTCAGCTTTCCAGTTATACTTCACCTGTTTCCTCGTTAACGTAGTCAAGGTAACAGCTATCTTAGAAAATCCTTGGATAAATCGCCTATAATATCCGACTAAACCCAAGAAACTCCTTATTTCGGAAACAGACTTTGGTATTGGCCAGTCACGAACAGCTTCTACTTTAGCTGGGTCGACTTCTATTCCATCCTTAGAAATAATATGGCCTAAGAACGCCACTTTCTCTAACCAGAAGTCACATTTTATAAATTTAGCAAACAACTGCTTATCTTTCAAAATCTGAAGAACTATTCTTAAATGTTGACATGCTCACATCTGGTCTTAGAATATGCTAAAATGTCATCAATGAATACTACTACGAATTGGTCCAAAAATGGTTGGAAAACTCTATTCATTAAATCCATGAAAGCTGATGGAGCATTCGTAAGCCCAAAAGGCATAACTAAAAATTCATAGTGACCATACCGAGTTCTAAAGGCTGTCTTATAGACATCTGATGCCTTAATCTTTAACTGGTGGTATCCAGACCTCAAGTCGATCTTAGAAAAGACTATGGACCCTTTCAGCTGGTCAAACAGATCTTCTATCCTAGGAAGTGGAATGGTCAGTTTGTTTAACTCTCGGTAATCTATACATAGCCTCAAACTTCCATCCTTTTTCTTAACAAATAAAACGGGGGCTCCCCAAGGTGAAGTACTGGGTCTAACAAATCCTTTTTCTAACAGATCTTGTATTTGTTCCTTCAATTCCTTCATCTCTGATGGAGCTAATCGGTAAGGTGGTCTAGACACTAGAGCAGATCCTGGAACTAACTCAATCGAAAATTCTAATTCCCTGTCTGGTGGTAATCCTTGAATATCTTCGGGAAAAACCTCAGGGAACTCATTCACTACTTCTACCTCTGACAGCTGGGGCTTACTGACGGCTGTTATGGATGACAAACTTGCCAAAAATCCTACCCCTCCTTTCCTCAAGCATCGTCGAGCCTTAAGAGCTGATATTATTCGAGGAATTCTAGAAATACGATTGGCTTCAAACTTAAATGGATCTCCTTTAGGCGGGTTAACCACTACTGATCGAAGCTTAAAATCTATCACTACTCCATATTTGATTAACCAGTCCATTCCCAAAATCATATCAAATTCCGGCATTGGTAACATAATTAAATCAACAGTAATCAAATGCCCTTGAAGTCTAAGTTCTAAACTTCGAAACACATCGTGAGACATCAATTCTTCTCCCGACGGCACTGATACACAAAAGCCTACAGCTACCTGATCAGACTTGATAGGTAATTGTTAGAGTAGATGTCCAACTAGCCAACTTGTGGCGTGCGGGTTTTATAGACTCTTGTACAAACAGTCTTTATATATGACGTTCTTTACTTTCATTATGTGTGTAATGATTTACAATAGCGTTAAGTAAAGACCTAGAATGCACTAAAGCGTATGTTAGATGTGATAGTGGGTATGACGGCTATCATGAAACACATCTAATAGTCGCTGTGTATTCTGAACATGTTCCTAGTCGATTGGGCCGTCAAAATGAGGATAAGGCCGCCCGAGTTCGAGACTAGTATCTGCGATGCGAAGTACCATGTTTCATTGGTAGGGAACATTGTGATGTTCTGAGCATGCAGATAGATAGTGACCTGGTGATCTATCGAACTACCCTCGTTCGGACTTTCCAAGTGGTTACCATTTGTCGAGTGGATAAGTCCGAGGTCTTGGTTGTACTGATTAGTCCTCACGACTCGAAACGTCATTGAGACTCTACATGATAGGCGTCTCACTTTGACCCGTTTGCCGACTCATTTGGGGTCATAAGGCGTCGGGATTGGGTGAGACCCCGATGCATGTAGGAGTCGATGCATCGTTAATCCTAATTTTGACGGCCCAATCGACTAGGAACATGTACCTAGTTACACTCGCGATGTCACTATTCAATCTCCAAGATGTATGCATAGCTATCGGATCTATAGCGACTCTCGATTTACCAATGGTCGTTGATCTGATCGGGATATATGGATTGAAAGGACCGTACTGTACGCTAACCACGACCGACTGGTTCTTGCAGGCACTATCAGTGATACCTAGGGGATCATGGGATGATGTTGCTAGACGCTTTACCATGATCCGTTGGGCAAGTCCGGAATTGTGATTCCGGAGCCACAATGGTTGTGGGCCCACGGCTAGCTGTATCCCTGAACCATTGAGGGTCACACAATTACTAGATTCGAGATTCCCGCACGGATACTCAGCTCAATGTGTTGAGCACGAGAAGAGGATTTTGGGAAGTGCGACTTCCTGAAAGTCAACAGGGGTCAAACCGGGGTTTCCCGCTGTTGAGGGGCAAAACGGTCATTTTGCACTGGGGTTCTGAAAAATGGTTTTTCAGATCATATTATTCAGTTTTGGAAACTGAATCGATCGGTCCGATCTAATCGGCGATCGGAGTTGTAATAAAGTCTCCGTGGTGGAGATGAACTGAATGTTCATCGTTGGACCCGGGCCCGTTGGGCCGGTCCAAGTCCAACACTTAAGTCTATTTAATTAGACTTAATCAAGACTTAACATACAATACAACTCACATCTCATCTCAACCCTAACCCTAAAAGTGCTAGCCGCCTCCCCTCCTCTCTACACACGCCGCCGCCGCCGCCGCCTCGAGTCGCCGGAATTCGTTCCGGCCGATTCGACGAGGAGAATCCGTTCGTGCAGAATTCGTCAGTGCTTCTAGTGCAGGCTGACGAAGGAGTCTCGGTTCTGGTCGTGGACCGGATTGGCGATTTCTACCGCAATCTACCGAGAAGAGCCGACGTTATTGTAACTACGGTTGGAGCCAGGCACAAGTGCCAGCAAGGTAGTGGTTTTGAACCCCCTATGTATGTCGATAATTGTTATTAAATTTTTCATATTGATCGTCTCCCGGATTTTATTCTATGTTCTTCCACTGCCTCGCCGGGGGGCGGATCCGGATCCCCGACAGTAATCTCTTAGCAAACTCAACAGCTATAAATGAGTGAGTAGCTCCTGAATCTATTAAAGCCAGAGAAGGAAATCCAGCAATCATAATCTCACCTGTGACTACTGTCGAGTCTGGGTTGGCTTGTTCAGCTGTCATTACAAAGGCTCTGCTGGTTACCAGTTGCTTCGACTTTGGAGAATATTTCATAATATGCCCTGGCACCTCACATTTATTGCAGACATTTTGTCCAAGTCTGCATTGTCCAGGATGATGCTTCTGACACTTAGGACATGCTGGCCTATTGTTACCAGCAGGAACAGAACTGATGGGTTGAATCGGTAGAGGTTTCTGTTCCTGAGGCCTCTTCTGGTTCTTGTTTTGTTTCTTAAAAGGCCTCTGGTCCTTCTGCTGAAAGGCTTGTCTCTTCTGTTGCCTTTCTTCATCAACATCTTTCCAGTCCCTCTCAATACGCAGGGCTCTATCCATTGCTTCTCTGTAAGTCCTTGGCACAGATAGCCTAACTTTCATTTTGAACATAGGTTTCAATCCTTCTACAAAATGACTCAGATTCTCTTCTGGGTCATTTCCTATCAAAGGTACAAAATAGCACCCTCTTTCAAACTTCCGCACATTTTTCATGCACAGTCAAGCTCCCCTGTTTCAGGGTCAAAATTCCATTTTTAATTCAGACCTCTTATCTGCTGTGAAGTATTGTTCAAATAATACTTGTTTAAAATCCGTCCAAGTGAGATTTGTCAAATCACTGATAATTTGGCTCCTTCCCACCAAATCATGGCATCCTCTCTCGACATGTAGATAGCGCACTAGGCCTATCTAAATCAGACATCTGGAGGTATTCAAAGATAACCTCCATCGATTTGATCCAGCTTTCAGCAACTAATGGATCAGTAGTGCCACGGAATTCCTTTGGCTTTTGTCGTCTGAACATCTCTTGAGGGTCATCATTACTGGGTCCTCGGCTACTAGATGATTGCCCGTTACCCCTGCCAGTTTGTTCTACCAACAGTCGCAAGAGTTGAGCAATACTAGCATTACTATCAGTGTTAGTTTCTTCTACTGGAATACCTCTTATACCTCTTCCTCTTCCTGACATCTTATAATCTATAGCCCGTAATCCACCACATATAATTATCAGAGCATGCTAAATATTAAAGAAAATGCTTTGAAAATAAACTCACAACTTAGAGGAACGGCCGATGAACTCTGATTCAGCTGACGATGCGTGTGTTTATCTCAGGAACGTTGCTCTGATACCATGTTGTGAACGCCCAAACCCACGGGTCACGAAATAAAATTTTAGAATAAAATGAAGGGCTGAAAGATAATTTGTTATAAGCTGTATTCCTTATAACTTAGAAAAATAATGAAACACAAACACAAGCTGACAGGCGAGTACATAAGCGGCGCCAACTACTGAAAATTTACGGAAAACAGATTCTATTATATATTGCAATTGCGGTTTTATAACAACTATCATTCTACCTGAATTACTAATGTTGTAACTGATTTAATACATACGTCTAAAAATGAAATACTATGTCAGCTATGACACGAAAAACGCTGGCCGTCGAAAAACACAACACCACCCAGCAGCTGTTTCAGGATTCACCTCCCATTCGCTCCTCAGCTGTCGTACCTGCACCATTTTTAAAAAAAGCTAATGAGCCTAAGGGCTCAGCAAGTAAAATCTGAGAAATAACAATTTCATTTACCGCAGGCAGACATCTGATCATACAATACTGAGTCAAAGGAACATCAGTATTTAACATTCATTCATAAACATTTCTTAAACATTTCTTTCTTTCATAGTCGACATCTGAATGACTACTCACCCTTCTCCTTGTGACCGTCTGTTATCTATGCCATAAATCTTAAAATAAACTTTTGTTCCTTTAACTCTCATCTTTTCTTTGAAATTCTCTTTAAACCATCGGGTTCCTTCATTTAAAAAAACTTGCTTCCATTTTAAAACTTTACTGAGTATCGAATTCGACTATTGGGAACTTATCGCTGAAATGAAATTAGACGTGATAAAATGGAACAGTACTTGGTAACAAAACAGATCTTTACTGTTCACGGTTATCGCTAAAAGGAATCAGCTTTTGCTAAGGGAAACAATATCGTTAGCGTAAAACAGCTGCAAGGACACTCGCTAACAATGAAACAGATGTGATAAATGAAGCGATGTCTTTAGCTTGTAACAGATATCAACTCAACTCAATTTAGTCAACTCAGCAGTCAATGAAATACAATTGAACTCAACAGCTGATTCTGGGAACAATGAATGTAATTGGTCAACTCAGCAGTCAACACAACTTAAATGCATAATTTCAGACGTTGAATGAACCAACAACTGAACCAAACTAATGCAACTGCTGATTAATAATAAATGCAACAGCTGGACACAACCCACACAACTGCTGAAACACTAATCAATCGCAACTGCTGAATACTGTTGGTGCAACATCTGCCAACAGCTGAATACGAACAATATAACTACTGAAACGCGAATCCATGCAACTTCTGAATACTAAGCAATTGCAACTGCTGATTACAAACTTGGTGTTGCAACATCAAAGCGACAGCCATGCTACCAGCCATTACCTATCAAACCAGATTTAACTTCTGATTCGACCAGTAACTCCGATCACACAGCATCAAGCTCATTAGTTACCATTCATCAGAAAGAAGAAGAACTTTCCTAACAAACATGACTCAAATCCAACATCTCAGTGCTTTGAAAGATCTATAACTTTCTTAAAACATTTCTGGAAACCTTGGAAGCAAAAACATCATTTTGAACCCAACTTTCTTTCCTTGAACATGCGTAAATCATTTTAAACATGAACTTCAACATCTCTTAAACATACAGGCAAGAAGATTCATACAAACTTCAATATACGCTTTAAATGGTGTAGCAAAGGATCAGCTTTTACTTGCCTTAAAACGAAGCCTTACAACCACAGTCGATTCCTGCAGAAATATTCTCCTTGAACAACACAACAAGTTTCTTCTGTAAATTATGTTTAGAAGAACACGAAAGAGTTTTCTGATACAAGTGAAAATAAACTTTGCTTTCAAAACAAGTATTTATATGGAAGGGATTAGTGGCAAGGTGCAAAAATAATTTTCCAACCAAGTTAAAAACCCGCTCATGTGTCGCCCTTGGAGTCATCTGCTGAAACCAGCTGTGTTGCTTCTCATTTTCTAAAATCAATGAAATCAGCTTTTGCCAACAATTAAATTGTCATTTTGACCCAATGATAATAAACAAGATTCATATATGTAATCCTATGCATTTTGGGGCGTTACAGTGCACAACCCAGTGACCGTTCGTTTTCCGCATAGATCACTTTTTGCTTAAACTTTTTTTTCTACGATGAGATTTCTTAAATAGAAATTTGGTTTGTTTTATATTTTCAAAATAATGCACTTTGAGGGTTTTATGAACCTTATTGTTGGAATAAGAGTTGTTGGAAGATTATTTAAATTAAAAATCCTTATGCAAAGAGCTTGATTTTCGATTTCGAGTCGGGTCACTATTCATGTGAATGTGACGTTAATAGTGACTCATTTCTAAAAATAAAAATAAAAAATTCTAGCACTTTTTCATCTAAGAATTTAGATCTATCTCTATAGATCTATATTCCTAGAATATAGGATGCTTCACCAAGTCCTTCATCGAGAACTTACGAGAGAGCCATACTTTCGTTAACTGCATAGCGTAAATCCATAACAAGGAATCGCCATAAGAAATTGCCTCCTTGAAATTTCTGGGATCGCATCCAATGTTAGGATCACTTTGATCCTCTTCAAGTAGGAAATCATGCCGGAAGGAAGGTCTAGGGACCCTTTCGGATCTCCCAGGATCATGTTCTTCAACAATTGGTTCTTGAGGTGTGAGCTATACCATACTCGCTTCTGGTTGATCTCTATGAAGGTGGTATTTATCTAGGAAGGTGGTATTTCTTGAGGTGTGAGAGATATCCAATAGAAATTCCTTCTCCATGAATGTGGTATTTTTGAGACAAACACTTTTGTCTTAGCGGGATGATATAAGTAGTATCCAATGGAATTCTTTGGATACCCCACGAAGTAGTATAAGATTGATAGACTATTCAGCTTATCTCCCACAATTTGCTTCACATAAGCAAGGACATCCCCATATTCGCAAGTACATATATTTCACATAAGCAAGGACATCCCCATATTCGCAAGTACAAATATTTCTGTGGTTTGTCCATCCATATCTCATATGGAGTCTTATCCACTGCTTTTATTGTGGAATTTCTTCAAAAACATTACCGCCTTTTCGAGCGCATAGCCACAAAACAATGGTGGAAGCTCAGTGAAACTCATCATAGATCGAACCATGTTCATCAGGGTTCAATTACGATGCCCTGCTACATCATTAAGTTGTGGTATCTCTGTAGGTGTTAACTGAAAGATAATCTCGTTCTCTTTTAAATAATCCAAAAATTTCATGCTTAAGTATTCCCATCGATCGAATCAGAGCGCTTTAATACTTTTGGCCAGTTGTTTTTCTGCTTCTCTTGAATACCTTGAATCGTTCAATGATTCAAATTTATGTTTCATTAAAGATAAATACTCATACCTAAAGAAATCATCATTAAGGTACTGAAGTAGGTGTGTCCATACTTAGTGTCGATACTAAGTTTTCCGCACACGTCTGTATAGATCAAATTCAACAGTTCATGTACATGCTCAGGTTTGCCTCTAAGAGGTGTTTTAGTAACTTTTCCTTTTAGATAGGACTCATAAGTAGGTAGAAAGCTGATGTCTGGCATTTCAAACATCCATTCTCCCACTAACTTGTTCATCCTTCTTAGAGATATATGTGTCTCGAAATTGTGAAGAGGAATTTCCTTTAATTTTAAGTTATATGTATTGTTTTCAAGTTCACCAAATCCAATCAAACATTCATCTTGTAAAATTGCAAATCTCATTATAAAAAATGCAAGGATAATCATCCCTTCAATATAGAAATAGAAATAATGTTTTTAACCAAATCTGGAACATACAAAACATCTCTAGAAAATAACATAAAATCAATCTACCAGATCGCGCCTAAGCTGATACCCTCTCGGAGCGCGTGATTTGTTTTGCTAAATCTTGAGCTGCAATAGTTCATGTTTTTGAAAGGTTTTTAGCAACGAGATGTAGATCAGATATGATAAAAATCATGCGAAATAAACCCGAATTACCCTCTATAAATTGAAATCTTAACTCTGGTTTTAAACACAAGTATGCAGATGCAGAAAACTAAATGCAGTAAGCAGTAAATAAAATGTACGCTGCGAATTTGTTTATGGAAGTTCGGAGCTCAATCTCTTACATCTCCCCTTCTTCCGCAATCGGGAAAGATCCACTAGAAACCGTTGATTACAGCGACCCTCGCTGCTGTTAGAGTAGGTGCCCAACTAGCCAACTTGTGGCGTGTGGGCTCTTGTTGACTCTATGTAAAACGATCTTTATTTATGAGATTCGCATTCTTTTATGGCATTCTTTATCTTCATTATTATGATTACAATTGTTGGATAAAGACCTTGAATGCTCTATAGTGTATGTTAGATGTGATAGTGGATTTGATGGCTATCATGAAACACATCTAATAGTTACTGTGTATTCTAAACATGTTCCTAGTCGATTGGGCCGTACAAAAGAGGATAAGGGCCGCCCGAGCTTTAGACTAGCATCTGCGATGCGAAGTACCACGTTTCATTGGTAGGAAACATAGTTATGTTCTAAGCATGTAGATGGATAGTGACCTGGTGATCTATCGAACTACCCTCGTTCGGACTTTCTAAGTGGTTACCATTTATCGAGTGGATTAAGTCTGAGGTCTTGGTTGTATAGATTAGTCCTTATTACTCGAAACGTCATTGAGACTATACATGATAGGTGCCTCACTTTAACCCGTTTACCGACTCATTTGGGGTCATCAGGTGGCGGGGTTGGGTGAGGTCCCGATGCATGTAGGAGTCGATGCTTCATTGTCGAGGATTCACCGCTCGCCCTTGTGCGTGGATATCCTATGCTATCTGAGGAGACAATAGTGTGACAAATCTCTGGCCAGAGTAATAGATGTGTTATAGGTAAATGGGTTTACCTAGTAACACATGTGATGTCACTATTTGATCTCCAAGATGTATGCATGGTTATTGAATCTCTAGCGACTCTCGATTTACCAATGGTCGTTGATCTGATCGGGATATTTGAGTTTAAAGGACCATACTGTAAACTAACCATGACCGACTGGTTCTTGCAGGCACTATCAGTGATACCTATGGGATCATTCTTGTTATTATTATGTATTGAACGATTCCCGGTGCAAAATTTTGAAACTTCCGCTGTGCCCCGGGAAACGGGATCCGGATCCGCCACTGCGCCAACAATGATCCCCTAGGTATCACTGATAGTGCCTGCAAGAACCAGTTGGTCGTGGTTAGCGTACAGTACGGTCCTTTCAACACATATATCCCGATCAGATCAACGACCATTGATAAATCGAGAGTCGCTAGAGATCCGATAACTATGCATACATCTTGGAGATCAAATAGTGACATCGCGAGTGTTACTAGGTAAACCCATTTACCTAAAACACATCCAGTACTCTGGCCAGAGATTTATCACACTATTATCTCCTCAGATAACATAGGATATCCATGCATAAAAACGAGCGGTGAATCCTCGAGAACGAAGCATCGACTCCTACATGCATCGGGACCTCACCCAATCCCGCCACCTAATGACCCCAAATGAGTCGGTAAACGGGTCAAAGTGAGGCACCTATCATGTAGAGTCTCAATGATGTTTTGAGTAGTGAGGACTAATCAGTACAACCAAGACCTCGGACTTATCCACTCGACAAATGGTAACCACTTGGAAAGTCCGAACGAGGGTAGTTCGATAGATCACCAGGTCACTATCCATCTGCATGCTCAGAACATCACAATGTTCCATACCAATGAAACATGGTACTTCACATCGCAGATGCTAGTATCAAGCTAGGGCGGCCTTATCCTCATTTTGATGGCCCAATCGACTAGGAACGAGTTTAGAACACACAGTGACTATTAGATGTGTTTCATGATAGCCATCATATCCACTATCACATCTAACATACACTATGGTGCATTCTAGGTCTTTATCCAACACAATTGTTAACATTATAACATAATGAAAATAAATAATGCCATATAAGATGTAATGCCCAGAATCATTAAGAAGAGGATTAGGAGAGTAATTTCGACATTTACGAATTAATGAAGCTTGATTATGAGCTCGGATTTCTTCTGGAAGTGTTGGAAGATTAAAGAGCTGTGTATCGTTAAAACATGCTAAGTATGAGAACCAGACGAAGTAACCAATTGAAGCGATTTGATAAAATCAGCAGCAGGTTACTGTAGCTCGCGACTGGTGGAATTTTGAAATTCAGTTGAGGCGTGAAGCGTTATTTGTTTGGTTACAGCTGGAAACAGACGCGCGAATAGAAGAGTTAATGCTAGCGCGCCACGTGTTGGTTACTGTTACGCACAAGGAATCAGCAGCAAGAGTTTCTCACGCATCTGCTGGTTTATGTACCTGCTGGTTTTGATGTATACCTGCTGGTTGATAATGTATCGGCTGGATGATGCTGAAGTAGGTGCGACGTCGTCGTTTTGATAATAAACGCAAACCAGTCGAGGTGAAAATGGGTCCAGCTGAGACATGAATGCGACATCGTTTTGACTTATGACTATGAGACTTGATGCGATGTCGTTTAGCAACCAGGCGAGGAATTGGAAATCAGTCGATAGATTGTTGTACCTGCTGGTATCCAGTCGAGGGATCAATGCGACACCGTTTTGATTATAAACAGGAGATGTTGCTACGATGTCGTTTCGACTAATGTTGCGAAATCAGCTGTTGGCATAAGAGTACGACCAGCTGCTGGTTTCTTTTAATCGAAGTAGTATCAGCTGAGGATACGTAACGACGTAGTTGAGATTAGTTATAACGACATCGTTTTGAGTTTTGAAATGTTGCGACTGGATTTATGTTGCGACTGATTCTTGTTGTTGCGACTGGTTACTACTACAGCTGATTATTGCGTCTGCTGAAGACCAAGAACAACGATATTAGAACAGCTACTGAGGACGATCAACAGCAGTTGAGGAATCTGTTTATCGTTATCCACCTTCGAAGCGGTGGGAGTATATCATGTTTTAATACTCAGCATGACACGTGGAACTTACATAGAACACGTTGGAAATGCTGCAAGAATACAGAGATCTATTGTCTATATATAGGATTGAATTTGAAATGCTGTGAACATCTGGATTTCAGTTATCGACCTTTGATCTTGCAAGTATCTTCGGAAGTGAGGAACAGAGTGTAAGAACACTGACTGAAAGAATTGAAAACAGAGGAACACAGGTATAATCTGACAGAAGAGTCAGGAACTAGATTACTCGAGAATGATATTTCTTGAGTATTCCGCTGAAATCACATACATATTTGATTACTGTTCTTGATTTAGAACTGTTCTTGATTTAAGAACTTGAGTTATGTGTGTGTCGATCCATCACAGGTAGTGGATCTTTTATATTTGCATGAGTTTGCATCTTGAAGCAAATTGAATTGATTCTAATGCCCAGGACTGAGTTGGCCTGATTTTCGAAGCCGGAGATGGTTTCGATAGATGAATATTCATGTCAAGATCGGATACGAATCTTGATGGCGTCGAACTGATATAGAATCAATTCTGAGATCGAAGAAGAGAACTAGAATAATTTCATGACATTGCATTTATTTACAGTTGATACA
>KV006933.1:0-38819 GCA_001598015.1 Dorcoceras hygrometricum
GATACAGCTAGCCGTGGGCCCACAACCATTGTGGCTCCGGAATCACAATTCCGGACTTGCCCATCGGATCATGGTAAGAGCGTATAGCAACATCGCCCCATGATCCCCTAGGTATCACTGATAGTACCTGCAAGAACCAGTTGGTCGTGTTTAGCATACAGTACGATCCTTTCAATCCATATATCCCGATCAGATCAACGACCATTGGTAAATCGAGAGTCGTTATAGATCCGATATCTATGCATACATCTTGGAGATTGAACATTGACATCACGAGTGTAACTAGGTAAACCCATTTACCTAAAACACTTCTAGTACTCTGGCCAGAGATTTATACACTATTATCCCCTCAGATAGCATAGGATATCCACGCATGTCTGCGAGCGGTGAATCCTCGAAAACGATGCATCGACTCGTATATGCATCGGGGTCTCACCCAATCCCGCCGCCTAATGACCCCAAGTGAGTCGGCAAACGGGTCAAAGTGAGACACCTATCATGTAGAGTCTCAATGAAGTTTCGAGTCGTGAGGACTAATCAGTACAACCAAGACCTCGGACTTATCCACTCGACAAATGGTAACCACTTGGAAAGTCCGAACGAGGGTAGTTCGATAGATCACCAGGTCACTATCTATCTGCATGCTCCGAACATCACAATGTTCCCTACCAATAAAACATGGTACTTTGCATCGCAGATACTAGTCTCGAGCTCGGGCGGCCTTATCCTCATTTTGACGGCCCAATCGACTAGGAACTAATTCAGAATACACAGTGACTATTAGATGTGTTTCATGATAGCCGTCATACCCACTATCACATCTAACATACACTATAGTGCATTCTATGTCTTTACTCAACGCAATTGTTAATCATCATACAACACAATGAAAGTACAGAACGCCATAAATAAATGCAAATATCATATATAAAGATTGTCATATACAAGAGTCTATAAACCCACACGCCACAAGTTGGCTAGTTGGGCATCTACTCTAACAATGCTATATGTTGTGTTAGCTATTGCATACACGCATATTCCATTCAGCTGTTGCAGCCATGCCTTGTTGTTGTTGCTCTGTTTTCTTACCAGGATGCGAGGGCGAGCGGCAATACCACACTCTCATCTCCCCGCTGGGATCTGTTAGCCCTCATGCGCCGAGTGGTTAACTACCATAGTTAATGAGTTGGGCAATGGCAGGTTGAGCTGTTTGATGCATCTGGTATTCGGGTGTGGTGTAAATATGAGCTGGTAATTCCCGTATGCTTGTACACACACCAGTGGCCACTATTCGTTGCAGATTCTGTTGAGTTGTGCTTGATGCTCCTTGGCTCCCTTCTTCGGTTGTAGCCTTTGGTTGTTGTCCCGTTCTTCATGCATAGCATCTGCATTTTATCTTTGCTGTTCATTGCTGATTTATAGTTGCTCTCCGTATTGGGGTTTGACCCCATGTCACTCTGGGGCTTGGTTTGTTTGTTGCCTGTGTTTGTTTTCAGGTATTCAAGGTTTTACAGCTGGTCATGGTTTTAACCCAGCTGGTGGTGCCCCAGAAGGTGGTTAGAGCGTCCCAGTTATTTATAGTATCTATATGCACTGGTATCACCATGGGTGGGATGTCCCGAGTGATGCTTAGTCTTATGTTGTTGGTAGTCGCCCTGTGCGCTGTTGTATTCAGTTGTGCTCGACAAATGGTAACCACTTGGAAAGTCCGAACGAGGGTAGTTCGATAGATCACCAGGTCACTATCCATCTGCATGCTCATAACATCACAATGTTACCTACCAATGAAACATGGTACATCACATCGCAGATGCTAGTATCAAGCTCGGGCGACCTTATCCTCATTTTTACGGCCCAATCGACTAGGAACTAGTTCAGAATGCACAGTGACTGTTAGATGTGTTTCATGATAGCCATCATATCCACTATCACATCTAACATACACTATAGTGCATTCTAGGTCTTCATCCAACACAATGTTAACATTATATAACATAATGAAAATGAAGAATGCCATAAATAAATGCGTATTTCATAAATAAAGATTGTCATATACAAGAGTCTATAAAACCCACACGTCACAAGTTGGCTAGTTGGGCATCTACTCTAACAATCTCCCACTTGCCCTATAGCCAACTACTCATCAGACGTAGTCCCATTGTTTAGCGATGTTTTTCAAACAACGGTCCTGGCAAGGGCTTCGTAAGTGGATCAGCAATGTTGTCTGCAGAGGCGACTCTCTCAACTGCTATGTCACCTCTAGCCACAATATCCCGGATTATGTGGTATTTCCTCAGTATATGTTTGGATCTTTGGTGAGACCTAGGCTCCTTTGCTTGCACAAGGGCACCCGTGTTGTCGCAGTACACCGGGACTGGACCAACTCCATCAGGAATTAAGCCCAACTCTTGGACGAAATTCCTTATCCAAACCGCCTACTTAGCAGCAGCTGATGCTGCGATGTACTCAGCCTCAGTGGTTGAGTCCGCGATGGTGTCCTGCTTGGAACTCTTCCAAGAGACAGCACCACCATTGAGCATGAATACAAATCCAGAGGTAGACTTCGAATCATCCACGTCACATTGGAAGCTAGAATAAGTATAGCCTTCCAATTTCAGTTCACCACCCCTATAGACCATGAACATATTCTTAGTCTTTCGCAAGTACTTAAGAATATCTTTCACAGCCTTACAATGCAATTGGCCGGGGTTGGCCTAGTAGCGGCTCGTGACACTCAGAGAATATGCGACATCCGGTCTAGTTGAGATCATGCCATACATAATACTACCTATTGCCGATGCATATGGCACACGTGTCATACTCTCTATCTCCTCATCAGTCTTCGGACACATAGACTTAGATAGAGTGATCCTGTGGCTCATAGGTAGGTGTCCTCTCTTGGACTCTTCCATAGAGAACCTATTAAGAATGGTATCGATGTAGGTGGCTTGGGTGAGTCCGAGCATCCGTTTCGATCTATCCCGATAGATCTGTATTCCAAGAATATAGGATGATTCACCCATGTCCTACATCGAGAATCTACTAGACAACCATACTTTAGTTGACTGCAGCATTCCTACATCATTTCCAATGAGTAGAATGTCATCAACGTAAAGTACAAGGAATGTCACAGCGCTTTTAACTACCTTCTTATATACACATGGCTCCTCGGGTTTCTTGATGAAACCAAATTCCTTAATTGTTTCATCGAATCTCAGGTTCCAACTTCTCGATGCTTGTTTGAGACCGTAGATCGATCTCTGAAGTTTGCATACCTTATGCTCACTTCCCACAGATGTGAAACCCTCAGGCTGCGTCAAATAGATCTCTTCCTTAATGTTTCCATTAAGGAACGCAGTTTTCACATCCATTTGCCATATGTCATAGTCGTACCATGCGGCTATGGCCAGCAAGATTCAAATCGACTTGAACATTGCACCTGGTGAAAAGGTTTCATCATAGTCAACACCTTGCCTTTTAGTGTAACCTTTCATGACCAGTCGTGCCTTGTAGGTCAATACCTTACCGTCAGGCCCAAGTTTCCTCTTGTATATCCATTTGCACCCAATAGGAACAATTCCTTCGGGAGGATTAACAAGAGTCCAAACTTGGTTCGCATGCATTGCGTCAATCTCAGACTGCATTGCTTCAAGCCACAAATTAGAATCAGCATCGGAAATTGCCTCCTTAAAAGTCCTTGGATCACATCCAACAACTTGATTACTTTGATCATCTTGAAGGAGGAAACCATATCTTTCAGGAGCCCTAGGAACCCTTTCGGATCTCCTAGGTGCCACCATTTCTGGTACTGGCTCTTGAGGCGCGGGAGACTCACTTGGTAATTCAGTTGGTTCTCGAACTTCTTCGAGTTCTACTATTTTGCCCTTTCTATCATGTAGAAACTCCCTTTCCATAAAGGTGGCATTTCTAGAAACAAACACTTTTGTTTCGTTTGGATGGTAGAAGTAGTATCCAATGGAATTCTTTGGATACCCAATGAAGTAGCATAAGATGGATCTAGTATCCAGCTTATCTCACACTGTCTGCTTCACGTAAGCAGGACATCCCCAAATCCTCATGTATGAGTATTTGGGTGGTAGGCCCATCCATATCTCATATGGAGTCTTATCCACTGCCTTGGTGTGGACATTGTTCAACAACATTACCGCCGTTTCGAGCGCATAGCCACAAAACGAGGTAGGAAGCTCGGTGAAGCTCATCATAGATCGAACCACGTCCATAAGGGTTTGATTACGATGCTCCGCCACACCATTGAGTTGTGGTGTGGCCGGAGAGGTCCAATGCGAGAGAATCTTATTCTCTTTAAGATAGTCTTGAAATTCAGCACTCAAGTATTCACCACCTCGATCGGATCGAAGTGCTTTAATACTTTTGCCTAATTGATTTTCTAATTCAGCCTTGAATTCTTTGAACCTTTCAAAGGATTCAGACTTGTGCTTCATTAAGTACAAGTATCCATAACTAGAGTAATCATCGGTAAAGGTGATGAAGTATGTGTGACCGTACTTAGTACCAATGCTAAGTGGACCACACACATCAGTATGGATCAAATCCAATAGGCCTTGAGCACGTTCAGGCTTGCCCTTGAAGGGTTGTTTGGTCATATTTCCCTTGAGACAAGATTCACAAGTCGGTAGGGAGTTAATGTCTGATAAATCAAACATGTCACTCCTAACTAACTTGTTCATCCTACTTAGGGAAATATGACCTAGACTAGCGTGCCAAAGTTGTGCTGGGTTTAAGCTATCGTATTTCCTTTTAATTGTTGTTGTATGTGTTTCGACATCGCGAGTTGGAACTTGTTTCAATTTTAAGGTGTACAAATCGTTTTCGCGTTCCCCAATTCCAATTAAACATTCATTCTTGTAAATATTGCAAATCGAAAGGGTTGTTTGGTCATATTTCCCTTGAGACAAGATTCACAAGTCGGTAGGGAGTTAATGTCTGATAAATCAAACATGTCACTCCTAACTAACTTGTTCATCCTACTTAGGGAAATATGACCTAGACTAGCGTGCCAAAGTTGTGCTGGGTTTAAGCTATCGTATTTCCTTTTAATTGTTGTTGTATGTGTTTCGATATCGCGAGTTGGAACTTGTTTCAATTTTAAGGTGTACAAATCGTTATCGCGTTCCCCAATTCCAATTAAACATTCATTCTTGTATATATTACAAATCGAATTAGCAAAAACACAAGAATATCCATCACTATCGAGCATAGAAACCGAAATGATGTTCTTAATTAATTCGGGAACAAATAAAACGTTTCGCAATAACTACTTAAAATCTGAAGATAGAAATAAATAAACATCTCCTATAGCTACTGCAGCAACTCTTGCTCATTGCCCAGCCTCAAGTGGGTCTCACCCTCTCTAAGACGTCGGCTTCTTGTCATCACCTGCAAATCATTGCAGATATGAGATCCACATCCGGTATCAAGTACCCAAGAAGTCGAATTAAGAGAAATATTTATTTCGATATAGAATATACCTTTTGCAGTTCGCAACTGCTCGAGGTACTCCTTGCACTTCCTCCTCCAGTGCCCAGGCTTGTGGCAGTGGTGGCAAACATCCTCGGACTTGTTTGGCTTGGAAGCTTTTGCCTTTGGCTTCTTAGTGGGCATTTCCTCCTTTGCAGGGGCAGAACACTTCTTACCCTTGCGTTTGGGCCCCTTCTTCGCAGAGGAAGAAGAGCCCATAAGGAGGACGGGCTTGTCCTTCTTTATGGTCCCCTCGAACACGACCAGCATGTTAACCACCTCTTCGAGGGTGGCTGCCAGCTTGTTCATGTTGAAGTTGACCACAGAGGGGTCGAATGCAGCTGGTAGTGAGAGGAGAAGCACATCCACAGACAGCTCATGTGGAAGTGTGATATCAAGGCCCGCCAGCTTTTCAACCAGCCCAATCATACGAACCCCATGCTCGCGGACCGAAGTCCCATCGCGTATGTGGCTCGTCATAAGCTCCTTTACAGCGGTGAACCTCTCATGTCGAGAGTTCTCCCCATACAGTTCCTTGAGATGAAAGAGTATGTCAGCAGCATACTTCGTCTTCTCAAAGCGCCGTTGCATTTCATTGGACATCGATGCCATCATTGTTTAAGCGCAATCAGCTCCTCAGGGCTGATATCGGTAGGGGCATCCTTCGGAGGGCTCTTCTCTATCGTATAGAGAAGTTTCTCCGAAGCCAACACAAAGTTGAGGTTTCGAAGCCAGTCTTGGTAGTTCAGACCGGTGAACTTGTTGCTATCCAGTATAGCAGCGAGCGGGTTTTTGATCGAAGACATTATAAGCCGTTTATACTGAAAAAGGAAAAACAGACATGCATTACTAACTATATATGAAAAACGCTAAGACATAAAATAAGGTCATTTAGTTTTATGAATTACTCTCCCACTATTTTAACGATTTCACCACCCTCTAATGCAATCGAGAAAACAAGTTTCCTTAGTGGATACACAGAGTCCAATCGAGCGATCATGGTCCCGAATAATATCAGCCAACCATGACCCCCAAAAGGTAGAGTCCAATTGCAACCGGTGCAACCTCCATGTATTTTACCTCACGTCCAGTAAGGGCCCAATAATATGACGCCGTTTACTATCACGTGTCAAGATGACCCATCAATGTTGAGTCGTGAAGGACGGTCCCCTTAACGTCCCCAATAATATGAGCCAACGTTAAAGGGAGTTCCAACCGACTCACAACGAGTGTTAATGACGTGTACAACTTTCCGGCATACATAACCCTCTCAATAATATGAGCCGGGCCATGTATGCGGGTAGCATCGGCGTACACCCATTGTTAATGGAAGGTAGGATAATTTAAACAGTTTTAAATTCCCTTATTTTATCGAATAAAATTTTAATCTTGATATCAGTTTTAAATCATATTTAAAAATAGGGATTTTATTTTTGAAAATTTTGGTCTCATGCAATTTTAAATCACAATTTAAAACATGCGGATTCAACATATATCGAATATATAAATAAACTTTGGTATGATCGATCGCGAGAGCTATGCGGTCCGTGGTTGCCAATCACGGACCTGGGGCAATATGCAATGCAATCCTATTACAATTGCTTCCGGTTATACAGATCTTCGGTCTTCATATCTTTGATCGTCATGTCCACCGTCTTCAAATGTCCTCCCACTAAATCTAGTAATTTACATTTAAATTGCCATGACACATATGGGATACAATTTGTAGGGGTGGGTACGGTTCACAAACAGACCCACTTTAAATGATATCAACAATATATATAAACCAAAATCGCAAAACCTAAAGCATACACCTAACACATCGGGCATTGCTCTCGATCATCCCAAACATGAAATAAATCTAATTAATCGACATGAATTAAATAATCAAATCATATTTGATGATTTCCTATAAAATCATATTTTAATTACAAAATCGCATTTTATAAATAAAATCGCATTTTCATAACTAAAATCACATTTTGTAATTTTAATTGTATCATATTGGGCTTAAACCAATTTTAGGCAAAAAATCTCAAAAATTTCAAAATCAATTTTGGTCCGACCAAAATCGGCCCAATATCGAATATTGGCCTGAAAACTTCATGGGCTGCCCGGGACAGGCCCGAACGAAACCTAGAAGAAAAATAGCCGACGCATCGCTGTCGGAGGTTCGTCGGACGGCGGCCGCCGCCAACATGGCCGCACGCGGCCGCGCCAAGCGCGGCATCTCCTGCAACGCCGTGTGCCAAGCATGGCGCACAGATTGCGCACCACCGCCCAACGATTTGCGCGCGGCTGCTGTCCACGGCCGGCCACCATGCGCGGCCAGCGCGCATGGTGTCGCGCGCGAGATGGGCCGCCGCACGCCGCAAAATTTTTTTATTTTTTTTCGTTTTGATTTTAAAAATCGAGATCTATGCAATTCAAGCAGTATATGTATTGAAGGATCCGAGCCTGAGCTCTGATACCACTGTTGGCGAAAGTGGCGGATCCGGATCCCGTTTCCGGGGGCGCAGCGGAAGTTTAAAAAATTTGCCCCGAGATACGTTCAATACATTGAAATCAATCAATAAACCATTCATAGGGCGTTTATCGATTTTTACCTTGCTGGCGTCTAGGTGCCTGGCTCCAACTAGAATCACAGGGAAACTGGCTCTTCAAATGTAGGCGGCGGTAGATCGTCTAATCAGGTCCACGACCGGAAATATGATTCCTTCGTCAGCCTGCACTAGAAGGACTGACGAATTTCGCACGGACGGAAACTCCTCGAAAAGCTGATCGGAACAAGGCCGATCACGGCAAGAGGTGGCGGACGGCGGCGGCTGGTGGCGGCGCTCAAGTTGGCCAACGGCGGCGTGGCTAGAGGTGGAGAGGGGGCGGCCAAATTAGGTCTAGGGTTGTGATGTTATGTTATGTGATTAAAATCCTAAGTCTATAATTAATAGACTTGTAATGGGCTTGTGCCGGCCCATTGGACTTGGGTCAGGCCCAGGTCCATATGAACATCCGGTTCAATTAAATCACTATGGTTTCATCATAACTCCGATCGACGATCAGATCGGCCCGATCGACTCAGTTTCCAAAACTGAATATTATGATACAAAAAACAATTTTTCAGATCACCTAGACCAATATTACAGTTTAGCCCCTCAACTTTGGGAAATCGCAATTTGACCCTTGTTGACTTTTAGGAAGTCGCACTCCCTAAAATCCTCCTCCTACGCTCAAAAAATTGAGCTTAGTTTCCGTGTGGGAATCATGAATAAAGTACTTGTATGACCCTCAATGGTTCAGGGATACAGCTAGCCGTGGGCACAAAACCATTGTGACTCCGAAATCACAATTTCGGACTTGCCCAACGGATCATGGTAAAGCGCCTAGCAACATCGTCCCATGATCCCCTAGGTATCACTGATAGTGCCTACAAGACCCAGTCGGTCATGGTTAGCGTACAGTACGGTCCTTTCAACACATATATCCCGATCAGATCAACGACCATTGGTAAATAGAGAGTCGCTAAAGATCCGATAACTATGCATACATCTTGGAGATCGAATAGTGACATCGCGAGTGTTACAAGATAAACCCATTTAACGAAAACACATCCAGTACTCTGGCCAGAGATTTATACACTATTATCCCCTCAGATAGCATAGGATATCCACGCATGAGAGCAAGCGATGAATCCTCGACAACGAAGAATCGACTCCTACATGCATCGGGACCTCACCCAATCCCGCCGCCTAATGACCCCAAATGAGTCGGCAAACGGGTCAAAGTGAGGTGCCTATCATGTAGAGTCTCAATGACGTTTCGAGTAGTAAGGACTAATCAGTACAACCAAGACCTCGGACTTATCCACTCGACAAATGGTAACCCACGCATGAGAGCAAGCGATGAATCCTCGACAACGAAGAATCGACTCCTACATGCATCGGGACCTCACCCAATCCCGCCGCCTAATGACCCCAAATGAGACGGCAAACGGGTCAAAGTGAGGTGCCTATCATGTAGAGTCTCAATGACGTTTCATCCCCTCAGATAGCATAGGATATCCACGCATGAGAGCAAGCGATGAATCCTCGACAACGAAGAATCGACTCCTACATGCATCGGGACCTCACCCAATCCCGCCGCCTAATGACCCCAAATGAGTCGGCAAACGGGTCAAAGTGAGGTGCCTATCATGTAGAGTCTCAATGACGTTTCGAGTAGTAAGGACTAATCAGTACAACCAAGACCTCGGACTTATCCACTCGACAAATGGTAACCACTTGGAAAGTCCGAACGAGGGTAGTTCGATAGATCACCAGGTCACTATCCATCTGCATGCTCAGAACATAACAATGTTCCCTACCAATGAAACATGGTACTTCACATCGCAGATGCTAGTCTCAAGCTCGGGCGGCCTTATCCTCATTTTGACGGCCCAATCGACTAGGAACTATTCGGAATGCACAGTGACTGTTAGATGTGTTTCATGATAGCCATCATATCCACTATCACATCTAACATACACTATAGTGCATTATAGGTCTTCATCCAACACAATTGTTAACATTATATAACACAATGAAAATAAGGAATGCCATAAATAAATGCGTATTTCATAAATAAAGATTGTCATATACAAGAGTCTATAAAACCCACACGCCACAAGTTGGCTTGTTGGGCATCTACTTTAACAGCTCAGTCCACACAAAACTCTTGTCCTTCTGAGTCAATTGAGTCATCGGCTTTGCTATGCTAGAAAATCCTTCGATGAAACGACGGTAATAGCCAGCCAGACCCAAGAAACTGCAAATATCCGACACATTCCTGGGACGCTCCCTGTTCAAAACAGCTCAACCTTACTGGGATCCACAGAAATCCCCTGGGCTGAAATGACATGACCCAGAAATACGACGCGATCTAGCCAAAACTCGCACTTGGAGAATTTAGCATACAGCTGCTGGTCTCGCAACGTCTGAAGGATAATTCTCAAGTGCTCCTTATGCTCCGAAGGAGTCTTTGAATATACCAAGATGTCGTCAATGAAAACTATCACGAACTGATCTATGAACTCTCTGAAGACCCGGTTCATCAGATACATAAAGACTGCAGGTGCATTGGTCAGCCCAAACGGCATAACAAGGAACTCGAAGTGCCCGTACCTCGTACGAAAAGCAGTCTTTGCGACATCTTGATCTCTTACCCTCAGCTGATGGTACCTCGAACGCAAGTCAATCTTCGAATACATCGTAGAACCTTGCAGCTGATCAAACAGATCATCGATCCTGGGTAAAGTGTACTTGTTCTTAACTCTCGCATTATTCAACTGGCGGAAATCAATGCACATCCGCATGGAGCCATCCTTCTTCTTCACAAACAAAATGGGCGCTCTCCACGGCGACATGCTAGGTCGGATAAAACCTTTCTCCAGCAAATCGTCCAACTGCACCTTGAGTTCTCTCAAATCCATAGGCGCCAGACGATACGGGGCATGAGAAATCGGAGCTGTGCCAGGGACCAGCTCTATGCTAAAGTCAATCTCTCGCCTCGGAGGAAAACCAGGAATCTCCTCTGGGAACACATCGGGAAAATGTCGCACTACGGGAACGTCACTGAGCTGCACACGAGAAGAAGAAGACGCATCGAAAGCGTAGATCATGAAACCAGCATTCCCTAAGGACGACAAACTCAACATCTCCATTGGTGAAACTAACGGGATCTTCTATCGCGAATCCTGGCCATAGAAGTTCCACTTCTTGCCAGACAAAGGCCTAAAACGCACGATCCCATGGAAACAATCAACGGAGGCCCTATAGTTGGACAACACGTCCATCCCAACGATACAATCAAAATCCCACAACATCAGATGAATCAAATTCGTCACCAACACATGTTTCTCAAATCTCAAAACGCCATCTAACACAACCTCCTGGGAAAATAGGCTCACACCGCCAGGGGTAGAAACAGAAACAGCATCGCGCAAAGAGATGGTATGCAAACCATGATCAATAACAAATGAATCAGAGATGAAAGAATGCGATGCACCGATGTCAAAAAACACACGCACAGGAAAATCGAAAACAATACAAGTACCTGCGATCACCCTGCTCGACGTCTCCTCTGCCTGCTCCCTAGTAATGACGTTGGCCTGAGCATGCTGGAGCCAGAATAGAACGGCTGAGACGACTGTCCGAATCACGATGGACCAGGCTTCTGGAACGGCCTGAACTGAGTCTCACCAATCCTGGGCTGCTGAAACTGAGGGGAACGACCCCTAGACTGTCCTCCACGACCCTGAGGCGGGGCTGCGGCTAGCTGCGATCCAGCTGACGGACACACCCTAGCGAAATGCCCATACAGACCACAAAGATTGCAGGAGCCCTTCACACCGACACACTGTGTAGAAGGATGCTTGCCACCACAATAACCACATAACTCAGCCCGAGAACCACTGCTACTCGAGCTACCTGAACCAGAAGAGCCCGAACCAGACTTCTTCTTGAACTGTTGACCGCGGGGTCGAAACCACTGACGGCCATACTGCTATGCCACCCTGACCAAGAGGACGACCACCCTGCGCCACCTGCTACCTACGAGCACGACGACTCCTCAAACCCTTCTCAATATCGATAGCACTATCCACTGCTTCAGCATAAGTCTTGGGTTTGCTTGTCTGCACCATCTGATACAGCTCTTCGTTCAAACCCTCTATGAATCTGGTCCTCTTGGCCCTCTCCCGGCCAGAAACATGTGGGACGTACGCCAACAAAGAAGAAAACTTCCTAGCATACTCCCGAACAGACATCGAGCCCTGCTCCAGATGATCAAACTCCCGCTCACGGGTGTTCACGTAAGACTCAGGAACATACTCCTGCCTAAAAGTCTCGCAAAAGCTGTCCCAAGTAATCCCAACGCCGATCTCCAAAAAAGTACTAAAAGCACCTCGCCACCAGCGCTCTGCACCCTTTCTAAGCTGAAGGGTCACCAAACTCAAACGAAGCTCGTCGTCATACTGGACACGATCTAAAAGACCAGTGATGTTCCGAAGCCACGAATCTGCATCCTCACTCGACTCGTCGCCATTGAAGACCCGAGGATTCATCCTCTGAAACCTCGCTACCACAACGTCCATCCTCTCTATAGGGGTAGGCAAAACCTCAACCTCCTCCACTTAATCACGTCTACTACGAGTACGACTAGGAGCACTACGCCAATCCTCATTCTGTCCCTCCGACTCCTGAAACTGCCCCATACCTCTAGCTCTACATCTAGGCGGAATCTACGAAGGCACTAAACATGATAAGACAAAAGAGAACAGATACAGCATGGATATCACAACAATATGCAGCACAGAATCACATATCCAAGCACATGCAACAAACGACACTATGCCTAGACTCAAGTGTGATCAAAGAAATCGAGCTTATCCCAGCTTAAGATCTGATACCAAAAATATCAGGCCTCATGCTCACAACACAGTAAAACCATACAACACATGCGGAAGCTACTAAAAAGCGGGTAAAATTCTAGCTTTTGGTCTGACGGTTTAAAACGATATAATTTAAAATACAACAATACTCAAAATAGATATCCCGGTTTAACAAAACCACCACAACAAACGGTATAGAATAAACATGTATCAATTACCTGGTGACAACCACAACGGAGTACAATAAAACACAACAATATCACAGGGCATCCCCTGGCTAACTATACCGATACATATAAATATGATATACGCTATTGGGATACTCTAACCACCTCCTGTGGCACCTCTAGCTGGGTCAGCACCACAACCAGCTGAATAACCTGGGAACCCTGAACAACAACAGGAAAACAAACAAACCAAGACCCAGAGGGACAGGGGGTCAAACCCCAGTACGGAGAGCAACTGAAACAGCTAAAGAAAAGCATAAGAAAAGCACAATATTCACGGTAATCCCAACCAGAGATGAAAAACAGCTCTCACATTAAATCCCATGCTAATCCAAGCTGGATTTCAAGATCAAGATCCGTACCTTAATTCTGTGCAACGATTACCACAACAAGAGTCCCGAGAATCTGATTCCAACGCCTGCTAAACACATGCACAACAGATCTAAGGCATTACACATAAAGTCACGGCCAACTACCAAAGCTCACGGCTGGGAGTCATACACTCAAACCAGCTATCATCCTACTCAACAACTCAACAGGAAGCTCAATTACAGGCTAGGAACAAGATCTCATCGTAAAAAGAACGAAGTTATACCTGAACTACACAACGCACAAACGGGCAGCAACTTCGCGTTCCTCAACCAGCCAATCGCAGCCTCCAAAAGTGGTGTATAGGATGAAAGAGCTTCTCAATAGGAGTCCAACGCTACCTCGAACGTGAAAAATGATGGCCGTAAACGATGGGAATTCGCCGGAGAAGCTCACGGTGAATAGTACCCGAGGGTTTGAGCGAAGAATGAAAGTCGGGAGGAAAAATCGTTAGGTATGGGATCTGCTAATATAATTGAAGGCCAACGCTTCTTACATATATATATACACGCATGAAATCTTCTAAAAAATACACCGACAAAAACAGATCCCTCAACAAATTAACTCATGCGTTAAATAGCTCTCAACAACGAAACGACGTCGCTCTGCACACGTAAGCAAATCTGATCACAGCTCTACGCTACAACAGATCCCTACAAAGCCAATACGACATCGCACAACACCACAGGAGAAGTATGAAGACAAAACGCTAATGGCTGGAGACATCTGGAACACCACACGCTAACTCCCGCGCAACAGATCTCTCCATCAGGCGCTAACCAAAACGGAGACGTATTGGTGACATCTGAAAACCAGCGCTATACATTGTCTCGCGCACCAGCGATCACGCTCATCAGATCTCACAACCAAACGCTAAGCCAAACGACACCGTATTAACTTATCTAAACGACATCGTATTGCGCTCAACAAAAAACACACGGGGCAGATTCGAAATCAGATCCTAGCGCTAACGAAATATCAGATCTCTCCTAAACGACGGCATATTATGCTATCACGCTACAAAACACGCTGATCGCTGAACGCTGGAAGAAATCTGTTCACTCGCACGCTAAACTCGGGAAACAGATTTCACACGCAACACAAAACACGCCGCAACACCAAGCGTCCAGATTTCTCAAAAATGCGAACAGATCCCACACAAACCAAGCAGATCTCACCCGAGCACCCAAAACAGATTTCTAACTCAAAAATATCAAAATTTCCAGAATTTTTTTAAATGAGAAATATGACCCGAAAATTCAAACGAAACCTTCAAACAGAAATATGAACCACCAGAAATCTTAAAAACCCGATTAATCCAACAATTAATCTCTTATTTAATTTCAGGTCTCACATTTCTCCCCCACTAAAAAGGATTTCATCCTCGAAATCAAACAACAATTCTGAAATGACAACACAGCAAAAGAAAACCAAAACAGAAAATCGCCCAACACATGGCCACGAGTTCAAGATAACTGAGCAAGCAAACAACAACAAATAGGAAAGAAATACAACCAAAGCTACAACTACTGGGAATCTAGCACAAAAACTACTCAAACAGATGCGGCCACTCGCGCTGCATCTTTTCTTCCAGCTCCCAAGTAGCTTCTTCCCTACCATGCTTGCTCCATTGCACCATCACCAACGGAATGATTTTAATCCTCAATTGTTTCTCTTTTCTATCAAGGATCTGCAAGGGATATTCTAGATAACTCAACGTCTGATCTAGCTCAACCTCGTCAGTTCTAAGCACATTAGACGGATCTGGCTCTTACTTCCTCAACATGGAAACGTGAAAGACATCATGTAGAGAATATAATTCCGAAGGCAAAAACAGCCGACACGCTAACGGGCAAATCCTCTCAACGATCTCATACGGTCCGACGTAACGAGGGGTTAAATTTTCCTTGTGCCCAAAGCGCATAACACTGGGAAACGGAGAAACTTTAAGGAATACCTGATCACCAACCTGATCTAGCTCAACCTCGTCAGTTCTAAGCACATTAGACGGATCTGGCTCTTACTTCCTCAACATGGAAACGTGAAAGACATCATGTAGAGAATATAATTCCGAAGGCAAAAACAGCCGACACGCTAACGGGCAAATCCTCTCAACGATCTCATACGGTCCGACGTAACGAGGGGTTAAATTTTCCTTGTGCCCAAAGCGCATAACACTGGGAAACGGAGAAACTTTAAGGAATACCTGATCACCAACCTGAAACTCTAGAGGTCGACGCCTCTTATTCGCATAACTGGCTTGGCGATCTTGGGCAGCTTTCATCCGCTGTCGAATTAGATCCTCATGATCCTTCATTTGCTGCACAAAGTCTGGGGCAGATAGCTGCTTCCCCCCACTTCTTCCAAACATATCGGCGATCTTCACTTCCTGCCATACAAAGCCTCAAACGGCGCCATTCCAATCGTCACTTGATAGCTGTTATTGTAGGAAAACTCCACTAAAGACAACGCGTCTTGTCAGATACGTCCAAAATCAATCACAACAGCTCGTAACATATCTTCCAACGTCTGGATAGTTCGCTCAGATTGGCCATCTGTTTGGTGATGATACGTTGTGCTCATAGCCAATCTGGTACCCAAAGATGCTTGCAAACTCTTCCAAAACCTGGAAGTAAACCTTTGATCTCTGTCTGAAACGATCGAAACAGGACACCGTGCAATCTACCCACAAAATCCACGTACAAATTTCACCATTTTATTCAGAGAAAAGGTCATACCGTAGGGAATAAAATGTGCAGACTTCGACAATCGGTCGATAACTACCAAATTAGCATCGCATCCTCTGCTGGTATGAGGCAGATGCGTCACTAAATCCATCGCTATGTGCTCCCAATTCCATTAAGGCATTTCCAAACTCTGCGACAGACCACCAGGTCTCATCCTTTCGGTCTTAACCATCTGACAGTTCAAACAACGATCAACAAAACCAACAACGTAGCTCTTTAGGCCAGCCCACCAGAAGTGCGGCTTCAACGCATGGTACATCTTCCGTGCACCAGGATGAACACTGTGTCTACTGCAGTGCGCTTCCCGAAGGATCTCCTCCTTCAAATCAATGAGGTTAGGCAAAACCAGTCTGCCACAAAACCTCAAGCAACCATCAGAAGAAACAGTCTGTGGCTCCACTTGGAAAGAAGAAACCACAACACAATCCTCAGCCGGGTAGAATCTCCAACCAGTAGTATTAAGATGCTCCTGATCCTTAGAAATATACAACGAAGCAAGCATCTCACTAGCCTTCCTTCTCAAAGCATCGACCACTACGTTCGATTTTCCAGGCTGATACGTGATCTCTCAATTAAAGTCCTTTAGAAGCTCCATCCAACGACGCTGTCTCATATTCAAGTCAGGCGGAAAAAAAAGATACTGCAAACTTTTGTGGTCCGAGTACACAACAAATTGTTCACCATACAGATAATGACGCCAGATCTTCAACGCAAAGACCACGGCTGCTAGCTCCGAATCATGGACTGGATAACGAGTCACATGCGGTCTCAACTGCCGCGAGGCATACGCAATGACTCGACCATTCTGCATCAAAACACAGCCCAATCCATTGAGCGAAGCGTCAGAACAAACAACGAAACCATCTGATCCGGCGGCAGAGCCAACACAGGTGCAGTAATCAGTTTCTCATTGAGAAATTGAAACGCATTCTCGCATTGATCAGTCCACACAAACCTCTTGTCCTTCTGATTTAATTGAGTCATCGTCTTTGCTATGCTAGAAAATCCTTTGATGAAACGACGGTAATAGCCAGCCAGACCCAAGAAGCTGCGAATCTCCGACACATTCTTGGGACGCTCCCAGTTCAAAACAACATCAACCTTACTGGGATCCATAGAAATCCCCTCGGCTGAAATGACATGACCCAGAAATACGACGCGATCCAGCCAAAACTCGCACTTGGAGAATTTAGCATACAGCTGCTGGTCTCGCAACGTTTGAAGGACCATTCTCAGGTGCTCCTTATGCTCCGAAGGAGTCTTAGAATATACCAATATGTCGTCAATGAACACTATCACGAACTGATCTATGAACTCTCTGAAGACCCGGTTCATCAGATACATAAAGAGTACAGGTGCATTGGTCAGCCCAAACGGCATAACCAGGAACTCGAAGTGCGCGTACCTCGTACGAAAAGCAGGCTTTGCAACACATTGATCTCTTACCCTCTGCTGATGGTACCCCGAACGCAAGTCAATCTTCGAATACACCGCAGAACCTTGCAGCTGATCAAACAGATCATCGATCCTGGGTAAATGGTACTTGTTCTTAACTGTCGCTTTATTCAACTGGCGGAAATCAATGCACATCTGCATTGAGCCATCCTTCTTCTTCACAAACAAAATGGGCGCTCCCCACGGCGACATGCTAGGTCGGATAAAACTTTTCTCCAGCAAATCGTCCAACTGCACCTTGAGTTCTCTCAACTCCGCAGGCGCCAGACGATACGGGGCACCAGAAATCGGAGCTGTGCCAGGCACCAGCTCTATGCTGAAGGCAATCTCTCGCCTCGGAGGAAAACCAGGAATATCCTCCGGGAACACATCGGGAAAATGTCGCACCACGGGAACGTCACTAAGCTGCACAAGAGAAGAAGAAGACGCATACAAAGCGTAGATCATGAAACCAGCATTCCCTAAGGAAAACTAACTCAACATCTCCATCGCTGAAACTAACAGGATATTCGATCGAGAATCCTGGCCATAGAAGTCCCACTTCTTGCCAGACAAAGGCCTAAAACGCACGATCCCATGGAAACAATCCACGGAGGCCCTATAGTTGGACAACACGTCCATCCCAACGATACAATCGAAATCCCACAACATCAGACGAATCAAATTCGCCACCAACACATGCTCCCCAAATCTCAAAACGCCATCTAACACAACCTCCTGGGAAAACAGGCTCACACCGCCAGGGGTGGAAACAGAAACAACATCGCGCCAAGGGATGGTATGCAAACCATGCTCAATAACAAATGAATCAGAGATGAAAGAATGCGATGCACCGGTGTCAAACAACACACGCGCAGGAAAATCGAAAACAAGACAAGTACCTGCGATCACCCTGCTCGGCTTCTCCTCTGCCTGCTCCCTAGTAATGACGTTGGCCTGAGCATGCTGGGGTCCAGTATAGAACGGCTGAGACTGTTAGGCCTCGTGCTCTAAACAAAGTAAAAACACACAAACACATGCGGAAGCTATCAAAAAAGCGGGAAAAAATATTTTTTGGCTTTTGGCCTGACGTTTTAAACAATATAATTTAAAATACCGCAATACTCAAAATATATCCCAGTTTATAAAAACAACCAACAGTAGAGCATAACAACAGCAACAACAACATGTATCAGACTCCAACAATAATACAACACCAAAGCACAGGGCATCCCCTGGCTAACTGTACAGATACACATAAATATGCTATACGCTACAGGGATACTCTAACCACCTCCTGGGGTGCCACCAACTGGGTTAAAAACACGACCAGCTGTAAAACCTTGATTCCTTGAAAACAACACAAACAGAGAAAACAAACAAGCCCCAGAGGGACATGGAGTCAAACCCCAATACGGAGAGCAAATGAAATAGCTAAAAGAAGATAAAATGTAGATGCTATGCATGAGATACCGGATAACAGCTGAAGGCTACAACCAACAAGGGAGCCAAAAGGAACTCAGACATAGCTCCGCGAGATCAGCAACGAATCAGTGGCCACGGGGTGTGTTCAAAGTGTGGTAACGAGCTACTCGCCTTGACACCACGCCCAAATACCAGATGCAACAAACAACGCAACCTGCCGTTGCCTCGCCCATGAACTGTGGTAGTTAACCACTCGGCGCATGGTGGCTAACAAATCCCAGCAGGGAGATGAGAGTGCGGTATTTCCGCTCACCCTCGCATCCTGGTAAGAAACAACAGCAATACAACAGAATACAAAGCGATAGCTGCAACAGAAATATGAATGCAATGCGTGTATGCATAAACATAGCAGCTAAAATCAACAGCAATCACATATGCACACAGCAACATCCATGGCAATGCACAACAGCCATCTAGCATTCAATCTCACACCAATTCCCAGCTACATCAAGCTCATATCCGTACCTTATACTTTCTGTGCAACAATTATCACAAAGGGATCCCGAGAAATCTGATTAAAAACCTGCTAAACAACGAAGCATAATTCTCAGGGATGCTATCAGAAGCTCACGACTGGGAGCCACGCTCAACCAGCAACAATTCAACCCATACAACTAAACAGGAAGCTTAAACAAAGGCTAATACTAAGATCTCAACAACAATTCGAAGTTCTACCTCAACGACACAACACACTGCCAAAGATAGCAACTTCGCGATCTCTCTCTAGCCAACAACAGCCTTCAAGAATGGTATAGAAAGGAAGAGCTTCTCAAGAGGAATCCAACACTACCTCGAACGTATCAAACAAAGGGCGACAACGACGGGAATTCACCGGAAAAGCTCACGGTGAACAGTACTAGGGTTCGAAGAACAAAGGTGGACAACCAAGATAATATTTCGCTAAGTATTGGATCTGGTACTTGAAATTGAAGACCAAGTCCTCCTTAAATAAACGCGTAAAAGCTGGTTAAAATGATCCACCGACAAAACCAGTCGACGCACGCTAAAAATACAACAAGCAGATGCAAAGAAACCAACGGCTGAATTCTCAAACAACGCTAATCAAAACGGTGTCGCAACGACTTAACAAAACGACGTCGCACCGCTTACGTCATCAAATATGCCATCAGCTGGTCACCCCAACACCAACGACTGGTTTCCTTTCATAACGCAACACTTGAAACGCAGCGTTTCAACTAATCTAAAAGGCGTCGCTTAACCACGTCAGCAAATCTGCCGAACTACACAAATGCAACGACTGATCGCTACTAAGGCAAACACACTAGCTGCTGATTTCTTAGCGCTAACCAAAACGACGTCGCCTCCACTAATCCAAACGACGGCGTTTAGCACTTCGCTACAGGGGCTTGCTGCTAATAGACATCACTCAGCAGATACCTCATAAAACGTCGCCGTTTTGAAGTTCCCTAGCGCTCTCTGCTGAATCCACGTAAGCGTTGCTGCTGGCAGACTTTGCCAAAGACTGGTTACTAACGCCAAAACGACGGAGTTTGATCTCTCGCAAGCAATTACACGCTACGACTGGTTTTCACCACCAACCAGCTGCTAGCTCACAAAACCAGCTTTTACCTCCAAAACTCAAAAATATGAAAACTTCCAGAATTACTCTAAATGTGATTTATGACCCGAAAATACAAAACAAACTTACAAACAGAGATCTGAACCACCAGAAATCTCTAAAAACCATTAATTCCAACCAAATTAATCTTATACAATTCGAGGTCTCACATTTCTCCCCCACTAAAAAGGATTTCGTCCCCGAAATCACAACAACAACTCTGGAACACAACATAGCAACAAAATACGAAACAGAAACTCGCCTAACACAAGGCCAAGAGTTCAAGATAACTGAGAAAACAATTAATAAAAACTAGGGAAGAAATACAACCAAAAGCTACGACTGCTAGAAATTTAGCTCAACAGCTACTCAAATAGATGCGGCCACTCGCTCTGCATCTTTTCTTCCAGCTCCCAAGTAGCCTCTTCCCTGCCATGTTTGCTCCGTTGTACCATTACCAACGGAATGGTCTTATTTCTCAGCTGTTTCTCTTTTCTGCCAAGGATTTGCAAGGGGTATTCCTGATAGCTCAACGATTGATCTACCTCAACCTCGTCAGTCCTAAGCACATGAGACGGATTTTTCTCATACTTCCTCAAGATGGAAACATGAAAGACATCATGTAGAGAAGACATTTCTGGAGGCAACAACAGCCGATACGCTAAAGGGCCAATACTCTCAACAATCTCATACGGTCCGACGTAACGAGCGGCTAACTTTACCTTGTGTCCAAAGCGCATAACACTACGAAACGGAGAAACTTTGAGAAAAACTTGATCACCAACCTGAAACTCAAGAGGTCGACGCCTCTTATTTTCATAACTGGCTTGGCGATCTTGGGCAGCTTTCATCCGCTGTCGAATTAGATCAACATGATCTTTCATTTGCTGCACAAAGTCAGGGGCAGATAGCTGCTTCTCCCCCACTTCTTCCCAACATATCGGCGATCTGCACTTTCTACCATACAAAGCCTCAAACGGCGCCATGCCAATCGTCACCTGATAGCTGTTATTGTAGGAAAACTCCACTAGAGACAACGCGTCTTGCCAACTACCTCCGAAATCCAACACAACAGCTCGTAACATATCCTCCAACGTCTGGATAGTTCTCTCAGAGCCAATCTGGTGCCCAAAGATGTTTGCAAACTGTTCAAAAACCTGGATGTATACCTCGGATCTCGGTCTGATACGATCGAAACAGGCACACCGTGCAGTCTAACAACAAAATCAATGTACAGCTTCGCCATTTTCTTCAACGAGAAGGTCATCCCACAGGGAATAAAATGTGCATATTTCGGCAGTCGGTCTATAACCACCCAAATAGCATCGCATCCTCTACTGGAACGAGGCAGATGCGTTACGAAGTCCATAGCAATGTGCTCCTAATTCCATTGGGGCACTTCCAAACTCTGCAACAGACAACCGCGTCTCATCCTCTCGGCCTTAATAATCTGACAGTTTAAACAACGAGCGACAAAACCAGCAACATCGCTCTTCAGGCCAGCCCACCAAAAGTGCGCTTCAAAGCGTGGTACATCTTCCGTGCACCAGGATGCACACTATGTCTAACTCGTGGATTGAAGGATCAGTCCTCTGTGCTGCTCGAATACTCGAAACAATCTGTGGCTCCACTAGGAAAGAAGAAACCACAACACAATCCTCATCCGGGTAGAATCTCCAACCCGTAGTGATAATATGCTCCTGATCCTTAGAGATGTACAACGACGCAAGCATCTCACTAGCTTTCCTGCTCAAAGCATCTGCCACTACGTTCGACTTCCCAGGCTGGTACTTGATTTCACAATCAAAGTCCTCTAGCAGCTCCATCCAATGACGTTATCTCATGTTCAAGTCAGGCTGCAAAAACAAATACTGCAAACTCTTGTGGTCCGATTACACCTCAAACTGCTCGCCATACAGGTAATGACGCCAGATCTTTAGCGCAAAAACCACCGCTGCAAGCTCCAAATCATTGACTGGATAGCGAGTCTCGTGCAGTTTCCACTACCGCGAGGCATACGCAATGACTCGACCATTCTGCATCCAAACGCAGCCCAATCCATTTAACGAAGCGTCAGAACAAACAACAAAACCACCTGAACCGGAAGGCAGAGCCAACACAGGCGCAGTATTCAACTTTTCTTTGATCAGTTGAAAGTCATTCTCGCACTGCTCAGTCCACACAAACCGCTTGTCCTTCTGTGTCAATTGAGTCATCGGCTTTGCTATACTAGAAAACCCTTCGATGAAACGACGATAATAGCCAGCCAGACCCAAGAAACTGCGAATCTCGGAAACATTTCTCGATCGCTTCGAGTTCAAAACAGCATCCACCTTACTGGGATCCACAGAAATTCCATCCGCAGAAATGACATGACCTAGAAATACAACACGATCCAACCAAAACTCGCACTTGGAGAATTTAGCATACAACTACTGTTCTCTCAACCTCTGCAGGACAATTCCCAAGTGCTCCTTGTGCTCCCTCGGAGTCTTCAAGTACACCAAGATGTCGTCAATAAAACAATCACAAAATGGTCTATGAACTCTCTAAAAACTCGGTTCATCAGATCCATAAAGACTGAAGGTGCGTTGGACAAACCAAACGGCATCACCAGAAACTCGAAATGTCCGTACCTTGTACGAAACGCAGTCTTTGCAACATCTTGATCTCTCACCCTCAGCTGATGGTACCCTGAACGAATATCAATCTTCGAGTACACCGCAGAACCTTGCAGTTGATCAAACATATCGTCGATTCTCCGCAACGGGTACTTGTTCTTGACAGTGGATTTTTTCAGCTGGCGAAAATCAATGCACATCCGCATTGAGCCATCCTTCTTCTTCACAAACAAAATGGGTGCTCCCCACGGCGACATACTAGGTCGGATTAAACCTTTCTCCAGCAAATCATCTAATTGCACCTTGAGTTCTCTCAACTCCGCAGGCGCCAGACGATACGGGGCACAAGAAATCGGAGCTGTGCCAGGCACCATCTCAATGCTGAAGTCTATCTCCCGCCTCAGAGGAAAACCAGGAATCTCCTACGGAAACACATCGGGAAAGTGTCGCACCACGGGAACGTCGCTGAGCTGAACATGGGAAGAAGAAGATGCATCCAAAGCGTATATCAGAAAACCAGCATTCTCCAAGGACAACAAACTAAACATCTCCATCGCGGAAACTAATGGGATCTTCGATCGAGAATCCTGGCCGTAGAAGTCCCACTTGTCGCCAGACAAAGGCCTAAAACGCACAATCCCATGGAAACAGTCCATGGAGGCCCTATACTTGGACAACACGTCCATCCCAACTATGCAATCGAAATCCCACAGCATCAATGGTATCAAGTTTGCTACCCACACATGCTCACCAAACCGCAATACGCCATCCAACAAAACCTCCTGGTAGAACAGGCTCACACCACCAAGGGTAGAAACAGAAACAACATCGCGCAGAGGAATGGTACACATACCATGCTCAACAACAAACGAATCAGAAACAAAAGAATGCGATGCATCGGTGTCAAACAACACACGCGCAGGAAACTTGAAAACAAGGCAAGTACCTGCGATCACCCGACTCGGCGTCTCCTCGGCCTGCTCCATAGTGATGGTGTTAACCTGAGCATGCTGGGGTCCAGAGTAGAATGGCTGAGACGACTGCCCAAAACGCGAAGGACCAAGATGCTGGAAAGGCCTGAACTGAGTCTCACCCAACCGAGGCTGCTGAAACTGAGGGGAACAACCCCTAGACTGACCTCCACGACCGTGAGGCTGGGCCGCGGTCTGCTATGATCCAGCTGACGGACACACTCTGGCAAAATGCCTGTACTGACCAAAAAGGTTGCTGGAGCCCTGCACACCAACACACTGCGTAGACGGATGCTTTCCACCACAAAACCCACAAAACTCAGCCCGAGAACCACTGCTACTCGAGCTGCCCGAACCAGAAGAGCCAGAACCCGACTTCTTCTTGAACTACTGACCGCGGGGTCGGAACCTCTGACGGCCAGACTGCTGCGCCACCTGTGGCTGCTGCTGCTGCTTCTAGGGCTGATAGGCGGACTGGGAGGACTGAGAAGACTGCGCTCCTTGAATAGCAGGACGACCACCCGACGCTGCCTGCTGCGTACGAGCACGACGACTGCGCAAGCCCTCCTCAATGTCAATAGCAGCATCCACGGCCTCAGCATAACTCTTGGGCTTACTGGTCAACACCATCTGATACAACTCTTCATTCAAGCCCTCAAGAAATCTAGTCTGCTTGGCCCTCTCCCGGACAGAAACATGGGGAACGTATGGCAACAAAGAAGAGAACTGACTTGCATACTCCCTAACAGTCATGGAGCCCTGCTCCGAATGGTCGAACTCCCGCTCCCGGGCCTTCACATAGGACTCGGGCACATACTCCTGCCGGAAGGTCTCGCAAAAACTGCCCCAAGAGATCCCAACACCGGTCTCCAACAAGGTACTCGAAGCGCCTCGCCACCAGCGCTCCGCCGCCTTCCTGAGCAAGAGGGCTAAACTCAGCCGAACATCATCATCATACTGCACTCGATCAAAAAGACTGATAATATTCCGGAGCCACGAATCCGCATCCTCACTGGACTCGTCACCATTGAAGACTGGAGGGTTCATCCTCTGAAACCGCGCTATCACGACATCCATCCTCTCCACAGGAGGTGCCGCAACCTCAGCTTCTTCCTCTTCACTAACACGAGTACGACTGCGAGCACTTCGCCTATCCTCATTCTGTCCTACTGACTCCTCAAACTGCCCCCTACCTCTACCACGACGTCTAGGCGGCATCTATGAAAACACTCAACAAGATCAAACAAAACAGAACAAATACAGCATAGATAGCACATAAAAAAAAAATATGCAGCACGTAATCACATAAGTCAAGCACAAGCAACACACGACACTGTTCCTAGACTCAAGTGTGATCAAAGAAATTGAGCTTATCCCAGCTTAAGCTCTGATACCAAAAATGTCAGGCCTCGTGCTCTAAACAAAGTAAAAACACATAAACACATGCGGAAGCTATCAAAAAGCGGGTAAAATATTTTTTTTTGCTTTTGTCCTGACGATTTAAACAATATAATTTAAAATACCGCAATACTCAAAATATATCCCAGTTTATGAAAACAACCAACAGTATAGCATAACAACAGCAACAACAACATGTATCAGACTCCAACAATAATACAACACCAAAGCACAGGGCATCCCCTGGCTAACTGTACTGATACATATAAATATGCTATACGCTACTGGGATACTCTAACCACCTCCTGGGGCGCCACCAGCTGGGTTAAAACCACGACCAGCTGTAAAACCTTGATTCCCTAAAAAAAACACAAACAGAGAAAACAACCCAGCCCCAGATGGACATGGGGTCAAACCCCAGTACAGAGAGCAAATGAAATAGCTAAAAGAAATGCATAAGATAAAATGCAGATGCTATGCATGAGAAACCGGATAACAGCTGAAGGCTACAACCAACAAGGGATCCAAGGAACTCAAACATAGCTCCACGAGATCAGCAACGAATCAGTGGCCACGGGGTGTGTTCAAAGTGTGGTAATGAGCCACTCGCCTTGACACTACACCCAAATACCAGATGCAACAAACAATTCAACATGCCGTTGCCTCGCCCTTGAACTGTGGCAGTTAACCACTCGGCGCATGGTGGCTAACAAATCCCAGCAGGGGGATGAGAGTGCGGTATTGCCGCTCGCCCTCGCATCCTGGTAACAAACAACAGCAATACAACGGAATACAAAGCGATAGCTGCAACAGAAATATGAATGCAATATGGGAAATGCGTGTATGCAAAAACATAGCAGCTAAAATCAACAGCAATCACATATGCACAAAGCAACATCCACGGAAATGCACAACAGCCATCTAGCATTCAATCTCATGCCAATTCCCAGCTACATCAAGCTCAGATCCGTACCTTATACTTTCTGTGCAACAATTATCACAAAGGGATCCCGAGTAATCTGATTAAAAACCTACTAAACAATGACGCATAATTCTCAGGGATGCTATCAGTAGCTCACGGCTGGGAGCCACGCTCAACCAGCAACAATTCAACCCATACAACTAAACAGGAAGCTTAAACAAAGGCTAATACTAAGATCTCAACAACAATTCGAAGTTCTACCTCAACGACACAACACACGGCCGAAGACAGCAACTTCGAGATGTCTCTCTAGCCAACAACAGCCTCCAAGAATGGTATAGAAAGGAAGAGCTTCTCAAGAGGAATCCAACGCTACCACGAACGTATCAAACAAAGGCCGACAACGACGGAAATTCACTGGAAAAGCTCACGGTGAACAGTACTATGGTTCGAAGAACAAAGGTCGACAACCAAAATAATATTTCGCTAAGTATGGGATCTGGTACTTGAAATTGAAGACCAAGTCTTCCTTAAATACACGCGTAAAAGCTGGTTAAAATCATCCACCGACAAAACCAGTCGACGCACGCTAAAAATACAACCAGCAGATGAAAAGAAACCAACTGCTGAATTCTCAAACAATGCTAATCAAAACGGTGTCGCAGCGACTTAACAAAACGACGTCGTACCTCTTACGTCATCAAATATGCCATCAGCTGGTCACCCCAACACCAGCGAATGTTTCCTTTCATAACGCAACACTTGAAATGCAGCGTTTCAACTAATCTAAACGGCGTCGCTTAACCACGTCAGCAAATCTGCCGAACTACACAAATGCAACGACTGATCGCTACTAAGGCAAACACACTAGCTGCTGATTTCTTAGCGCTAACCAAAACGACGTCGCCTCCACTAATCCAAACGACGGCGTTTAGCACTTCGCTACAGAAGCTTGCTGCTAATAGACATCACTCAGTGGATACCTCATAAAACGCCGCCGTTTTGAAGTTCCCTAGCACTCTCTGCTGAATCCAAGTAAGTGTTGCTGCTGGTAGACTTTGCCAACGACTGGTTACTAACGCCAAAACGACAACGTCTGATCTCTCGCAAGAAATTACACTCTACGACTGGTTTTCACCACCAACCAACTGCTAGCTCACAAAACCAGCTTTTACCTCCAAAACTCAAAAATACGAAAACTTCCAGAATTACTCTAAATGTGATTTCTGACCCAAAAATGTAAACCAAACTTACAAACAGAGATCCGAACCACCAGAAATATCTAAAAACCGATTAATTCCAACCAAATTAATCTTATAAAATTCCAGGTCTCACAGAGACGACTGTCCGAATTGCGACGTACCAGGCTGCTGAAACGGCCTGAACTGAGTGTCACCAATCTTGGGCTGCTGAAACTGAGGGGAACGACCCCTAACTGTCCTCCACGACCCTAAGGCGGGGCTGCGTCTAGCTGTGATCCAGCTGAAGGACACACTATTAGAGTAGATTCCCATCTAGCCAACTTGTGGCGTGTGGGTTTATAGACTCTTGTATATGACAATCTTTATATATGATATTCGCATTTACTTATATGGCATTCTTTACTTTCATTGTGTTGTATGATGATTAACAATTGCGTTGAGTAAAGACCTAGAATGCACTAAAGTGTATGTTAGATGTGATAGTGGGTATGACGGCTATCATGAAACACATCTAATAGTCACTGTATATTCTGAACATGTTCGTAGTCGATTGGGCCGTCAAAATGAGGATAAGGCCGCCCGAGCTAGAGACTAGTATCTGCGATGCGAAGTACCATGTTTCATTGGTAGGGAACATTGTGATGTTCTGAGCATGCAGATAGATAGTGACCTGGTGATCTATCAAACTACCCTCCTTCGGACTTTCCAAGTGGTTACCATTTGTCGAGTGGATAAGTCCGAGGTCTTGGTTGTACTTATTAGTCCTCACGACTCGAAACGTCATTGAGACTCTACATGATAGGCATCTCACTTTGACCCATTTCCCGACTCACTTGGGGTCATAAGGCGTCTGGATTGGGTGAGACCCCGATGCATGTAGGAGTCGATGCATCGTTGTCGAGGATTCACCGCTCGCAGACATGCGAGGATATCCTATGCTATCTGAGGGGATAATAGTGTATAAATATCTAGCCAGAGTACTAGAATTGTTTTAGGTAAATGTGTTTACCTATTACACTCACGATGTCACTATTCTATCACCAAGATGTATGCATAGCTATCGGATCTATAGCGACTCTCGATTTACCAATGGTCGTTTATCTGATCGGGATATATGGATGAAAGGACCGTACCGTACGCTAACCACGACCAACTGGTTCTTGCAGGCACTATAAGTGATACCTAGGGGATCATGGGGCGATGTTGCTAGACGCTCTTACCATGATCCGTTGGGCAAGTCCGGAATTGTGATTCCGGAGCCACAATGGTTGTGGGCCCACGGCTAGCTGTATCCCTGAACCATTGAGGGTCACACAAGTACTGGATTCGAGATTCCCGCATGGATACTCAGCTCAATGTGTTGAGCATGAGAAGAGGATTTTGGAGAGTGCGACTTCCTAAAAGTCAACGGAGGTCAAATCGAGATTTCCCGACGTTGAGGGGCAAAACGGTCATTTTGCACTGGAGTTCTGAAAAGTGGTTTTTCAGATCATAGCATTCAGTTTTGGAAACTGAGTCGATCGGTCCGATCTGATCGGCGATCGGAGTTACGATGAAGTCTCGGTGATGGAGATGAACTGAATGTTCATCCGTTGGACTCGGGCCCGTTGGGCCGGATCCAAATCCATCACCAAGTCTATTTAATTAGACTTAAGCTTCATTATGACATATGACTACTACACAAACCCTAACCCTAATCATCAAGGCCGCCGCCCCTTCCCTCCTCTCATAAGCCGCCGCCGTCGTCGCCCTTGTGCGCCGCCGCCACGTGCCGCCAGAAAATTGTTCCGGCCAATCTTGATGAGGAGAATCCGTCCGCGCCGATCTTGTCAGGCCTTCTAGTGCACGCTGACGAAGGAATCCCGTCTCTGGTCGTGGACCTGATTGACGTTATCTACCGCCGCCTACCGTGAAGTGCCGGTTTCCTCTAGAAACTGGTCGGAGCCAGGCACGAGTTGCCAGCAAGGTAGCAATCTTAAACATCCTATGAATGTCATAGCATGTTTTTTTTAAACTGTATTGATTGTCTCCCGGTATTGTTTTTGTTCTTCCGCTGCCCCGCCGGGAGGCGCGATCCGGATCTGCCATGGTCCCAACACACACCCTAGCGAAATGCCCATACTGACCACAAAGATTGCAGGAGCCCCGCACACCGACACACTGGGTAGAAGGATGGTTTCCACCACAATAACCAGAGAACTCAGCCCGAGAACCACTGCTACTCGAGCTACCTGAACCAGAAGAGCCCCAACCAGACTTCTTCTTGAACTGTTGACCGCGGGGTCGAAACCTCTGACGGCCATACTGCTGTGCCACCTGCGGCTGCTGCTGCTGCTGGGGCTGATGGGCTGACTGGGAAGACTGCGAAGACTGTGCTCCCTGAACAACAGGACGACCACCATGCGCCACCTGCTGCCTACGAGCACGACGACTCCTCAAACCCTCCTCAATATCGATAGCACTACCACTGCTTCAGCATAAGTCTTGGGTTTGCTTGTCTGCACCATCTGATACAGCTCTTCGTTCAAACCATCTAAGAATCTGGTCCTCTTGGCCCTCTCCCGGCTAGAAACATGAGGGACGTACACCAACAAAGAAGAAAAATTCATAGCATACTCCCGAACAGACATCGAGCCCTGCTCCAGATGATCAAACTCCCGCTCACGGGCGTTCACGTAAGACTCAGGAACATACTCCTGCCTAAAAGTCTCACAAACGCTGTCCCAAGTAATCCCAACGCCGATCTCCAACAAAGTACTAGAAGCACCTCGCCACCAGCGCTCTGCACCCTTTCTAAGCTGAAGGGTCACCAAACTCAAACGACGCTCGTCGTCGTACTAGACACGATCGAAAAGACCAGTGATGTTCCGAAGCCACGAATCTGCATCCTCGCTCGACTCGTTGCCATTGAATACCTGAGGATTCATCATCTGAAACCTCGCTATCACAACGTCCATCCTCTCTACAGGGGTAGGCAAAAAGTCAACCTCCTCCTCTTCATCACGGCAACTATGAGTACGACTAGAAGCACTACGCCGATCCTCATTCTGTCCCTCCGACTCCTGAAACTTCCCCTACCTCTAGCTCTACGTCTAGGTGGCATCAACGAAGGCACTAAACAGGATAAGACAACAGAGAACAGATAATGCATGGATATCACAACAATATGCAGCACAGAATCACATAGCCAAGAACATGCAACACACGACACTGTGCCTAGACTCAAGTGTGATCAAATAAATCGAGCTTATCTCAGCTTAAGCTCTGATACCAAAAATGTCAGGCCTCGTGCTCACAACAGAGTAAAACCATACAACACATGCGGAAGATACTAAAAAGAGGATAAAATTTTTGCTTTTGGCCTGACGGTTTAAAACGATATAATTTAAATTACAACAATACTCAAAATAGATATCCCGGTTTAACAAAACCACCACAAAAAACGGTATAGCATAAACATGAACCAAATACTTGGTGACAACCAAAACGGAGTACAATAAAATACAACAATAGCACAGGGCATCCATGGCTAACTATACTGATACATATAAATATGCTATACGCTACTGGGATACTATAACCACCTCCTGGGGAACCTCTAGCTGGTTCAGCACCACGACCAGCTGAATAACATGGGAACCCTGAACAACAACAGAAAAACAAACAAACCAAGCCCCAGAGGGACAGGGGGTCAAACCCCAGTACGGAGAGCAACTGAAACAGCTAAAGAAAAGCATAAGATAAAATGCAGATTCTATGCATGAGACATCGGATAACAGCTGAAGGCTACAACCAAAAAGGGAGCCAAGGAAGCTCAAGCACAGCTCAACAAGAATCTGCAACGAATGGTGTCCACGGGGTGTGTTCAAAGTGTGGTAATGAGCCACTCTCCTTGACACCACACCCGAATACCAGATGTATCAAACAGCTCAACCTGCCGTTTCACAACTCATGAACTGTGGTAGTTAACCACTCGGCGCATGAGGGCTAACAGATCCCGGCTGGGAGATGAGAGTGCTGTATCGCCGCTTGGCCTCGCATCCTGGTAAGAAACAACAGCACAATACAACAAGATCCAAAGCAAGGGATCCTAAATGCAAGTGAATAAATGCATGTATGCACATAACAGCAAGTAGCTAGCATAACACAAATGCACAGCAAGCAATACACCACAATATTCACGGTAATCCCAACCAGAGAGAAAACCAGGTCTCAACATTAAATCCCATGCTAATCCAAGCTGTATTTCAAGTTCAAGATTCGTACCTTAATTTTGTGCAACGATTACCACAACAAGAGTCCCGAGAATCTGATTCCAACACCTGCTAAACACATGCACAACATATCTCAGGCATTATACATAAAGTCACGGCCAACTACCAAATCTCACGGCTGGGAGTCATACACTCAAACCAGCTATCATCCTACTCAACAACTCAACAGGAAGCTAAATTCAAGGCTAGGAACAAGATCTCATCGTAAAAAGAACGAATTTCTACCTGAACTACACAACGCACAAATGGGCAGCAACTTCGCGTTCCACAACCAGCCAATCGCAGCCTCCAAAAGTGGTATAGGATGAAAGAGCTTCTCAAGAGGAGTCCAACGCTACCTCGAACGTGAAAAATGATTGCCGGAAACAACGGGAATTCTCCAGAGAAGCTCACGGTGAACAGTACCCGAGGGTTTGAGCGAATAATGAAAGTCGGGAGGAAAAATCGTTAAGTATGGGATCTGCTAATATAATTGAATGCCAACGCTTCTTACATATATATATACACGCATGAAATCTACTAAAACATACACCGACAAAAACAGATCCCTCAACAAATTAAAGCATGCGTTAAACAGATCTCAACAACGAAACGACGTCGCTCTGCAAACGTCAGCAAATCTGATCGCAGCGCTGCACTACAACAGATCACTACAAAGCCAATAAGACATCGTACAACACCACAGGAGAAGTATGAAGACAAAACGCTAATGGCTGGAGACATCTGGAACACAACACGCTAACTCCCGCGCAACAGATCTCTCCATCAAGCGCTAACCAAAATGGCGACGTATTGGTGACATCTGAAAACCAGCGGTATACATTGTCCCGCGCACCAGCGATCACGCTCATCAGATCTCACAACCAAACGCTAAGCCAAACGACACCGTATTAACTTATCTAAACGACATCGTATTGCGCTCAATAGAAAACACACGGGGCAGATTCCAAATCAGATCCTAGCGCTAACAAAATATCAGATCTCTCCTAAACGACGGCGTATTATTCTATCACGCTACAAAACACGCTAATCGCTGAACGCTGGAAGAAATCTGTTCACTCGCACGCTAAACTCGCGAAAAATATTTCACACGCAACACAAAACACGCCGCAACACCAAGCGTCTAGATTGCTCAAAAATGCGAACAGATCCCACACAAACCGAGCAGATCTCACCCGAGCACCCAAAACAGATTTCTAACTCAAAAATATAAAAATTTCCAAAATTTCTCTAAATGAGAAATTTGACCAGAAAATGCAAACGAAACCTTCAAACAGAAATCTGAACCACCAGAAATCTTAAAAACCCGATTAATCCAACAATTAATCTCTTATTTAATTTCAGGTCTCACAAACGCTCATCATTCCTCCTCAACTGGAACATAGCCAAACTCAACCTACGCTCGTCATCGTACCTCTCGATCAAACAAGTCGGTAATGTGCTGCAACCAGGACTCCGCATCGGAACTAGGCTCATCACCGTTAAACGTCTGAGGATTCTTCCGCTGAAACCTCTCCATCACAAGTTCCATGTTGTCCACACGGGCTGCCAACTCATCTACCTCAACCACAACCTGACTTGCACATCTACGACGAGAAATACTATGCTGCATCTCATCATTCTGACCCTTGGAATATTCCGGACTACCTCTACCCCTACGTATAGGCGTCATCTAAGAAGGCACTACACAATAAGGTCACCCAGCAACAAGTATATCACGTAGCAAATAAATCACATAGTAATGCACATGCAACAAGCAACACTGTGCCTAGACTCAAGTGTGATCAAAAGAAATTGAGCTTATCCCAGCTTAAGCTCTGATACCAAAAATGTCTAGCCTCGTGCTCAATCAGATTTAAGACACATAAAAACCACGGTGGAAGAATTAAAATAGTGGCTAAAATTTTTTTCTTTGGCCTGACTTAGAAAACATAATTTAAAATACATTGATATCCAAAATACTGGTTTATACATGCTGAAAACCCAAAACAATATCAACAGCAATATAACACGGGGCGACTCTCAATCATAAAACAGATGAGTCTCTCGCTCAACATAGATACAATACAATATAACAAAAATATCATATGTATCTACTACATATAATTGGGACACTATATCCACCTCATGGGGAATTACCAGCTGGATCAACTCCTCGACCAAAGGTGAAACCATGATAACCTAAAAACACACACAAGCAAACAAGACAACCAGGCCCAGAGGGACAAGGGGTCAAACCCCAGTACGTAGAGCAACTGAAAAACAGCAGTTAAATATCAATAGATAAAATGCGAATTCTATGCATTAGAACAAGTCTACACCCGAAGGCAGGGAGCCAAAGGATCTCAAAGAACTGCTCAACGACTGAAATCCAATCAACTGGAAGATAGTGGCCACAGGGTGTGTGAGCATATGGAATCTACCCACTCGTCTCAACACACGGTACCAGATGCAGAATATATCGCTCAACCTGCTGTTGCCAAACTCATGAGATGTGGGAGCTACCCACTCCACTCATAGTGGCCAACAGATCCCAACAAGGAGATGAGGGTTACAGGAGTACCGCTCGACCTCCAAAACAAGCATCCTGGTACACACATATCAATACAACAAAGCACGACTAAACAAGATATGAGCTCAACATGAATAATGCATGTATGAAATGTAACAGCTTGCAATAAACAACACAATAGAAGCAAGCAATGACAGCACAGAGGCATACACAGCAGAACACATAATATCCATGCCCAATCCAACGCTATAAAACAAGCTCACATCCGTACCTTAGTTCTGAGCTAAAATTAACACAAAAGCAGTCCCGAGTAACCAGATCTAAAACCCAACAAGCTACCTGAATGGCAGAAGCAAATATGCTCAAATGCTAACAGACTACACAGGGAAGCTTCCTTCGCGATCTTCTTCCAGCTAACCCAAAGCCTTCGAAAGAGGTATGAGAAGAATCTCCTTGGCAAGATGAGTCCAGCGCTACCACTCTCGTGTCCGTCGGAGCTGCCTACCACCGGCAATCGAAGAAGAAAAGCTTCGTTTAACCATAGCTAGGGTTTTGCGACAGGGTAAGGTTACGAGAATATTAATCTAAGTGTCCGAGAAGAATATCAAGACTATGGTGAAAGTTTTCTATTTATATATATCACTTAAGTTCTCCAAATCTGGTGAATAGTAGCCACCGACAAAACTGCTCAAAGCTCTTCCCAACTCAGATCTGAGTAGCACTCCAGATCTGGACTATACGCTAAACAGATTTGGAAATTACCCAAACAACATCGCACCAAGGACCGCTCGCTCACTAGGACAAGTCATCTCGCTAACCACATCTGCTATCGCTAAATAGCGTCACATCGCCACTCAGATCTGAAATACCACATCTCACACAAGCGTTGACCAATTAAAACTGAAATCCCTGGACCGCTCGAGTCTACTCCAAACCACGAACCGGGACTACGAACCGGACCTGTCCACGTATCACTAAACGCTCGCACAACTCAAATCTGAATCCTTTTCCAACGGCGTCGCTTCTTACGGACATGAAAACAGCTTACGGACGTGAAAATAGTTTACGGGCGTGAAAACAATAACGTAAGCTTTGGAACAAATATTTCAGCTTCCGAAAGTCACACAGCTTTGAGAAGCCAAATCAGCTTAGAAACGAACAACACAGATCATGATAGGAAAGTAGACTAGATCAGCTTAGAGAGCATGAAGGTACTGCACTAGCTTGGTGAAAACCAGCTTAGCAGCTGGGTACTGTACCAGCTCAGATAGTCCCTAAAGAGAACAGCTCAGCTTATCCAACCGGAACATAGTCCCGATCAAACCAGCACCGCTTATCCGTTCAGAGTCAATGTCCAGAACTTTTACAGAACACCGGAAACAAGAAACTTCTCTTGGCTTATCTTATATTGAACATGTACAACGCAACATTGCCTTTGCTAAAAGATAAATTGGTGAGTTTCCTCAAACTAAAGCATCAAAGCCGTGAATCCATATCATAAACATAAACATGAACTGAGTGATGAACTGAGACATGCATCAGGAAAAAATACAATGGAAAAAAACGAAGCAACATATGTTTTCCAGATAAAGCAAAGAATCATCTTTACTTGCCTAAACTGATAATCGCAACGAACAGATGGACTCGGCTGGAATTCACCTCAAACACACGCTGCGAGCTTCTAAGAATTTTAGAGATCTGAAGACTTTCTTGCAAACAAAATGAGCTCTATAACTCACGTAAACAATCATATATGGGAGTATGATTAGTAGTAGGTGAAAGGTACAAAATTAGGCATGGGCCACCATACCAATCCTTGAAAACTTGCTAAAAGCCCCCTAATACTTTAATTTTGTAAACTTGTTGTACATTTTTGTAAAAAAACTAATCTCCCATCCAAAATCGTTTATTTAAAATCTGCACCATCTCGGGTTTGTGCTTGGGGTGAAATCGTTCCGAAAACCTTCTGGACCGTGCTTCTAAGCTGGAAAGTGAAGAAATATTTAAACACATGGCTCCTCGGGATTCTTGATGAAACCGAATTCCTTAATTGTTTCATCGAATCTCAGGTTCCAACTTCGCGATGCTTGTTTGAGACCGTAGATCGATCTCTGAAGCTTGCATACCTTATGCTCGCTTCAACCAGATGTGAAACCCTCAGGCTGCGTCATATAGATTTCTTTCTTAATGTTTCCATTAAGGAATGCAGTTTTCACATCCATTTTCCATATCTCATAGTCGTACCATGCAGCTATGGCTAACAATTTTCTAATTGACTTGAACATTGCGACTGGCGAGAAGGTTTCATCATAGTCAACACCTTGCCTTTGAGTGTAACCTTTCGCGACCAGTCGTGCCTTGTAGGTCATTACCTTGCCATCAGGCCCAAGTTTCCTCTTGTACACCCATTTTCACCCAATAGGAACAATTTCTTCGGGAGGGTTAACCAGAGTCCAAACTTGGTTAGCATGCATTGAGTCAAACTCAGACTGCATTGCTTCAAGCCACAAATTAGAATCAGTATCGGAAATTGCCTCCTTGAAAGTTCTTGGATCAGATCCAACAACTTGATCACCTTGATCATCTTCAAGGAGAAAACCATATCTCTCAGGAGCTCTAGGAATCCTTTCGGATCTCCTAGGTGCGACCATTTCTGGTACTGGCTCTGTAGGTGCAGGAGACTCATCTGGTACTTCAGTTGGTTCTCGAACCTCTTCGAGTTCTACTATTTTGCCCTTTCTATCAAGTACAAATTCCCTTTCCATAAAGGTGGCATTCCTGGAAACAAACACTTTTGTTTCGCTGGGATAGTAGAAGTAGTATCCAATGGAATTCTTTGGATACCCAATGAAGTAACATAAGATGGATCTCGTATCCAGCTTATCTCCCACTGTCTGCTTCACGTAAGCAAGACATCCCCAAATCCTCATGAATGAGTACTTGGGTGGTTTGCCCATCCATATCTCATACGGAGTCTTATCCACTGCCTTGGTGTGGACATTGTTCAACAACATTACCGCCGTTTTGAGCGCATAGCCCCAAAATGAGGTAGGAAGTTCAGTGAAGCTCATCATAGATCGAACCATGTCCAACAAGGTCTCCGCTACACCATTGAGCTGTGGTGTGGCCGGAGGGGTCCACTGTGAGAGAATCCCATTCTCTTTCAGATAGTCTTGAAATTCAGCACTTAAGTATTCACCACCTCGATCAGATCGAAGTGCTTTAATACTTTTGCCTAATTGATTTTCTACTTCAGCCTTGAATTCTTTGAACCTTTCAAAGGATTCAGACTTGTACTTCATCAAGTACAAGTACCCGTACCTAGAATAATCATCGGTAAAGGTAATGAAGTATGTGTGGCCATATTTAATACCAATACTAAACGGGCCGCACACATCAGTATGGATCAAATCCAATAAGCCTTGGGCACGTTCACCCTTGCCCTTGAAGGGTTTCTTGGTCATCTTTCCCTTAAGACAAGATTCACAAGTTGGTAGGGAGTTGATGTCTGACAGATCAAACAGGTCACTCCTAACTAATTTGTTCATCCTAGTTAGGGAAATGTGACCTAGCCTAGCGTGCCAAAGTTGTGCTGGGTTCAAGTTATCGTGTTTTCGTTTAATCGTTGTTGTATGTGCTTCGACATCGCGAGTTGGAACGTCTTTTAATTTTAAGGTGTATAAATCGTTTTCGCGTTCCCCAATTCCAATTAAACATTCATTCTTGTAAATATTGCAAATAGAATTAGCAAACATACAAGAATATCCATCACTATCAAGCATAGAAACAGAAATAATGTTCTTTATTAATTCGGGAACAAATAAAACGTTTCTCAATAACAACTTAAAATCAGAAGAAAGAAATAAATAAACATCTCCTATAGCTACTGCAGCAACTCTTGCTCCATTGCCAAGCCTCAAGTGGGTCGGGTCTCACCCTCTCTAAGACGTCGACTTCTTGTCATCACCTGCAAATCATTGCAGATATGAGATCCACATCCGGTATCAAGTACCCAAGAAGTTGAATTAAGAGACATATTTATTTCAATGTAGAACATACCTTTCGCAGTTCGCAACTGCTCGAGGTACTCCTTGCAGTTCCTCCTCCAATGCCCAGCCTTGTGGCAGTGGTGACAAACATCCTCGCTCTTGTTTGG